>OU343224.1:261441824-261573718 GCA_910596185.1 Chrysanthemum makinoi | reverse complement strand
TCGAGGGAACAAGTATATACTCGTGGCGGTCGATTATTTGTCCAAGTGGGTAGAGGAGAAAGCGCTACCCACCAACGACGCCCGAGTAGTTGTGAAGTTCTTAAATTCTCTCTTTGCCCGTTTCGGAACTCCCCGTGCCATCATTAGTGATCGCGGTACGCACTTTTGCAACGACCAATTCGCAAAAGTGATGCTTAAGTACGGTGTCACTCACCGTCTCTCTACCGCGTATCACCCCCAAACTAGTGGGCAAGTGGAGGTTTCGAATCAGGGTTTGAAAAGAATCTTGGAGAGGACCGTAGGTGAAAATCGTGCCTCTTGGTCGGACAAACTTGAAGATGCACTTTGGGCCTTCCGTACCGCTTACAAAACACCCATCGGGTGTACTCCTTACAAGCTTGTGTACGGAAAGGCGTGTCATCTCCCGATCGAGCTCGAGCACAAAGCCTATTGGGCCTTGAAGCATGTAAATTTTGACCTTAAGTCCGCGGGTGATCACCGGAAAGTTCAACTCAATGAATTAAATGAACTCCGTGATCAAGCCTACGAGAACTCGTTGATTTACAAGGAAAGACAAAGAAGATCCACGACTCAAAGATCAAGAACCGTGTTTTCAACGTCGGTGACCGAGTCCTTCTTTTTAATTCTAGATTGAAAATCTTCTCGGGGAAGCTTAAGACCCGTTGGACTGGTCAATTCACCGTTGCCAAAGTTTTTCCATATGGCACAGTCGAGTTATCTCAAACCGACGGACCAAACTTCAAGGTGAATGGACATAGGTTGAAGCACTACTTTGGAGGGGACATACCATCCATGGTTATCCCGGATCTCCAAACCTTCCCCACGAACCAATGAATTCGGGGTCGAGTCAAGCTAGCGACTCGGTTAACAAAAACAGTAGCATTCCATGGGTTTTCACCCATGTTTCTGACTTCTCTCTATTTTCTAACAACTAAGTGTGGGGGGAAACCTCCACAGTGTTTGCTTCTTGTGTGTTTTCTCGTGTTTTCAGGAATCCTCTTGATCGTGATGATTGATGCGCCTGTTTTCAATCCAGCCGCCCAATATCCGATCCAATTTTGCTAACGTTTATCTGGGGATATGTTTTCCAAAATCCTTTATGTGTTAAATAACAGATTTCGTCCACACACTTGGCTAGTGGTATTACCTTTTTCCGTTTGATAGTATCAGCTTCGGCCGGGACTTTGAATATTGAGGGCAATATTCAATTCTAAGTGTGGGGGAATTCACGAATTTTGTCACATTTGTACCCTTTAGTCCCTAGTACCCCCGTTTTGACCCAAAATTTAAAATTTTTTGCATGAAAATAAAGTGTTAACACTTCGGTGTTGATAAAAGTTTAGTCTTGATTAGGTTAGAACAAAGGGAATCCCGACTCTGCTAGAGTGTTGATCTAGCTGCTTCCTTAACTTGATTAGGCTAAGTTTTTTACGAGTTGTGCAAATGAAAATGCTAAGCGTGGAGTAGTTGGTTCTCTTTAGAGCTTATATAAGTAATCTATGGCTTTTCTCCCGGTAGCTCTTAATTGAACCTAATATAGTGTCGCTTTTCAAACCTTGAACATAAAAATCATTTTGTTATGCAATAAAATTTTTAAGCGATTTTGATAAAGAGTTAGAGTTCAACTTTTTATTTAAATTTTTGGAAAAGCATACTTTCTTAAAATCGAATAAAATTGCAAAATGCAAGTATCGTAAAAGTGCTTGAATGATGCAAAAGTAAAATTGCAAGTCAAAAGTCAAAAAAAAAAATGAAAATAAGTGAATGAAAATGAAAAAAATGTTGGTGAAATAAAAAGTTATGAATAAATGTGCGAAACTTGCTTTTTCTCAAATTTAAATCGGGAGTTGAACTCGAATTCGTCAATTTTATCTTAAAAAGCAACGGGAATTTAGAGATTATTAATTTCAAAGGTCTAGAAAGCTTCGGTAGTATTCTCTGTGGGGTGTCAAAAGCCTGGTCACTTAAAACTTAGGTTTTGGGATGTGCCGAGAAGATAGCCGTTACATGGAGTGATTTGGCCTTTGAGTTTTCAATCTCTAAATAATCGGTGGTTGTTGTCCATTCAAGTCTTAATATTAACTTAGCGGAAGTTTCTAAACCTTTGGAATCGAAATCCAGTGATTCCGTACTATTCTCTGGGGTGTCAAAAGCCTAGTCACCTAAAGCCAACTGGTTTGGGATGTGCCGAGAAGAAAGCCGCTACATGGAAAAGGCCCTTTTCGAACCTTAAGTTTTTAGATTTCCGGTGAATTAATATCAATTTGAATAGATAACAACCGTGATGAGTGTCGATTTTTATGATCAAAGTTTTGAAAACAACACACACACTTAAACTATATAAATTGCGGGAGTAAAAAGTTAAGTCTTGACTTACATAGATTATTTGTATAAGTAGTGTTAGCATTTTACAAAAATATTTGCACAATAAGTCTAGACTTAGTTTGGGAGTATAAAAAAGAGGATGACGATTACAATTCCCTGGAGACACCCATTTTGTGTGAATCACGTTCCATGATACCGCTTATATTTTGATAATCAAGCATGTTGTTTACATTTCAGTTTAAGTTTCTCGCATCAAATATAAAGTCGAAACGGGGTAGTCTTGGTAATCTTGAGTCTTTCATTACTTCACATGATTGATTGCTAGGGACTAGCAATTGCCTAGTGTGGGGGAATTTGATGAGTGCTTATTCACTCATCGTTTTTACCTGCCTAAGACCTCAAAAATGACTAAAAACACCCAAATACGTTCAAAATATGTTAAAAATATCCTCGGAGTGTGTTTTATGTCTTTCAGGTACAAAAGGATTGAAAAGAGCGAAAACGGAAAAATCGAGTGAATCTGAAAAGTGCAGTCAAGACGTAGCCGGGAAGCAATTTTCTACATTTCAAGCCGAGACGAGTTTTGAGAGTGATCGGGGAAAAACAACCTAAAACCTATCCCGAACCCAAAACCCAATTTTAACATTTTCCGACACCGATAATTTCAAAATACCTTTTTACTAAACCCTTCCTAATATTTTGAACCCTCCCCACACCCTATGACCCATCTCACTTTGAACCCCCCAACTTCACGACCCTTTTCCCTTTTAAAACCCCTAACCCATTTTATCCCCTCTCCTTCCTCCCACATACCCAAAACCAGAAATCCCATTCCCACCCAAATCACTTATCCCGCCAAATATCCTTCTCATTGCCCAGTCATCCTCCACTTTCTTCCCCCCATCACTCTCGAATAGGAAGCTGCAACAAAAAGAGACAAAGGGGTTTCACATGTCCACAGCCACCTTGGCGATCCCCTGCTCTCCCATTGGATTCAAGATATAAAGAAGTTTTAATGGCTAAGATCAAATGGGTGTTTCTCCAACAAGTTTGGATGGTCATGATTATGCTCAAGAAAACACAAGTGCTTCTCAGCTCTATTTTTTCTCTCAACAGAAACACAACCAAGAGGATTGAAGACCCTAGATGTAGTATAAATAGAACTTCAGTTGTAGCCATAGAGCACACCCCTAGTTTTAGTCTCAATCCAGTTTTTTTTAAATCAGTTGTAGTCCTTTTTAGTTTATCAATGAAAAAAGTTTTCTTTTACCAATTCTGTCTTATAATTGCTTGATTACTGTTTGTTAAAAACTTAAATGCTTGTTGTGTTTTAAGTTTTGTTTTACATTGTTAATTCTGATTCACAAAAGGGGGGAACTAATTTCAGTTTTTCAAAATAGTTTTTAAGCAAATACCATACGTAAAGGGGTGTTTGGTTCATGCCTTTCTAGGGGTCAAAACCAGTTTTTCACCCACTTTGACTCTCAAGGTCAAAGTCATTTTCATGGTCTAAGTCATTTTCATGTTTTAACCGTTTAAAGTTCTGTATCAGCAAGTCAAATGGGCAAAACAAGATGTTTTCAGCAGATTTTTAAGTCGTTAAAAGCCTTTTTTTTTGGCCCCCAATCAGTTCATTGTGAATCTCTGCTATTCTAACCTTAATTGTGTGTAGCTTATGTTTGCTTTGGAAGGCTTTTGGTAGCTTAAACTAAGCTGTAAACACCTCTCCCTTGGGCTGTTCTCATGCTGCAGCTGCACAGGTCACCCTTGTTCTTTGTTCTATCTTTGTTTTTAGTTTAAACACTTAGTTTATCTAGGAAAGTCATAGTTTTTGTTAACTTATATTCGGTACTTAGGATTTAGCTTATTAGATTTCCCTTAGTGCTTATTAGGACAGATTTAGTGCTTAACTCTACTTTACTTAGTTTTAAGATTTCCTAGTTATTCTCTTATGCCAACTGATCTCCCTCATTCTTTTATGCTTGATTGAGCCTATTGTTCTAAATTGTAGCTTACTTGTTAGTAATTTTTGCTTGTACAAACTTTTCCAAGCTGCTCACTGATTATTAGTTCTATATTTGTTCAAAAAAGGTGCTTAAAGGATGTTTGGTTGTGCTATTTCAAACAAAGCAGTCAATAAGCTGTTCTAACAGCTTATTGCTAAGATTTTAAACAGAAAGTTTTTACAAAAGTTTCCCATTTTGCTTGTACCTTCGATTTTCCAAAAGCTAATTTAAAAAAAAAAATAGTTTTCACAAAAAGGAGAGGCCAGGATTCGAACCTGCGTCTCCACTGTCACACAGGAACGCCTCACAACACAACCCACTACCAGTTGCCCTTGGGACTTCTTTGGTTATAATAATGCATAATTAGTCCTTTAAGTGCATTAAGCAGTTTTAGTTTTAAGCCAAACTTAGCTTATTTGGTAGCTTATTTGTATAACAACCCAATGTTTTCTTATTTTTCCTAGAACCAGAACCTAGCAAAGTACTTTCTGTGATTTTTTCAAAATTTTCAAAATTAGTTTAATATTTTTAATCATTTAATTAGTGTTAATTAGTTTTTAATTCATAGTAATTATTTTAAAAGTCAAAAAAATTCCCCGTCTTTTTCTAAAATTATTTTTAGTCAAATAGAACGTAAGAAAATTGTTTTCACACCCGTAGCCCTTAAATTGCAAAACTTTTACGTTTATGGCTCGGGTGGTTGCCGGTTTTTACGTTTTTTTTTAGTTTTAGCACCCTAGGACTTAGTTTAGCCTCGTTTTATCATTTCTTAGGCTTAGTAGTAGTTAATTTGTAGTTTATTAGGGTTCCCTTGCCTTAATTACCTTCCCGTTAATTAATTTGTAGAAAACGTAATTCAAATCATCAAATCATCAATACCAATTCAAGTTATAAATCACGAAACTCAACGAATCCTTCCACTCACACCTCGTTGGGACACGACCCGGGAAATCACTTTTCCGGTATCACTTTTATCACACCCGTAAGGTTTGGTACGTTAACCCTTTTCCTAAAAGGTTAATTTGTCGAATTTTACGGTTAATTTGATATATATTGATATTGTGTTTTTCACCACTCACTTTTCACGAATCAGTAATCGTCAGAAAGCTCGTAGTCGTAGATTATTATAAGTTAAGTAGTATTTAGTTTAAGTAACACTGTGGAGGACGGACGGGTCTTTACCCACTGTATGCCTGATCCACAGCCCGTCAGGTGGCGTTTTATCTAAGAACTATAAATACTCTCTACCTCCCAAGGTAGAGAGTTGGAGCTCATAATAAGATTTTTCTTTCTCTCACTAAAGTTCCCAAACCTCTAACTTTCTCTCTCTAAAACCTCTTATTCGCCTATTTGATCTTGTGGTTTAGTGTGTTTATGAAATCCAATATGTTACATTAAGAGTCCAGATTATGTATCTTCTTCTCCATCTTATGTGCCTCCCTCTCCAGCTATATCTCCAGCTGCAGATGAGGAGAATTTTATACACCGTCCTCCGGTTCTTCCTCATCTTTTGTTACAGCCGTCTCGCGTTACGCAGTACGGCGAGATTGCCGGATTGAGGATACGCATTTCGAGTTAGAGTTTCGTGTGGGGACGGATGGCAAAGCATCATTGGAGCGAATACGCCTCGGGCGTGATTGATCTTAGTTTCTAGTTATATTGTGATTTTGTGAACCAAGTATCAACTATTAATCTATAACAAGATTGGTTATTTATGTATTCGAAGCTTCTAATTTTGTGAACCATGATATTACTGATTTATGTTGTGAATAATTATACAAATTCTTTTGGCCAGATGCAACAAGAAAATCCTTTCTTGTGTCGTTGTCGACGTGGATTTATAATTGAAAGAACATCCCAAAATCCCAAAACTTGTGGTCTGAAGTATTATGCATGTCCTTTGTCAAAGGTAAATATAATTAAATGTTTGCTTATTTACGTAAATATATCAATAACTTATTTGTTTAGAATACATTTCTTATAATTGTTTCATCATGTAACAGCCAAGGACTGAAGACTATGGGTATCAATACTTTATGTGGAAGGAAGTATTTCAACAAAAGTACTTTGGTCAAGCCTCTTCTTCAACGCAGTGCTCAAACTGTGAAACTAAAGATAAAACGATCAACATGCTATTGGCTCAAAACAATTTGTTGAAGGCAAGAATAAAGACGTTGGAGGCATCACTGGAATTGACAAGAAATCCAGTTGATCACGCATGTCACTCGAGTGGAATACTCTATGAGCTTATAGATGACATTAATAATCTTCATGTGGAGTAGATTTCGTTGTGATAGCAGTAGCATTTGTTGTTGTATTTGGTTAAGGTTTTAATGTTTAATGTTTTAATGTTTTAACGTAAAAACACTACACAAATAAATATACTCTACATATAAAAACACTACACAAATAAATACACTCTTACATATAAAACACTACACAAATAAATACACACTATATATATTAAAACACTACACTACACAATTAAATATTAAAACCTTACACAAAAAAACCTCACCAAAAAAAAAAAAAAAAAAAAACCAATGATTGGGTGTGGGCCTCACCCTATGGGGTGTTGGGGAAGGAAACCATGGGGTGTTGGGGTAGGCTTGCCCTATTTATAATTCAGTTATGATAAATAGGTCTACTAATTAGACCTACAAATAGACTTAACTGATTTACATATTCAATTTTTAAAATACACAATTTCTCTCTCCTCATATTCACCAATCATTTTTAAAATATATCAATCATATTTGTAGGTCTCTTTTTAGAGTACTAGGTGTCAAAACGAAGTGAAGCTTCGTCGTCATGCCAACTCAGCGCCACATCAGCATCCTATTTTTTCACAACTAACCACAACAAACCCCCTCCTCACTCATAACAAACCTCAACATCTTCATTTGGGACCCACCATTACCACTTTATTTTTTTTATTCAATTTTCATTTCCAAATAAAAACTAAATAAATTCATTTCATTCAAATTAAAAATACAATACATAACACAATAATAAAAAAACAACACGATACGGAAAAAAAACAACACGAGTAAAAAAAACAACACATACTACTGGATTTAATCTTCGACATCCCACTTTGGGCAATTTTTCAAAATCTCCCAAACGTGAACATACTTGAACTCTTTTCCACCAAAATGTTGCTGGAAGCTTAGTTTCGCATTTTCGAGATGAGTGTGGTCATTTTGAGCACTTCGACGCTGCAACTGTTTGTAAATTGCGTTGAACTTTTTGCAATCGGCGTTAATCCTCGTCCATTTACCCGTGATTGAATTTTTTGTACGATGGTCATCGGTTGTCTGATTATTGAACATATGCACAACGTCGTTCCAAAAAATATTTTCGGAACGGTTATTTTGCATATCCATAGCTTGCGAAATTTCTATCCAAACTTGCGCAAGCAAGATTTCTTCAGACTTGTTCCACTTCAGAGTTTGAGACATTTGTGTGTTTTTTTTAAATTGATGTAGATGTGAAAAAATGGTGGTTATAAGATTTTATTTATAAGGGTGGTTTTCAAATTCAAATTATAAAATTCAGATTCAAATTTTAAATTCAAATTCCAAAACCGTGTACTGTTGAGCGGGGTAATTCAAATTCAAATTCAAAAACCGTGTACTGTTGAGCAGGGTAATTCAAATTCAAATTTTAAATTCAAATTCAAAAACCGTGTACTGTTGAGCGGGGTAATTCAAATTCAAATTTTAAATTCAAATTCAAAAACCGTGTACTGTTGAGCGGGGTAATTCAAATTCAAATTTTAAATTTTAAATTCAAATTCAAACGGTTTAGTTTTCTATATATAGTATCCTACCAGTCACAATTCACACACAAATAACACAATTCACACAAAAAAATGTCTCAAGAAAGACTTTTCTCAGAATTCCCCTTTAGAAGTTGGGAAACCAGTTTCCAACCCCAAATCACTTGCCGGAAACCAGCTTTCCAACTCTGCCAGAGTTTGAAGTTTACTCAACACCACCGGAAAATGTCTTTCCGGTGGGGTTTGAAAACATCCCATACCTCCCAATTGTTCCAACTCCACCAGTGAACAGTCCATAGGTGGATTTTCAAAACCACCCCAAATGGGTTAAGTGAGGCTTCCTCCCAGGCAACTGGAACAAGATGAAGAGAACGTTAGGGAGATTATGGAAGAGCAGACACGTGAAGAGGCTGCTCGCCGTGAGCAAGAAGCACGAGAGGCTCAGTACCTCCAAGACAACTATTTTGACATAATGGAGAGTCGATACATGAATGGGGAGTTTTATTCTCCGCAACCGTTCGATGGTTGGGACTCGGACGACTCGTTTTTTTAAGTTTTTAGTAGTTTTATTATGTATTTCATGTTTTTATGTTGTTTTTAGGGAGATTCTGTAGTTTTTTATGTTTAAGCTTATTATGTATTTCAAGTTTTTAGTTAATTTTTCAAGTTTCAGTTTAAAGGTTTCATCATTATGCGTTTATGTTTGCATTTTTTTCTCTACGAACCTTTCAATATCACTATCTTCTAAAAAACTTCACCTTTAAATATCACCTTATTAATTTCACTATCTAAAAAAAAAGAGAGAAAAAAAAGTACAATTCTTCTCCGCCGTGCAGACGGCGTTGCTTCCCACGACACCAGACGGCGAGCTACGACAGTGTCAAAACGAGCCTCGGCGAGGCGCTGAGGTGGACGACGAGACCCACACCGGGTGCTCTTAGGTCCACTACTTAGGTGTACAAATCATTTGTCTTTATAATTTATTCTAATATTTTTATTCAATGTATTTACACCAAACATATACAATGAATTTGATAGCTTTCTTTGATTCTTATTTGTGTCAACCAAACAACATCTAAATGTGGGAATGAATATTGGTATTAAAGATATGCACGACATTAGACCCGAGATACTTTTGTAAAATGCCACATCAACACTCAACTTTTTCGACAAAATATTTCATAATGCACCGAACCTTATACAATTTAACAAGATTTCATATCATCATATTTTTATTATATAGACAATAAACTATATTAAGGCAAGTAAATGAGAAAACACATAATTGATTTTTGATTTAAGAACAAACAAAAAAAGTTCCCACCATCATGATTTCATTATAACACTTTTGGTTATGTGGCTCTTTCACAATGTTATGAGACCGATGCTACTTTACCTTTCTAGTCCATGATACACATCCACCTAGTCGCATTGCAAATGCCCTAAAAGGGTTATGAAGTACCAATTTCATTTGCGTTTTAATATTCTTAAAAATCGAAAAACAAACGTGTCAAGGTATATATTAGAAGAATTGAGAATTTTTGCTTGGCAAGAAGTAAGTTAGTTTTTACTTTTTATGTTGATATAAATTTTGGAAAACTAGAAGGGGGTTGAATAGTTTTGCCGATTAAAACTTCGTTTTAAAGTATTTAGATAGACTTATGTCAATCCATTTAGATCATGTGTTGGATATTGATAGATGAGCATATAAGTAAGTAATGCAAGAGATAAAGAGTAAAGGAACACAAAACCACGACATGATTATTTATAGTGGTTCGACTACAAGGACACCTTCCTTGCCCTACTCTACTCCCCGAGTACCCTACTCGAGAGTTTCTAAGCACTACACAACACAAGATCCTTAATGTGGCGGAGAATCCTTCACAACGTCGCCTACTCTTTATCCGGTACAACGCTAGACGCTGAGTTCTTCCACGAGGTAGAACCAAACCTATCACAGCGTCGCCTATACTTCATCCAGTACAAGGCTAGATACCGAGCTCCATTACAAAGGATGAACTACTACCCAACACTACACCACAAAACAACTATCCAAAGGATACACACTCCTTTTTACAACTCTAGAAAGGATATCAACATCCTTTAACCCAAACTACACAACTTGTACATCGACGCACCATATATATTGTATTCACTAATGCCTTCAACACGACACTTCTATGCAAGTCACATTCAAAAGGTACACATGTCACTATCGTCTTGTTTTGTCTTTTGGCTAAATGTCAAATCGCAACCTTGCCTTTATACTCAAACCGCAATCACAAAATATAAAAATATTCAAACCTCAACCTTAAACTATCAACTCGCTAGTGAAATCTGTCAAACCGCAAGTGAGAGTTACTCAAATCTCAACCAAGAAATTGACAACTCGCAACCAAGAACAAACCTAAAACCACTCGTATATC
Organism: Chrysanthemum makinoi; assembly: GCA_910596185.1. Lineage (NCBI taxonomy): Eukaryota > Viridiplantae > Streptophyta > Magnoliopsida > Asterales > Asteraceae > Chrysanthemum > Chrysanthemum makinoi. The sequence goes on along the minus strand of OU343224.1, from coordinate 261,563,159 downwards.
ATCAAAACTTCCACAAACAAGATGATATAGCCTATCCAAGCACCAATCTAAGCAAATACAACAAACCTAAACAAGAAAGTACGTCCAAATAACAAACATAACCATAAAATGAAGTCAAACTCATGTACAAAGGCAAATACTATTTGACCCACAACTAAACTAAAACCAATCTAAGAAATCCAAGCACACACGAAGTAGATGATCAAACCATGGCTCTTGATACCAATTATAAGAGATTGGTTATCATAAACACCCTAAAACACAAGTATATGGATCGAATAGTCAAGAGTTTAGAGAGAGAAAGTTTAGAGGTTAGGGAACTTTAGCGAGAGAAAGTGAAAGTATATTATGAAGCTCCAACCCTCTACCTAGGAGGGTAGAGGGTATTTATAGTTTTTACAAAATACGCCACCTACGGGTTGTGGATCAGGTATACAGTGGGTAAAGACTCGTCCGTCCTCCACGATGTTACTTAACAAACTAGTTACAAATAACTAAACTTCTAAGACTACGAGCTTTCTAATGCTAACAAATACCGGGTGACCGAGTCTTTTACTTTTGGATTCACTAAATCCTAACAAGGTGTTAACTTTGATCACGAGGAAGAACATTAGAGAGGCTAAACAGTTCAAATATCATTATGGATGTAAGAGATTAGAGCTAACCCACATTTGTTTTGCTGATGATTTGATGGTGTTCTGCCATGAATATTTGAGTTCAGTTAAGGTCATCAAGAAAACAATGGAAACGTTTAGTAGTATATCTTGTTTACAACCTAATTTGAAAAAAAAAGCACTATATTCTTTTGAGGGCTATCAAGTGTTGAACAAAGAAACATTCTGCAAATTCTACCTTTTTCAGTTGGTAAGTTGCCAATGAAATATCTAGGTGTACCATTAATCACTAAACATCTTAGTATATATGAATGTAAACCATTGGTGGAAAAGTGAGGAATAAGGTTGAGAATCAGAAAAATATAGTCCTTTCGTATCTTTGGTAGGCTTCAACTGATTGTTGTTGTACTAGCCTCAATGCGTGTCTTTTGGGCTCTATTTTTATGATTCCTAAGACAATTGTTAAGGATATTGATGAAACACTTAAAGGCTTTTTGTGGAGTCAATGAGGTTTAGGAAAAGGGAGAGCTAAGGTGTATTGGGAAAATATTTGTAAACCTAAAGACCAAGGTGGATTAGGTTTGAAGAATCTGCAGAAATGGAATGAAGTATTGTTGATGAAGCATTTGTAGAAAATTGCTGCTAAGAAGGATTCTTTGTGGGTTAAGTGTATCAGTATAGAAAGGTTAAAAGGGAGGAATATATGGGAGGTGTCCATTGAAGGTAATTGTAGTAGTATATGGAAAAGCCTGCTAGAATTAAGAGACGAAATCAAAAAACACATTGGATATAAGATTGGTGATGGTAAAAAGATATATGTTGGCATGAGAAATGGCATGAGTGTGGACCATTAAGTCAATATATTTCACAAAGAGAGATTTATAATGCTAGATTGTCAAGTAATATTTCCATTTCCGAGGTTACTGAAAATGGTAATTATAAATGGCCAACTGAATGGTATATCAAAAATCCTATCCTGAATAATGTCAAGGTACCAGTATTAGACAATACTCTAGAAGACAGGATTGTATGGGTGGATAATCTTTGGAAAACAAGTTGATTTTCCTATGGGTAATGCCTGAAAAGATATGTGTAGTGCAGGGAAGAAAGTTGGATGGAAGTCCATGGTTTGGTTTAATCAGTGTATACCTAGTCATTCCATTATACTATGGATGACTATTAAAGAAAGATTGATGATACAAGATAAAGTGATGAAATAGAAACCTAGTGAAGTGTTGAAGTGTATCTTTTGTGGTCAGTGTAGTGATTCACATGAACACTTGTTCTTCCAATGTCAAGTCTCTGCTAAGATACGGGAGGCTATGCAAGATCTGATGAATAGGAAGACTGCCAAGAATTGGAAAAGTATTGTTGAAGATTTGTCAAAGATTCCAGCCTGCAAAAACATTTGGAGCATTGTTTGTAAATAGGTTTGTGGGTGAAACACCCCAATTTTGTGAACGCAACGGAATTCAAACTGGGTGTTACTTCATGGCACAACAATTATAACAATAAGAAACGAACTCTAAGGAGTCGTTTTAAAAGATTTATCATTCGAATTTATATAAATATTAGAGTTTACAAAATGAGGTCCTAGTAGTTTCAAGGTTTACAAATTACATTAAATGAGTTTTCGAATGATAATAAAACTTATAGCCTTATTGAGTATTCGTGCCCCTCCGTGTCAGCCTCGTTTATCATAGACCTGAGATAAACATGCTAAAGTGTCAACACAAAGGTTGGTGAGTTCATACAGTTTGTGGAAATAATTATGGAAACCTTGTAAAACAATCAGGACAAGTATATGTAAATACTAAAATGTAGTTTATAAAACCTTCAAGTGTTTTGCACATAAATATAATAACACATAGATATAGTGTGTTCGTTGCCCTAAGTTACTAGCAGCGAAGTCTTAAGTTTTCTAGTTTCTCCTTTCTGGTATATGCTTAGTTCATGATTATACTAAGTCTGTTGAATCGTCATTGTATCAAGTTGAATCGTGGGTTATCTTATTATATACCCATAGTTGTCTCATCCCATTCTTGTAGATGTCGATATCGCAGTTTATCGAAAATCTACCGGGTAGGGGCCACCAATCGTTTGTCTCATCCCATTCTTGTAGATGTCTATATCATAGTTTATCGAAAATCTACCCGGTAGGGGGCCACCAATCGTTCTTGTTAACCTTTAACCTCGTACCAATAGAAATCGGCATAATCGTCTTGGTTAATCTTTAACCTTGTACCAATAGAAATTGGCATAATTGTTGCATCGTTTCGGTTAATCTATAACCTCGAGCAAATAGAAATTGGCATAGTAGTCGCAATCATAGCATGGTAGGTAATTTGTTGTTGTATCTAGTATTTATTGCGTTTTTTTGTTCTAACGGAGTCAACTTAATGGTTACACTAATCACAATAGATCTAACCACAATATTCGTGTTCACTATGCATAGTGTTTAATGGTTCATGATATAGAAACTTTAAATATGGCAATAATGTTATTTAGCATGAATAAACATTTAGTTCAGATACAACATATAGTTTACAAGTAATCGAAATTGAATTAAAATAGTTGAGCATGTATCTCCCCCAAAGAGTTTACAAAACAGTTATACGATAGAAAATAGGCTATGACTCACGGTAATCAGCAAAATTTTAGAGTATTTATGAAAGTAAATGAAAATCGTTGAGCATGTATCTCCCCCAAAAGTAATTCAAAAGGTATAAAAGTAGGGGCTATGAAACTCACCGTGAGTTGGATGATGTTTAGTGAGTAGTGAAATTGGTGGTCGAGTGGTAAAAACCTCTACGAGCAACCTATAATATGGTTTCGTGTCTTAGTTGGAATAATAATGCGGAGGCATAAACGAGTCTATATATGTCACTTATATTGATCATGATGCTTTATATGGTAGTTTGTGTATGTCATTTTTATAGAAATCGTTTATGAAATATTTGTAGTTTATATAACTCGTACTACCGTTCGAGCTATCATAATTCAGAGGTTATGTAGTAAACGTTCGAGGAGCTAGGACAGTTTAATTCGTAAATCCAACAACTCGTCGATCCGTCCCAAATGAAACCCCTCACATGGAGCTCCCTAGTTTTGCAGTACTCGATATGGAAAATATATGTTTTGCTTGTTTTATTATATGAAATATAGTTTAAGTGGTTACATGGTTTACAAAATAAGTTTGGTCATGTTCTGTAGGTGGGTTTGAGTTGGTTTAGATGTTTAACAAAAGTAGTTTGGTCCTTTGGTTATACAAGTAACTTAAATGGTTTTACAAGCTCTCTTCATTTACAAAAGTTACGATTCCGAAGGTCGGATAGACTTAGGAAAGTTTATTTTGAATGAAGATTGTCATTTGTAAAATTTCATGGTTTATCAATGGAGTAAATCCAAATTGTTTTGGTGTTTGTGTTGTTTTGCTAAGGCTAAGGCCTTGGCGAATAGTCTCGGCTTAGAAAGCCTCGAGGCCTTATCCGTAGCCTTGTCGTGGATTTGGTCTCGGCTACCATGGCCTTGAGACCTCAGCCTTGGCCTTAGTTGCAGTTGTGGTCTCAGTCTAAGGCCTTTAGGCCATTTGGTTATACTTTAGCCATGACAAAGTGTATAGCCGTTTGGCTATACATAGGGTTGTTAAGATTTTTAAAGAAAATAGCCTTCATTATGCATTTTTAGGCCGAGTTTCCTCATAGTCGAAGTAAAACATCGTTCCGGACAACTTTCGTGTTTTAAATTTTTGATGAATCAGATCATAAGGGCCTCAAAAAAATTAGAAATCTGACCAGTAAGCAGTTTGGCATATTCGGTTTTTAAGTTTCGCTAATTTCTTTTGATCATATATTTTGACTTGTGTATCCGTTTTGGGTGATTCAAATTGCTACATTTTTATTATAAGATATTCTATAACAGTATGTTATCTATCCAAGGTCATGGCTATTCTAGTTTGGTCATTTTTCATAGCATAAGACACTAGTTTACTTGCTCACTTACATAAGTTAACATATAAGCTTTTTCAACTTGTTTTAAGGGTTTGTACATCATGAATTCAATATAATGACCATATATAGCATGGATTAAGTATGAGAAATGTGTAAATGATGTTAAGTAAGAGTGGGTGTTAGTCTTTCTTACAACTTTTGGCTTTCTATAAGAAAGGAAATCAAGGACTTAGAACTAGGACTTTGAGCAATTTCCCACACCTTAGCAACCTTCTATACTTCTTGTATTCTTGAAGGGCTTGTGATGAGATCTTAGGTGACTTGAGTAGATTTAAACTCAAGAGGATCACCTAAACTTGCAAGGATTTGATGTAGTTTAATTGTAGCTTGAATCTTTCTTGAAATACTTGAAGTAGAGAACAAAATGAGAAGTATGTTTGTGTTTTTGTGTGTGGCGTCAACATGGAGGGGGAGGGGCTTTATATAGGACTTTGAGGAGGTGCAAGAGTAGTCAAAGATGGTTAGTCATCTTTCTTCCTAGCTAAGTATGGACATATGTCTCTAGATTAGCAAGACTTAGGACTTAAAGTTCTATATGTGTAAGGATCTTGGAAGAATTCATTCTAAATCAAGCAAGTGCCCTCATGACTCATATAAAACGCCACCTAGGGCTGAATTTGAGGAGGTTACATACTTGGACTTTAAAGAAACTTAGTAAGGAAGCTTGTACACTTGTTTACATCTAAATGACCAAGACATTAAGATTAAACCACATGCTTAGTGACTCCCCCTTCTATAGGCGGTCACATTAATGGGTGGAGGGTGACTAAGTTTATTTTGGTATTATCTAGTTTACGGAGTGAGTTTTGGTCCCGTTAATCGCTAATTGTAAGTCGTTGAGCCACGAAACGTAAAATCGAGTATCGTAAAAATATGAAACTTGTAGAAATGATTAAACCTATCATTATACTCTATATTAATAAATAAATTGAGTGGTAAGTTTAATGGATCGTGTAAACGTTGTTAAACATGGAAACATAGGTTTAAAACGCGTAAATTGCGTAAAACAAAATTCCAAAACTTGTGGAATTGTCGTATGATATGAGAAACACATATTTCTATTGTTTGTAATGTTGTATGGACATATAGGGATGTTCGAATGATGTTTAAACCTAAAAGTAAATCTCAGACACGGTTTTGTGACATCGGTTCTGAATGGATTCAACGTATGTCGTCAGGACAACTCGACGAGTATCAACTCTCTTGTCATGATAAATGAAAAAAAAATGGGGATGAATAGTAAAAATTCAAGATTGGTTAGTAACCCAAAAATGCGAATTGTTACAGTGGGGCTGCTGTATACTTTGTCTGCCAGGAAAGGAATGTTAGGATTTTCATAAAGACAAAAGGGATGAATCTGCAATTATACAAGCAATTACAAACACTGTGAAACTGAAGATGATGAGCTTTAGGGTGAAAGATTCTGATGCAGTTAGAGTAGTGGAAGAAATATGAAAGATTAGAATGAAGAGAGCCATAGTATGATAGTATTGTCTAGTTGTTTGGAATATCAAGATAGAATGCTATTTTTTGTACTAGTATATCATTTATTTCATATATGAGGTATGCAAAAGAGCTCTTATGGGGATTGTGCATGAGTTTTTTTTAGACTATGTACATTTTTGTGAGCTAATATATAGACTAAAATATACCGTTGGTCCCTAAACTTGTACAGAAGTATCGTGAAGGGACAAACCTTGCATTTTTTTATCATTGGGAGTCCCTTGACCAATTTTCTGTTAGTCAACGTCTGTTATTTTGCCCATGTGCCTTGCACATGTGGGCAAAATGGTCATTTCATTGTTTAGGGACTAACAGTGTATTTAATCAATAAAATTATACTATCACCACCAACACCACCACTCCTCCCTTTATCTCTTTTTCGTGCTTCTCTCTTTAAAATTTTTGCTTCTCTTTCTAAAATTAACACCATCCCTATTCTCAAATCTAATAAACTCCTCTAAAAAAACATAATCTCAAATCTATTTTAGGTTGAAACATGGTTGCGCCTTCTTTTTTACATTCACATATGAACACACCTTAAGAATACTGAGAAATAAAGGTACTATGATACATATACTTTTATATTACACAAATATAAACAATAAAACAAAACTAGAATTGTGATACAGTTTCTACCTACCACGTTAAAAAACTCATCTCTAAAATAGATGAAACTACCAAGCCACCAGAGACTTAGGGTGTGTTTGGTACCGGGAATTGAGGCAAGAGAATTGGAAATGGTTCCATTTCTCTTGTTTGGTACCGAGAATTGAAAAAGCAGAGAAATTCGGTAGAGAAATAGAGAGAAATGGAGAGACTTGGGTAGTGTAATTTGGCTAGCTCCATTTCTCTTATTTTGGTGGAGAAATTGGAGAAATGGATTATTATTATTTCGAAAAATTGTTTTTTTTTTACAACTATAATTTTGTTAAATAAATACATTTTTAAAAAATAATTTAAAAAAAAATGTTTTTAAAAAATAAGGTTTTTAATAAATACATTTTCAAAAATAGTTTTTAAAAAAAAACAAGTTTTCTTTTTTAAATACATTTTTAAAAATAATTTTTTTTAAAAATATTTTTAAAAATAATTTTTTTTTTAAATATTTTTTTGTTAAATATGTTTTAAAAAAAATGTTTTTTAAATATTTTTTTTAATATTTTTAAATAAGTTTTTTTAAATAAATACATTTTAAAAAATATAATTTTTTTAAATAATATTTTTAAAGAAAGTACATAAATTTTTAAAAAATAAATTTAAAAAAAAAGATATATTTTTTTTTTAAATAATTTTTTTTTAAATATCTTTTAAGAATTTTTATTTAGACAAAATATTATTTAAATAAAAAAAATTTCATTTCTAAGGTCAAGTCTCTGTTGTTACCAAACATTAGAATTGAACAAAATTCTCTACTGATTTCTATTCTCTGAGATTCTATTCTCTACTTCATTTCTTTTCTCTGAATTTCTCTCTACCAAACGGGTGTGTTTGGTAGAGAGAAATGAAGGGAGAGAAATGGAAATGAGATTTTGGTGGGAAAATGGAGAGAGTTAGCTAGTGTAATTTAAGGAGCTCCATTTCCTTTAATTTTGTGAAGAAATTAGAGAAATGGATTAATTTTTTTGAATTTTTTTTTTTTTTTTTTTTAAATATATTTAAAAAAAATATATTTTTTTTTAAAATTTTTTTTTTTTTAAAAATAAGTTTTTTTTTTTTAAAAATACATTTTTTTACAAAATTATTTTTAAAAAATTATTTTTAATTTTTTTTTTAAATAAATACATACATTTTTTAAAATAAATAAGTTTTTTTTTAAATAAATACATTTTTTTTCAAAATTATTTTTAAAAAATTATTTTTTTTTTAAATATTTTTTTTAAATTATTTTTTTTTTAAAAATAAGTTTTTTTTTAAAAAAATATTTTTGAAAAATATTTTTTTTTTTAAATAATTTTTTTCATTTCACAAGTCTCATTGTTACCAAACATTAGAATTGAACAAAATTCTCCACTGATTTCTATTATCTGAGATTTTATTCTCTACTTCATTTCTTTTCTCTGAATTTCTCTCTACCAAACGCACCCTTAAATCATCTCAGATGTAATAATGAAATCAAATAAAAAGGCAAGATAATCTTCATAATTTATGAGCCAAGAAACGAACAACAACTACTGTGATATTATCAGCGCTACCTCTTTGAGAAGCTTCCTCCATCAACGTCTTAGCCGCATCTTCTGGGCTCTTAATCGGCTTCACCATAGCAACAGCTTCAGCATTAGTAACAACGTCCCAAAGCCCATCCCTCGCAAGTATCATCAATCTTCTCATCTTGAATTTCCGGATCAGCAACAACAAACTGTTTCAATAATTTATCACCAAACGCACGGGAAACGACAAGCACACCACCAACTCTCCAAGTCCCCGCCCACATCACAAAGACTCCAAAGAGACCAACAATTTCTCCATCTACACCATCGATTCTTGTCTCGTAATAATCCTCCATAGAAGATCATTTGCTAGGGGAGCTCGTAATAATCCTCCATTGAGGCGGATGAGAACGACACGATGGAGGCGCGTGAGAGAGGCGGCGGAAGAAGGAAGGAGACCAGATGTGTGATTTAAGAAGAAGAGTTTTGGAGTTTGATTGTGAGTAAATTAGGGGACGATGGTGGTTGATTGAAGTGTCGTCTCAGTCAAACTTTGGACCATACAATCAACTTGTGAGTAAATTAAGAGGACAGATGTGTGGTTTAAGAAGAAGAGTTTTGGAGGTTGATTGTGAGTAAATTAGCAGTAAAAAAAAGAGATAAAGAAAGGGCGGTAGTTTTTATTGATTAAATACACCTTTGTCCCTAAACAATGAAATGATCATTTTGCCCTTATGTGCAAGGCATATGAGAAAAATAACAGACGTTGACTAATAGAAAATTGGTCAAGGGACTCCCAACGATGAAAAATGCAAGGTTTGTCTCACTGCGATGCTTCTATACAAGTTTAGGGACTAACGGTGTACTTTAGTCTAACATATATTTCTCCTTTCACAAAAATAAAAATAAATAAATAAATAAATAAAATTATTTTGAAGCATTAAAAGATGAAAAATGAACAATAAAAGTAGGACGGGTTAATTAATAAGTTTCGGCTCAGAGTGTGGAGATGAATTTTGCATATGATCATTGCTCAAAAAGTTTCTTGTAGTGAAGCTACGCGTATACAGGTCAATAGCCAAGAAAAAAAATCAAGTATATAATTTCATTCGAGTGTTGATTGACATGCTTCCTTGTATGTCTAATTGTTAAGGGATTAGAATCCTCTCATGTTCATTTGAATATGATAGGTAATGTTGTGCTTATTGCAATTGTATATTTAGATTAAAATGAAATAAATGTTTTGCAATAAAGGCAATGTACAATCATAACAAACACAACATTACCTATCATGTTTAAATGAACTTGTGAGGATCATAATCCAATTGTTAATTACCGACAACCATAAACCCACTTCTTCACATACAAAATAAACAGTTGTCACATCAGTTTCCACAAATAAAAAGTCATATTTGATTATTTTTTAGCTTTATTTTTAGGCCATGTTAAATCACTTCTATACCTCCTAATAGGTAAATATGAAAGGACTTGTTCAACTACTTATGTCGACTAATTAATTTTTTTTAGTCATCTTATTTGAATATCACATGACGATGCCCACTTTGTGTATTTTATTCCGAAATATGTTTATTAGGCTAATTCCCAAGGCCGGCCCAAGGCATGTGCAACAGGTGCATTGGCACAGGGCCCACCAAACTTAAGGGCCCACTTTACATGTATTGCTTGATATTAAAACTAAACGGTCCACTACACATAAAGTTTCTTATCTATTATCATCTGCTAAAGTGACCATGATGACAAAAGAATGGCTGCTTTTTCATTATCATTTATTGATTTTATATTGATCCTCAGTAGTTGAATCATCGTATTTTGAAGATCCGAAGCTTGCTCAACAATTTACTAAAGAAAACAACAATATCTGTTAGATAAAAGTACTTGTAATCAATTTTATTGTTGAGTTTATGATATATAAAATACAATAAAACATAAAGACATCAAGAGTACACAGCGGAAGACTTAAAGATCATAACAAATAAATTAATTAACTGAAAGTATGCGTAACGTACCTCTTGCGAATTTCAAATCCCTTGAGAGAGCAAAACAAAGAAGTACTAATTGGTGTAAGAATAATGTCTTACAACCACGTTCTTGTACACACGAATTAACCAACGAATCAAGCGATTGCTAGATCTAACACAAGTCCTCGTTTAAGAAAAACGAAACCAAACTCCCTTACAAATGGGGTGTTCGGCCGAATATGACTAGAGAGAGGAGAGGAGAGATCTAGGGTTAATTCAATGCACAAGTATATAAAACCCTAGAACCTAACCCTCTTTATATAGTAGATGGAATACTTTGGGAACAAGTTATGGATTTGGGTTGGGATTACCCTATGGCCGGCCATGAGACAAAGCCCAAAGAAAACCCATAACTTTTCACTTTCAAGATTTCCATTACTAGTCCTTCTCTTTTCATTTAACGGTCGTTAGTCATTTTTCCGTTAAATACTTAACGATCGTTAACCGGACTTAATGTGCAATAATTAATCGTAAATATAAACATTAATTATTAACTTTAATTCTCATTCGCTAATGTGTGCAATCCCGTGGTCACGAGTTCGAATCCGGACATTCACATGTTTGTAAATATATACATTTCCAACAGCTCCCACTTGGATATGTTTACAAAGCGTGAAATGACATTGGTTAGCGTCTAGCAACACGCCAATGCCCCGGTACAACTCGTGTATGGTTTTCTGGAGAAAAACCAAGTTTGATGATTCATCATCATATTCATCCTTTTGTTTCTAATACCATGTTAATAAGAATATGGATCTCACTCATTTCTTAATTAACTATTCGGTTTCTCGCTTTATGTGATTGATTAAGATTACCAATCCTTCTGAACATATTCCAGAAGACCTTGGGTATGGCCATACAAACATCTTAACAATCCTACGAGGGGCCCAAGAATATTATACTTCAAATAAATTTGAAGGAAACAAATCCCATTTGACTACAAGCAGGATTCATAAATTTCGCAACACTTCTGAAAACAACCCTTATAACTACCAGTTACGTGTAGCATTAGATTGCTTCACAAAAGTGCACTACATCCATGACATATCTCTTGTATCTCAAGTCGAGGAGGATAAATATCCATGATATACATAATGACAAAGATCCATAAAGTATTATCATGCGGGTGGGATAAGTCCTATACTCAATTCATTGAATATCATCTGAAATTAGTCATGCTACGCATCAATATACTTTCAAGTATATTCTAACTAATATTCAAATTTGTCTTAATTCAACATCATTCCCATGTTATTGATTGACAACGGACTATTTAGAATAACTTAAGTTATTCAAGGATTTAAACATGCAAATATATGATAACATCATAATAAATGAATAATAAACATAACAAAATACTTTATTTCATTTCAATAATAATGTTTACAATATCCTTTTATCCAAATACTAAATAGATCAATGCATGATAATTATTAGTTAATGAATTTTGCCACAAGTCATGCATCTCATACTTGTCGACAAGGCATAATTTCAACTAACTTTGATCTATAAGAATTTTGAGAATACTTATTTCAAAAATTCAATAAGTGAATTTCTTGTATGTGTTTACACATATCTTGATATTGTCATATTTATTCCATAAGGTGCGTGACAACCTGAACCACCCTTTTATGACAATCATCTTTCAAAACTTTAAAGTTTAAAGTATTCTTTATTCTTTAATGTATAATGCAACTATGCTCTTAGTTGAGCATAACTAGTCAACATGGTCATCACCAAGGATATCATGACTAGAATTGAGTGTCATCTCAATTGTAATAGCATTATTGTGTACAACAATATGCTCTTTAAACATCCGTAAACTTTGAATATTTATTTGTTTGGTGTCATCCAAACCTCAAGTGTGTTGACTATGACAATTACACAATAATTGTTGTGTAGAATCTGGGAGCAACTCCAGGCTGAGGAATGCAATTCTAAATCCAAACATAAATATTACAATGTTGTCAAATCATCTTGTAATCAAGCATGACACAACAATCTTACAACATGATGTACGTGATGAATCTTCAAGTTAGACTTTAAAATCTCATTATATATTCATCATGTTCTATTAGACTCGTTTATTTACCGCATATGTTTATAATAATAAACATATTTTCCAAGGTTATATATCTTATTTCCAAATCTTACAAACGAAGTTCATTCCCAACTAAAACTTAATTTAGGTGGAATGTAGTTGCCCATACAACATATAAGATTTTAAAAATAAAAATAATACTCCCACTAGCTTTAGGAATACTTATGAGCTATCTTATTTTAATTATTAAATCAAACATGGATTTAATATTAAACATAAGAAACATCTCTTAGATGCTTGCATATATCCATTCATGGATTCTTGCAGTTTGTACATATCCAAGGATTATTTGAATTCATAAAACTTCTTTGTATTACTCATCGTCCTCGCAAAAGTAATTCCACAACAAAGAGTTTTGACATTCATTGTCAAAATTTCATATCAGTGAAACTAAGTATGACAATTATAATCTGTATACTTCTATTTAATGTATCTAGAAAGAATATTCAATCATAGTTAATTGCTTAAATATGATTAATATTATTATCACTAGACATGCATTAAATATGTGTACAATATTGTCCATATGATTTCTACACAAAGATTTAAACCACTAGGATTTCCACCCTTTGAAGAAACTCATTTTCATTATTAAAATAAATCAAGTATCTAAAGTTGATTATCTTTATGGACAGCATCTCAACATTCATAGTATGATTGATTTACCACAATTCAACATTTGGTAAATTTATCATTATGATTAAGAGGCTTACCATGATCCTGTAACTCATATTCCTCAGCATATTAAATATCTGAGATATCTTTGCGGATCTATGAATGACAATTCCATCATATTGAGGTCTATCATTTACATGTAGCCTCATCATGATTTGCTAGTGTGTTTTAGAAGATTGTGTATTTTGCAATTTAATCTTTCAAGATTTAAACAAAACTCCCACTTGCCTTTAACAATTTAAAGATTACCTTTAAATAGTTTAGCAAGTAGAGCAACAATAAATTTTTCTCTTTTGGGATATTACAAAAAACATTTGATAGTTCCTGACATCGGTTTGTTACAACTCACTTTACAAGTAGTTTAACAAATTCAGAACTTCATTATAAGACTTAATGTGATTCATCACATTCCATAAACAAATGGTGTCTTATCAATCTTCTAGGTTGGAGTTTTATTGAGTATATTCAATCTATACTCAATCTACTAACCTTGATAACTTTTGGAAGAAACTATAGCTATCTTGAATCAAACAATGCCAATAGATTTTGATTCTTCTAACTGAACATACCATAAAACTATGGTATTTCCTTAGAATTAATATTGTAAGATAAATCTAACAATATTTAAGATAACCATCTACTCTTTGGTTTATCCTATTTACCAACAAAGTAAAACTTTAATGGTACAATAGAATTACCAAGTCAATTGCATGTATTATAACACAAATATTCTTGACCAAGTCAAAAAACATAACAGTTATAATCCCACTATACGTTATAAGTCATTGATCAACTCATTGACTTCATGCATATGTCTTAAAACATAGCAAGTTAACGTCTTACTTTATATTGTAAGTCTTGTATTAAAAGACTTCATGTTTGTGACTTTACAAAATCATAAACATTTATAATTAAAGTACTTATGAACACCACCTCGGGTTTCAATTCATATTTCAAGTTAATATTTACTACATATATTTAAGTCATTCAACGAATACTCAAATTCAAGGTAGTATTAGATTACTTCATTTAATTATGTCATTCCATGAAATGTTCCATGTAAGAAACTGTAGAATCATCCATGCTCGTTCTCACGACACGTGGATATTTTACCTTGGGCTACAATCTAGTTCACGTTCTCACGTAACATAAATTGTAACTACAAGTGTTTCTTAAATATTGGATGACATAAATATTTAAAATAAAGTAGTCTTTGTTATCATCTTGACACATGTTCTTAATAGGGCAATCATACATATATAAATGTATACTTCCTATTAGAACGTTATTCTCTTACTTTACAGTCAAGAGAATCCATTTAAATCATATTAATATGTGTTGTACCTTGCACACAATAAAGATTTCTCCCACTTGTGCATGGAACAACATCATGTAGCAGATAAACAACACGATACACGTTCGTTTATTTGATTAATATGATTTGTGTCACAGATATAACAAGTAGATGTAGGACTATATTGATTAGTAAGGAAACGCACATGACTCTCCTTAAAACATAAGTGCCTACAATTGGAAAGTAATTATCTACATGATATTCAAGAGATAATTTGGATTACTACACAGGATACAAAGCTTGTAGCTCCCACTGAATTAGAAATCATAATGACAACTTCTTATTCAGTAATGCAACACAAATGCTCCCACTGAATTTGACAACATTGTAAGTGTTTCATAACCAGTGAAAACAACTTGCTTGCTTTTTACTTTCCTACACCTTTAAAGAACCATACGTAATCATTATTAAGGTACTAAAAAGTGTATTCTACTATATGAATGATAGGTTATCCATCAATGTTATTAACTCGAAAAATTGGGTATACAATTTCTTCCTCAACAGGCCTACCATCCCCATACTGGTATGTAGTACCTTTAAAGGCTAAAGCAAAACAACTAGATAAAAATATGCTAGTTTGCCTTTTACCAATTTTTTCGGTAATTAGTCTAGCTTCTAATCTAGTAACTCATATACATGTTTTCCAGTTAACCAACATTCATGTTGTTACAAAGGATTCATTCACCAAATGAGGGTAATGAAATCTTTATGGAAAATAAGATGTGCAATTCATTGCTAAGAGTTACATTGGAATTTAGACAATTCAAATGTTCCTATTATACCTTTCTCATTCATGAAAAGGAATAGGATTGAGTCTCATGCTTCTCTCATGGAAAAGAGACTTCGTTTGTCTTATCATAGAATTATTCTCGATCAACCATTTGTTTGAATGCTAGAATGGATCAATTTACTAATCAAAGACTAAACCACGTTTACGGTTAAATGTTGCATTTATACATTCAAAAGAATTACAAAATTCAATTTTAGTATTTTCGATAATTAACCTTTTCAATAAACAATTAAATACCCAAGGTTCATATTCATATAACCAATTAATTATTATTGAAAACTAGGATCCAAATTGTCATAATTTCATCACATCAGTTGATCTGCTAGTAATGAACCTTATACAAAATGGTAGAGCTATTGCTCAATTGCCAATTTCAATTGCAATTCCTAGATTTATGGAATTTACATATAGCCAATATCAATCGCCATGTAAACATGTTTTATCCCATCTTATGCCTTGAGTTGTCAGCTCTCACTACAAAACTCAATTAAGTTGTCCAACTTAAGAAACTGCAAAATCGTCCATGCCCGCTCTCACGACTCGTGGACATTTTACCCTTTGATTACGATCTAAGTCACGATCTCACGCAAATAAAAAGTAATCTTAGGTGTTTCCGTTTCGTTGGATGGCATATAACTTAAATTAAAGGGTAATAATTTTGATGTCAAATCAAATATGTACAAAGATGTCATGCATTCATCTTTGTAGCATAGTTTTTATTAAAACATTTATATCTTGTTTTAATGTATAAGTTTTTCATCATCAAACTTTAACTGAGGTACTGGGTTCACCAATTAAGGAATTTAGTGTTAATTATCATCCATTATACCGTACTTTTGCATAAGTGTAAACACTTAGTGTTTCGGATAATTACCACCGAAGTGGCGCATGGAATTAAAACTAATTAGCCCTTAAGATGAGCTTGCACATTTAATGGCTTACTAAGTAGCTCCATTCGAACTTACAGAGGGCGAGGACTGTGCACGCGCTAAAGCACAACCTTAGACATCCTTTCAGTGCGCACTTCTTTAAACCCCTTTTATTAGTTCATTCTCATGGGTGAGCCTTTCAGACCATTTGTACCAAAGTCATCAATCAATTAAACGATTATGATTACTATTCTTAAAAATACATGTTTCACCATTGTTTAGGTCAGTTTATTTTTCTTGTAAAAATACCTATGTTACACATAACAAACAAGCAAGTATTTATAAAAATAAACAAATAAACAATGAATGCATAACAAATAAAAGTCATGCATATCAAATGGCCACATGCAAACGTTTTTGATAAATCCTATTAATAAGCAATTCTAGATCTGTCAATATGCATATATTTAATTAAGACTTTCACCCGTTTTCATCTATGTACAAGGTGAACCACATGCATCGATTCATCGATTGCGCAAGTCAAAATTAAATACATACCACATAGCACATAATTGATTAAATTAATAATTATTGAGGTCTTCCCCAATTTTAGATCTATCATAATTTAGTGTATATCACTTAAACAAGAAAGACATACAATAAAAGCAGATCCATGATAAAACATGCAAATAATTATCATGGACATAAAATTACACTTAACAATTAATGCAATTAAACCAGAGTTACGCATATACACATAAAGTTGCATGCATCTTAGGGTTTCTAATCCAATTAAAACAATAGTTTACAAAACCCTAATTAGGGCACCAAAAAAAAAACGCCCCCCCTAAAAATTAGGGTTTAGGTTTTGCAAACCCTAGATCTAAGCATACAAATAATAACACATTCATGTTTATTTTAATTATGTGTTTCAGTAATTAATTACTTGTTATACAAGGCTCGTGATGCCACTTTTGAGTTTATGATATATAAAATATAATAAAACATAAAGACATCAAGAGTACACAGCGGAAGACTTAAAGATCATAACAAATAAATTAATTAACGAAAGTATGCGTAACGCATATCTTGCTAATTTCAAATCCCTTGAACGAGCAAAACAAAGAAGTACTAATTGGTGTAAGAATAATGTCTTACAACCACGTTCTTGTACACACGAATTAACCAATGAATCAAGCGATTGCTAGATCTAACACAAGTCCTCGTTTAAGAAAAACGAAACCAAACTCCCTTACAAATGGGGTGTTCGGCCGAATATGACTAGAGAGAGGAGAGAGATCTAGGGTTAATTCAATGCACAAGTGTATAAAACCCTAGAACCTAACCCTCTTTATATAGTAGATGGAATACTTTGGGAACAAGTTATGGATTTGTGTTGGGATTACCCTATGGCCGGCCATGAGACAAAGCCCAAAGAAAACCCATAACTTTTCACTTTCAAGATTTCCATTACTAGTCCTTCTCTTTTCATTTAACGGTCGTTAGTCATTTTTTTCCGTTAAATACTTAACGATCGTTAACCGGACTTAATGTGCAATAATTAATCGTAAATATAAACATTAATTATTAACTTTAATTCTCATTCGCTAATGTGTGCAATCCCGTGGTCACGAGTTCGAATCCGGACATTCACATGTTTGTAAATATATACATTTACAACATTTATAACTTCAATGGAGTAAGTTTATATAAAAGAATCAAGTTTGAGGGGGCCTCTTGTATTGACGTGGCACGGGGCCACCAAATTTTATGAGACGGCCCTGCTAATTCCAAGATAAAACACTTTAACTAATACTTTTATAACCCTCAACTAGTAGTTTGATTGTTGCAATAAGAGAAAAAGTTACATTTTTTCACACAAGATATACATTAGAACATACACGTCCGATGATTCATGATGAATATTAATTTATTAAATGATAAAATGTATACGAAAATATATAGGACTCATGGATGACGAATTTTGAGTAAATTTGAGAAGCCTTAGACTCCGTAAGTCAGAAGAGACTTTATTGCATTTAATCAATAGGTTGATAAAGCTTACTAGGTGAAAAGGTAAAAGATGTTGGTCTTATTGAGAATTTGTGTTGCGTGAGAGATAATAGTTTAGAGTGGGTTGTAAATAAATATTTTGCATCGGGGAGAAAATGAGTAGAGTTTTTCAGTGGAAATATGCATTGGTTATGCTTTTTATTTTAAAAGTTTACAAGACATAAATTTGAGTTTGTTGGTGTTGTAGCGAGCTAAATGGAAGCATTGTGCAAAAGTTTATATGATAACTAACAAACTAAGTATGATGATAAAAATATAGGTTAATGACATGTAATAGCAATGTACTTTCTCATTTGTTTACATATCAGATACAAATCCAAAAAAATACCACATTATCCATCCAACTTTCAAAATTTGTTTCATTATCGTTTGTTTAGTGTCATTTCTTTGCATCGTTAGTCCTTTTGACTAAGGACCGTTTGTAATTAACTCAAAAATATGTTTTCTTTTTCACATTAAATGTTTTAGTCCGTTCTTATACTTTTTCGTCCGTTTATATATATATATATATATATATATATATATATATATATATATATATATATATATATATATATATATATATATTTTTTTAATTATCATTTACATGCCATTAACCCTAAAAATATACTTAGTCCGTTTGTAATGGGAAAGTACG
Organism: Chrysanthemum makinoi; assembly: GCA_910596185.1. Classification (NCBI taxonomy): domain Eukaryota; kingdom Viridiplantae; phylum Streptophyta; class Magnoliopsida; order Asterales; family Asteraceae; genus Chrysanthemum; species Chrysanthemum makinoi. The sequence goes on along the minus strand of OU343224.1, from coordinate 261,544,347 downwards.
TTGTTGTTGCATGCATTAACTCTAAAAATATATAGCAACCATCTAGTTTTAATTTTTTTATAATTTTCGTTATTTTTGAGTCAACTCGACTCTACTGACACCCCTATTTTTGATCACTTGAAGTAGAGTTTAACAAATATTAGAACATATCATATATCGTTAACATTTTAAAATTTGAAGTAAATTTTGAGGCTTCAAAATATATAAAATTATGAATATTTTTAAATCCTTACAACTTTAAAACATTGTGCTCTTACACACCACACATCCTTTTATACGGCTGAGTTTGTACAAAATATCCAACAATTCATTTATACATACAACTTATACAAGGATATCACGTAACGTCGTTACGATATTATGGTTATTAAGAAACTGATGCGTAGAAATTTAATCACCCGAAACTTATTCATCCACTATCCCGTTTCAACATTATTAATGCTCGCACTAGTAACACTAGTACATTTTTATTGATTATTTTTTACCTCCAAAAAAATACTACTTAAAAATAAAAATAAAAAAATAACAAAAATAAATAAATAAAAATTAATGCAACAATGACGTTTACTAAATGTTTTTATATATATTTACAGACAGAACACACCAACACTCTTTCATTTAAACACGGAATCCTTTGTGTCTGTCAAGTTGTCACTTGATAGTAATCCACATTTCCATTAAACAGAATCACCATTATTTATCAAACCAAGTTTTTATTCATTAATGAATCTAGTTAGATAAGTATATACATGCAAAAGTGAAGATACAAAGTTTATTGATCATCAAGTGTGAATTTGAAGTTTGGAAAAATGGTGGAAGAAGTGATTCATTCATGGTCTGCTCCAAGATCTTTAAGCACCAGCCTCATGTACTCTTTTGCTCAGGTAATCTTTGATCTTTCATCAAATTTGTTAATTGTTATGCTTTGATGAATTAGTGCACAAGGTTATTTGAGTCAATATTTGTGTTTCAGTTTCATTGTAATGAAAGTAGAATTAAAGTTTCTATTATTGCATGTTAAAATCATAATTACAAGATTTACATGTATACCTTTTTTTAAACAAGTGATTATAGTTTCTTATATACAACATTCATTTTATATTGGGATAATTATTTGAAAATGTATCTAACTTGACACATTTTACTTTTTTTGCTATTATAACAACAAAATTTTAAATCTGGACTTTTGTGTGTATTTGTAACCATTTTACCACTAATTTACTTTTGCTACCCTATTAACAACGAACGATAAATTGGTCATTATATGAACAAAATACATACAAAAGTCAAAATTTAAAAATTTTGTGTTATAACATCATATAAAAAAAATAGCTACATAGAACTCGAAAAAATGTCAAGTTTTAGATACATTTTCAGATAATTATCCTTTTTATATTTATCATGTTGTTTTGGCTTTGGCCAATGGTTATAATAGGTGCCCTTCCCAAAAAAAAAGGTTTCTTATATACAACTGGGCAAATGGTTATTGTATTATATAAACAGGTAAACAAATGAGCTTTTCCGGGTGATGTTACCATGGAGGGCGAGTATTTGACTATGTATTTTATATGGTAATTAAAGTTTCTGGAATGACTTATCATGATAAATAATATAATTTTCTGGCCATTGTAATTGTATCCTTTTAGAAAGTGATTTTAGACATTGATCCTTTTTACTGTGCTTAAACTCGAATTACCATTTACTTTGTTTTAAAAACTTAGTTCTGATTACCATATAGAAGTTAAAAAGTACATGTATAGTCACTTAAGTTGAAACATTGGATAACATTTCACATTTAGACATGTGGCTAAGGCAATATAAATTGAAGATAGTGATTTGAGCTTGCTTGATTCTTTTGCAATGGTCCATGGTTGGATTTTGTGGTTGAGAGTAAATTAAGATATTGATGGTTTATATGAAAAGGAGAGGAGGCTAGAGATAGTGGAAGTTGTTACACATTTTCGAGACAAATACCAAATTTCTCTTAATGGGGTGTGACGGTGTGTTATATGATTAAGGGGTTTTTGCCTTTTTGGATGTGCTTTTTCGGCTCAATAATCGCAAGCTTTCAAGTCAACTAGTTTCGAATACTTGTTCTTACAGATCATTCTAATTAACACTTAGAAAAATATGTCAAGAGGGTTAATTTTGTAGGTGTATGTATATTTTGACAAGTGTTTATTAATGCCAAATCGAATAATAGCAGTAAAGTATTGATTGACCAACTTCTTGTTAGCTTTTCTCAATCTCAAACACAACTCTACGACAATCTAAAGGCCCCTTTGTTATTTATGTTCCTACAAATGGTGATGTAAAATATTTTGGTTGGCCACTTGCTTTTTTATAGCAAGGCCGGCCGGTCACATTTCCAATTTCACCTCATTAGTTTGACAGATTTTATGGAAATAATGTATCCAAATAATATTATGCTTTGTTTTATAAATTAATTGCTAATTCTTATCTATAAGATTGTTTAACAGGTGTTGTTAGAGTTTAGTCCACTTGCTAAGGTCTACTTATTAAGCTCAAAAATTTTGTCTAAACCAAAAAAAATGCATTTAATACACAATTAATTAAACTTATAAATAACTAAATAAATGTGAATTCTAATTTTGGTTTCTTAACAAGTGCCATGAAAAACCGTATGAAAAAGCATTTGGTAGATTAATTTAATTTCTTGGTCATTGGCATATAGTTAAAGCAATTAATAGTCACAACATCGCAAATTTTCTTTCTCAACATACTTTCGTTTTTTTTATTACTACGTAATTGCTAATAGAATATCTAACTTTTTTTAATAACAGTATAGGTAAATAATTTTATCCCTGAATATGTATCGTTATATTCTTTTTTTAAATGACATCGATCGACAAATATTAAACTTTAAGTTATATTTAATTTTTCTTTCAAGAAGTTGTAAGCAATAGGTAATGTCTTAAGTTAGTTAGCACAATAGTTGAAGAATTTAGAACTCAGTATTTGTCATGGAAATTTCCAACTAGTATGAATATTATGAAACCGGCCAAATACTAAATAATGATGGTTACAGAAGTCCACCAATCAAACTTATATTCGCAACAGATATAATATGGTGATCTTTTTTCTCTCAGGTTTTGAATTTTCTTAGTTAAGCTCGACCATATCAGCTTGTTTATACACTTTGATACGGTTAAGCGTTTGAGTTGACATTTGGGGCAATGCACATCTCTTAATGCATGATGTTAGTTTTCTGGATATGTCTTTTAAAGTCATTAGTCTCCTATCTTTACGTATATTATTTTTCAGAGGGATGATACGGAAGTGCTTGATGAACCTCTGTATGCACACTACTTAAGGGTAACGGGGGCTGATAGGCCGTATAGAGAAGAACTTCTTTCAAAGATGGTAAGTAAATATCACTATCTTTGGACTATTCGTGTGATATTGCAGCTTCAAAAAGTACAGTGTCCATCGTATTTTCTTCAATCACTCTTCAGTATTAGGTGCTCTTTACTAGGTTGAATTAAGTGGAGACAGAATAGTGATATGACAAATGTGTTATTGTTGAAGTTGATAGTTTATGTTCTAATGATTTTGTTTGTAAAATGCATAGGAGTCTGATGGAAATAAGGTTGTAAACAACATCATCCATGGCCCTGGAGAGAAGAAGTATCGGTTTTGTAAGGTAACAGTTATAGCAATTCATTCAACTATTGTGTGAAGTAAAAACTAGCAATTTCCATGGGATGGAGGCAGTATGATGTTTGATGCTTGCTTACTTATATTTCTCATTTTAACAAGCTCACGACATTGTCTTTGCAGCATATAGTAAAACAACGCTTGCCTGGTTTAACTGATGAGCTAATAAAGAAAGGAAAACACATTATCTTGATTCGCAACCCCCTTGATTCATTGGTATTTTTGTTTTTATTTCCTAGCTTCCTTTTATCCATAGCAGCTTAATAAATGTCTAATTTTCACTTTGATAACAGGAAAAACAAATTTTCAACTTCATAACATGCACTAATGAATTTAATTTGTTTGTTACCAGCAATCATTTGACAAGGTTATCCCCTCATCCTTTCATGAACTAGGATTGGCAGACCTTGTTTCGGTATACAGTGAACTTTGTGCAGCAGGGAAGCCCCCTGCTATTATCGATGCATCTGAACTTCAAGAGGACCCTGAGGTTTCCAATTCATTTCTCGAAACCCATCATTGTTTTATTATCTCTGTTATGCAATATTATTTATCCTATAAGTTCTGTTTTATTACTTTTTCAATCATGTCTATCTTTACTAATAATTAAAATTAAAAGATTTTTCTATACTGACCATTGACGGTTATACTAATTTTTACTTTCATCTGTATTTACGTGTAATTGTGTGTTTACTATTTTACTTCATCTGCAGGCTGCTTTACGTGGTCTTTGTGAAGATCTTGAGATCCCGTTTCAGGCCTCAATGCTCAAGTATGTCAATCTTCTACCTTTTGCTGTTTTCTTACAAGTAGAGTTCAACAGTCCTAGCATGCTAGTTACGATGTCTTACTAGCTGTATATGTGTTGTTATATTCAGATGGGAAGCTGGTCCAAAATCTGTTGACGGGATTTGGGCTCCATGGTGGTACAAGAGCGTGCACAAATCCACAGGCTTTTCACACGCAGTAAAATATCGTCCGGTATGTAACTTATGGTTATGTAGTTGTTAGAAGCACCCATCTTTGTATATGAGATTGATAATATCGACTAAGGAAATTTAAAGAAGGGATAATGTAAAAGAGGGATGCTATGTTCGCTTAAGTTTTACAAAGAGCAATCCACACAATGAGGTGCATATCATTTCTCAATGTAAACGGAGGCCACCTATCTATAGAAACTTCTTTGTATGCCACTCAAGTATATCCAGTTTCCCTTAAACCATATATGATTAAAATTATTAAAAAAATAAAAAAAATACTGAATGACGGAAATTTTCTCCTATTTTTTGAGTGTTCAATAAATTTCAATAGTTGTGTGGCTTTAATCTATAATGAAAAAATTTGAATAGTTGGGTGGTCATTTATAAATTTTCCTTCAGATAAAAAGACTAGTTACAGAATTTAAGGTTGTTCTCATATTTTCATATGTCATAAAAGTACACAACATGATTGATCTATTTGGGGTCTAACTAGAACATACTGTTAACATGATCTAATTTTCTTAATTTTAGCCTTTTCCACCATCGCTTTATGACGTGTTGGAGCAAAGTTTACCCTTCTATAAAATGCTTAAAACTCATGCAAGACGAACAAGATTTCCCAAGCTTCCAAAGCCATCTCTTCCTGTCCCTTCCAATGAAAAGATTCTTGTTTGGGTCGGTGATGAAATTTTAACCCGTGACAGTGCAATGGTAGTACACTTGTAACAGAATTCTGTAATGACTATGTTTTATGAACATTATCGTATTCTTATCCTTATTATCTTTTTGTGACCTTAAAGGTTTCAGTGTTTGACTCAGTTGTCCAAGGCGGTGATTCCGTATGGGAAGGACTTCGAATTTATAAAGGGAAAGTTTTTAAGCTTGAAGAACATTTAGACAGGTCAGCTACTAAAGACCGTTTTTCGAAGGCTGTAACAACTGCAACATGTTTTAATCATGGGTAATTCCGACTGTATTTCAGGTTATTTGACTCAGCAAAAGCACTAGCTTTCAACAATGTACCAACCCGGGATGAGGTAAAGCTTGTTAAGAGTATTTTGAATAAGTATCAATTCTTTTCAGTGTTCTGCATTTTCATCACTATCTGTTATTTCACCTACCTTGTCATAAATGCTAATATTTTCTATAAATGTGTCATGGTTTATCTGTTTGTTACCGAACTTATCCAGGTTAAGGAGGCCATATTCAAGACACTAATTAGGAATGGGATGTTTGACAATGCACACATTCGTTTAAGTCTTACACGTGGCAAAAAGGTTATTCTATAACCATACTTTTGCTTGATAACCTCAATTAAGCTATTTAAACGTGTGTCGCTTTTTGGAAAACGTTTTGTAATTTTAATGTATAAGATATATGCTTTGAATAGCTCGACCTATTTGACCAGGCAAGTTAAAATAACGCAAATTGACTCAATCATAAGTAAATGGGTTGAAATCCTTCTTACATTTATTCTTATTTACTTGGATGAAGGATTCCACTTGCAATCATTCTCATTATGGAAACACTTAGCTGTAATCTTTCTGTTATATACTGCCACCATAAAAAGTGCACGTCTGATATACCGAAATATTAATCTGCCTGCAGGTTACTTCAGGGATGAGTCCAGGTTTCAATCTTTATGGATGCACCATAATAGGTATCTTAAAAAGCAGTTGAAAACAAAATACAGATCCAAAAGACAAATGAGAACAAAATTATAAGTCTCTAGGCACAGCTTCTCCATGCTAATCTTTGACCACTTGACACGATATAACTGTTTCGAGAAAGTCATTTATCATGAGAGTATGATATTAAGGGGCAGCTTTGACAAACTACTATCATTGTGGAATTGTATAATACGTGTTTTGGACATCTTAAGAGTCACGCATATTGTCTAGATTCTTTTCATGACAAGCATCTTTTTAGGTATTTTCATTACATTGATTCGTGTTTTTTATGCAGTTCTTGCAGAGTGGAAACCACCAGTATATGACAATACAAAGGGTATTACTTTGGTGACCGCCACCACTCGTCGTAATTCACCAAATGTAAGACATACATGTAATCCTGTCATATTCATCACATGTAGTATATTTTTGCAATAATATTTTTGTCTCGAAGCTGTATTTATAAGTCATCTAGAACTAAATGGTTATGAACCACATAAAAGTGAACACGCTACCAATAACAAGTAATTGAATCTAATTTAGCATCCACAAAATATGTATACCCATTATGCAATACAAGTTATTTGATCAGTAACTTTAGTTATTCTCGTCCTTGTCAGAACTTGGAATCCAAGATTCACCACAACAACCTGCTGAACAATATACTCGCAAAGGTAACATTTTTTTCCCAAAAAACTTATTCTTTATTCATTAGGTTAGGTGTCTTGATAGTTTCATGATAATAAAAAATAAGCATGAATTCTTTTATATTCTGTCTTATTGAAAGGGAAAATATTTATGATTTTGGGTTGATGCAGATAGAAGGGAACAACGCAAATGCGGATGATGCAATCATGCTTGGCAAGGATGGGTATGTGTCTGAAACAAATGCTACAAACACTGTAAGCACGTGCTTTGATCTTCATAATACTTTATGTTCCCATTATCAGTTGATAAATGTATTTCAACAATTCGACACTTTTTCTTGGCAATGCAGTTCTTGGTGAAGAAAGGCATTGTTATGACACCTCATGCCGATTACTGTCTTCCAGGCATCACTCGAGCAACTATAAGAATTCATAAAATCCCATCCTTTCAATATCTGGTCTTATTGACGATTTTAACATTTTGATACGAACCGGATCGATTAAGAGATAAAAAGAACGATAAAGATAAGTGATCAACTTTCGAGAGGCCGATCTCTCTCCCAATAATGAAGTCAAATAACTAAACCATTAATAATCTTCTGCATAATTCTCCGTTACAACCCTAATACCCTATTTATAATAAAAGGCCCTAGACTTAACTTGTTCACTAAGAAAATATAATATAGGAAACTAAATAAACTAATTAATTAATATATAATAATTATAATAAACTTTAGCAGGATCATATCATTACTCCGCCCCCAAAACACCTTGTCCTCAAGGTGTTGCTTCAAATCTTGTACCGGATCCCATGTTCTTCGCACACAAACCAGTTCTTGTCTCACCCAACATTCGTACAAATCTGTCCATGAGAGATCATGCACCCCCACTTTAATTTCATAATCTGCAATCTCAATGTGTTATGATTTGACTTATTTTCTTCTGCTGAATGTTGTCCATCAAGTTCATTAGAGAAGTCTTTCTTAATAACGTTTGGATCTGATCTTAAGACCATCGAGGCTCATCAGCCATAATTGATCCTGTAATATCAGTAGTTAAAACATCCAAAAACTCCTCCACGTTACAATCTTCTTCACTTATCTGAGTTGTGGTTGATTGTATTGGATAATTTACAATTTCCTCATCAGAACATGTAACCACCTGGTTTTCTTTTGGTGTTGATTCATCATCACAATCTTTAGTGACAAAGATTTGTGATTTAGGATTTGATGTTACATTTTCGTATTCTTCTTGAGCTCTATTAAGATCACGCCATTTCTCCCATTCTTCAACCTCTTTAGCGCGACCCATTGAAATCGCCAATTTTTTCAATAGATCTATAATCTCTTCATGTTTCGGGTGATTCAACTCTCATAGCCTCCATTCTTTTCGAAGTTACTCATGACTAATCTGATGCCGTAACTTGAACAGTAAATTGGTGATACCATTGAATAACTTTTTTTTTTTTTGAAACCCTAGAATCGAACGACTCGATACCAATTGATACGAACCGGATCGATTAAGAGATAAAAAGAACGATAAAGATAAGTGATCAACTTTCGAGAGGCCGATCTCTCTCCCAATAATGAAGTCAAATAACTAAACCATTAATAATCTTCTGCATAATTCTCCGTTACAACCCTAATACCCTATTTATAATAAAAGGCCCTAGACTTAACTTGTTCACTAAGAAAATATAATATAGGAAACTAAATAAACTAATTAATTAATATATAATAATTATAATAAACTTTAGTAATGCAGGATCATATCACATTTCATACTTATTCGTACCCATGGTTCACTTCTTGCAGGTTATGGACCTTGTGAAGAAGGAAAACTTAGTTTTGGAGGAGCGACGTATTAGTCTATCAGAGTTTCATACTGCAGATGAGGTCTGATTGATCAAAGCGTATTTTAGAAATGATGTTTGATTGATTTAAGCATCAACTCCTAATATAGATACATCCGTTTTAAAATCTAATGTGTTTAACAAACTAATATTTAATTACAGGTGTGGACTACTGGAACAATGGGAGAGCTCAGCCCAGTATGTTACTATATAGCAAATGCATATCCTGTTTGTATAAATTAGCTAGTTTCGAGTTCCACTTATGCTACATTGTGATAACTTAGACATCTTTGTCAACAATACCAGGTTACAAAGATCGATGGACGTGTAGTTGGTGATGGTACAGTCGGACCTGTTACTAGAAGATTACAAGATTCTTTCAAAACGCTGACTGAAGGGCTTGGAGTGCCTATACCTGATTATCATTAACTAGCTTAACTCCTACAGGTTTTGAAATGGTTGTTATTTCATGTTGATATATATATAGCTATTTGTCCATTATCATCCGCACATTTAAGGTACTAGTATTTTTTGCCCGAAGATCATTCTAATTTGGCATCATTAATTGGTATTTTAAAGGTGATAGAATGGGCGGGTTAGGTAATGGAACAAGAACAAGAAAGCATTAAAACAGACTATTTTGTTACTGGTCAAAAGGAGCGGGTTGGGTTGACCCAAGGACAATAATTTGTCAATTTCTTACTATACTTGTCTGAATCTTTGAATATGATATAGATTTTATGAAATACGGTTTTAGTTGATTTTCAATCCATTTGACCCATTCCCATTTTAACCAACTAATTTGTTTCTTTTGAGATTAATATCAACCCAAATCGACCCGTCCAGAAGTCAACTGGTTAAATTACTGAAAAATGACTGAACAAATTCTGTTTTCCTTGAGCAGGTAACTGTAACTGGACGTGAATCAAGGAAGAGACCAAATTTGAATTCCGGCGTTAATACAGCTTGTGGACAGTGGAGAGCCAGAAGCTCATGTAGCAGGGGGCAAAAAAAAACTTTTTTTCGCGATAGGAAATTACATGGAATAAACTTTCACAAAATGATAAGGCCTTATAATGAGTAACTAAATGCGGCAAAAACCAAAACAAATTTGTTTCTTGAAAGAAGAAATTGGAGCAAAAGACAACTGATAATTTTGGGGGAAGACAATGTTAAGCAAAAGTTAGCAACAAAATAATACAGTTTATGTTGAAAAATAGTAAATGATTAGCTTAAGTTAATAAATGTATGTATACACGATTGTCCTCGTTGAGTATTAAATGAAGTAATATGAACTACAAACACTTCAATTTTTTGTTTTATTTAAGTTTGCTATTAAAATACCTTCAACTAAATATACTTCATAAAAGATTTAAAATATAAAATTTTAATGAGTAATTAATTAAAAGTTTTCACTAAGTTATATGAAATTTTTTGCGTCGAGTGGATTCATAATGTTTTTTAAATAAATTATTGAAAAGTAGATCTTTTATCTATCAAATATAAAATATTGTAAATTTAAAAGAAAGATAATAAAGTCTAGTTTATCATTTCCAATATTTCTAGGCCTGACACTTTACACTTCAAATGTATTACACAGTAACCAAAAAACAAAGTCTTCTTATTATCTAACAAAGTCTTTCATCTATCTTTATCATCTTCCTCTTTAAGCAAATTAACCAAAAACTAAAATGCATTTATACAAAAACAGTTCTTTCTTCCACTTTTTCCAGACCATCTTTTTGGTTGAGGGCATTCTCGGTTTCAAGTTGAGGGCACAACGATTAAAGTCCAAAAATTTACCTTAAAAACTGTGATTATCGAAGAAGCCATTGGGGGCAGTTGCCCCCCTTATTTTGTACATGCCTCCGCCCCTGCTTGTGGAGTGTATGTCTGTATTTTGAATAAACCAAAAATAAGTCATGTGCCATGCACGTGAATTTTCTAATTACTGAATATGAATCTGAGGTTTCATGATTTCATTTTATAGCTTTGAAAGAGGTAAAAGTTTGGTTTTCAATCTGTTTCATCCCATCTCAGTGGATAGAAATGTTGGTGGTGTACACTTACCACTGTATGTGCATGCAAGCCGTTTTTCACTTTTATTCACCAAGTAAAAAAGACTAAGAAATTGAAACAAACCGGAAAAGACTAAGAAATTGAAACAAACCGGAGTCATGAGCAGTGATTATTAGGACTACAAACGAGCAATTTACATACTCTTGAGTAATTCTATTAGAATGCGAGTTGAGTTTATTCAAGTTCGGGCTCAATACTTGTTAAAAATCAAGCTAAGCCAGGTCATATAAAGGCGAACAATTCTTATACAGTATAACAACAAAAAAAAGGACCCTGATTTGGCAAAAGCAAACCAAGACATGGTACTCTTTTAACAGAATTGAATGGAATGGAAATTCTGCGGTAGAAAACTTAATTACCATGACACGGAACCTGTATCAAACCTCAATCATTTGATTACAACTATTGTTTCATGGTACGTGTACATTTTAAACTGAAGGAATTGTATATGATGAACAAGAGAAAGAACAAGCCGTATCGTATTTCAGTGAGATACATATAGTTGTTTCACGAATGTTCCTGTATGATGACTCCTATTCATTATCACATTATGTACCATTGAACTCTTACAAAGTGAACCAAATATGCTTGTATTAGTTGAAGTTTAAGTTGAGACTTCTCAATTAACTGATTAGCAACTACAGAGTAATAGAGTTTTTGAAGAAAAATCTTTCATGCCGCAGAGATCTTTCTGTGTAAGAAAACCAGCATCTTGCTAATACACAAACCCGACCAGCCAATCCTATAAATAACGTCGATCTGTGGCAATGCAAGCTTTGAAAGAAAAGAAAACTTTAAAGTAGATTTTAGTATATCATTGACTTACAAAATCCGGACCTGATAAAGGCTTTTTTATGATATCAAAATTCAGCCTTAAGATTCCGAACTAATACAACTGGAGATGCAACAAAAAAGATGGTCCTCAGACCTCACTCGACCTATGAAACAACACTAGTTACTCACCTTTGTACTGCATACATCTGACTATTCTCAAACTGACCATAACCTGGCTGTGGTTGCGCTTGTGGTTGAGGCTGACTTACATAACCACCAGTTTGAGGGATAGATTGGTCATAACCGGGCTGAACTGGAACCTGAGACGGAGCAGGTTGAGAATAGGCAGGTTGAACAGGAGGTGCACCATAAGCTGGATCCGGTGCACCTTGGTAACCATAACCTGCACCATTTGGAGCTGCTTGTTCATTGTATCCAGGTTGTGCATATTGGCCATAACCGGTGGTGGGTCCAGCCTGAGCATAACCAGGTATCTGCTGCTGTCCACTGGTCTGAACATACGCAGACACGGGTTGACCACCTTGCTGACCATAACCACCAGGGGCTGGGCCAGAGTTACTATACCCATCATTAACCGTGGGCATAGGAACAATACCATACTGAGGGTAAGCTTGCGGCATTGACCCGCTTGACGGCTGCTGTTGAGGTTGACCATAGGGTCCCACTTGTTGTGGCGTGTTGTATGTTCCAGGTTTATTATACTGATCCTGTTGCCCATACGATGGATGAGTGGTTGTGCCTTGAGGGTAAGTTGAAGGCTGAGTACCTAGTCCTCCATATGGATGCTGGCCAGGTTGACCGGGAGCCTGGTGGTCATACCTTGGTTCGCCATAGCCTTGACCGTAACCTTGTGGTGCAGTCTGTGAATAGGGAGCCGGTTGCTGCCTGTAATCTGGGCCTTGGGGTTGTCCATAATTGTAATTTGCTTGAGAAGGTGGGCCCATAGCAGGTCCGGGTGCACGAGAATGCATGGATGCTTGTGCAGGTGGTGGCCCACCATAGTGGTCATAACCCCTCTGGTCAGGAGGCCCCTGCATGTTTGTTGGCGGTCTTTGCTCCCAACCATGATTGTTTCTTGGTGGTAGTTGCTGTGGTGGATAATTCTGGTATCCCTGAGAAGAATATGGCGGGTTCTGAGACGAATAGCCTCCTCTAGGTGGGTAGTTATTATAGCCAGATGACTGTGAAGGGTGGCCACTTGGTCCCCCCCATTGAGGACCAGAACCACGTGGACCGAAGTTCTGATAATTATTACCACCTGGCCTCATAGGCTAGATTGGGAAAAAACGAAAAAAAAAAAAAGCAAGTGTCAATATCACCCATAAATAATAATAAACCACAAAAAGAATTATACTCGTGAACAAAAATCCGACGATTATAAGTTTATTGCGAGACATAAGCAAGTCAGATTTCATAACTTGCACGGAAATATAATGAATTATAAGTTTCACATAAAAGAATAATTGCAAAGAAGAAACATATTTGAAATCATAACCCAAGATCCCAACCAGATAAAAATAATTAGCATATCATGTAACAAGATAAAAGAAACTGGCACAATATAGATATTCGATGCTTCAGTCACCAATTTAGAACTTCAAAGGTCAAACTAATAATGAATAAACCCGCTAAATGAACTAAACCTATTAGTTTTTCAAGATGAATACCACTCGAGTAGCCTATTTTATACTACCTTACCCTGCTTGTGTTTACAAGGATATATGACTGATCTGCATGGTCATAATTCTAAAATTACATGGGGGTCATATATATAGTGTTGGCAACAGTTTTTGGGCTGCAGCTAAAGGGTGTGAAATATACAGGTCACATTCAAGATATGTTCTGCAATATAAAAAAGATCTGAAAGTGGTGAAGCAGACATTTAATGACCGGACCAACATACAACTTCGAAAATAAGTGAAAGAATCACAAGTAAAAGCACAGCATATAAATATCACCTGTTGATGTCAAGCAAATTGTCAGACATAACAGGTTCTGAGATGCAATTATATGGTTCTTCAATTACGAATATCGACTGGCAGCTAACAGGTTTAGAGTATGTGACCACATTGGAACTATTCTACAAAGTAATGTTCATTCTGAAAGTGGCGAAGCAGACATATATATTATAAACAAGTATATACGACTTTGAAGATGAGCAAGAGAAACAGGTGTCAAACAAAGATGTCAGACCTACACAACAGGTTCTAAGATATAACTGGCTGGTCCATCCACTACAGCTACACTCACATATTGCTGAAAAGCAAGTAATTGTCAATTTTATCAGATAACTTATGCTTCCCGTAATAATAATAGTTTAGTTATGAAAGCAAAAGATGTGTTTCTCAACTTTGCCATCCTCCAAAATGGACCCTACCACACACTTCACGTCTCACGAAATAGTCAAATGGACTCATCAACCAAGAGATATCATCTAATATCAAGGCATGATACTTTTGTCAAACATATCTCAAGCATAGAGCAAGGCACAGTCAAAGAGCACTATGATGACTTGCATAAAATAGTCTTTACTATAACTAGTACTATGATCTTCGAGTCTTGAAGCAATCTTACCAACTATTAACTTCCTTCAAAAGCAAGGTTTAATGTGTGATACCTTTCCTCAGTGGATGAGTGAAAATTGTGGTTGTTTATTGCTACACGAAGAAAGCAATGCTGACCCGGTGTGAGAAAAAACCCAATCTGCATTTTTAAGCCAAGCCAATTCGAAAAATGGGTACCTTTAAAATAGATAAATCATCACAAGTTCACGACCCACATCTCATTTTGAAATCAACTAGCATGTGACCATGGCATGATTCATGTATCATGTAATTTTGCACTCACAGTACTGTGCAGTTACCTAAGATAGTCAGATCCTTTAACACTATATATAAGGGGCCATACAATCAGCTTATTACATAATAACCTTAAAACTACAAACAGACAAGAGATGGACAATATGCATGCTTCTAGTGACACTGCTAGTACTTAAGAAGCTGGTGAAAGTCAGTACAAATGTCAAATTCAATGACAGAAACTACTATGCAATTTTATGTTGTGGACTTGCGGGTGCTCTGTAATCCATATTTAATCGCTAGATGAATTTATAACAGGAGAGACAGTAGTATACCCGCTTAAAGTCAACATGCACTTACACTAAAAGCACTTACAGTAAGCAGATTTCAAAAATATAACGGAAACTCACCTAAGCAAATTTCACTAACATCCTTCAATTATTCTCATGCTAATAAGATATCATCATGGTAGACCCAGGTACATTAGTACATACTTGTTCTAAATCAGATGTCCTAAAGTAACATACTGGCATATTTAAGAGTTGTATTAATAACATATGTTTGCGGACAGCCCTAACAGCAGGGACACAAGAGCTGTGAAAGATCCAATAACCAATTATACAACAAATTAAGCCTCGCAGGTATTAACAAATTTCCAAAACTAAATGATCACTTTAGGATTGGTAAAAACTAAAAAATTAGCATCATGATAGTATACGTATAGAACAAGGGCAAAACCAAAATCTTATTCTTAACAGGAAGAATTATGAAACTATTGTCTGAAGAGAACAACTAACTAAATAATAACCATTCATAAAATCAAACTCAATAGCATTAGATGAGCAATGCTCGCATAGCACAAAAAAGCATAAAATAAAATCAACAAAGTACCTACATTAACAATAATATTCTTATCAAGTAAAAAGACGAAAGAGGTGAACAAACCTGGTCCATCGCTTCCTTAATCAATTGTTTTGCTGCCTCGATCTGTTTCCAATCGCCAGTTATTCTCACCGATCTTTCTTTGGATTGGTCACCCTCAGGAAGATGTTGGGGTATTAACTACATTATGTGCAAACATCAATTTACATAACAGAACTTTATTAAGGGAAAGCATTCGATTCGAAAAATCAGTTCCATTTGCATATTGTACAAATATATATGGTAACTTTAAAACCTTTACAAATATCAAATAGCCATGTCATCTCAAACTACCTGAATGCGTGCTCCAGATTGCGACTGCAAGTATTTTATAGTCTCTCCACCTTTGCCAATTATTATACCAACCTGAAGGCACATTAAAAAAGTTACAAAAATAGAAAGGTGTTAGATTAAGAGGACATGACATGACCAAATAAACACCTTCTCATTTGGAACTTGTATATGAGTTTGTTCACCGAATCCTGAAGAGTTGATAGAATAACCTCTCGCAATCAAAGACGGGGAACCACCAGCATCAGCCTGCAAGATGAAAACTTAACCTCAGAACACATAGAAGATTCGAACTTCAAAATGCGACCAAGTTTGATCAAGAAAGTGGCTAAGTTTATAAAATATTACACCTCTGCTATAACTTCTTTAATCAACCGCTCAGCCTTGTTTATACTCTCTATAGAACCTATTAGTTGCACAAGCCTAGTCGCCGAATTGGGATCAGCCTCAGCATCCCGTGTAATTTGGATCCTTGCCCCTGAGCTATTTTGTAACGTTCGGATAGTGTCTCCAGCCTTTCCAATCAATACACCAACCTGCACAAAACAACAATCCATGTAAATCAACTAAAATCTGAAACGGGTAATTTCAATGGTGAATGTAGAAGGATGGAAAGACAGCCAAGAAACTAAATAAGTTAACTGATTTTTTATTAAACGGGTAAACCGATGTAGTTTTCCCTCATAACCAGAAATTCAAGGCGACCAATCTCATTCTATGAAATTCTTGATGGTGCATTAGAAACTCACGTTCTATTGTTCTCCAAGCAGTAAAACAGATGAGATACTCAAGATCGAGAATTTTTAACAATGTATCTCATAATGAACGTAGTTATCCACGTGTAAGATACCTCAAGTCAATGCTCACAAGATCCTAGATACTTTAAGCAAAGCACCTACACACTTACATAGTTATAACTATAATGGGTTATTGGACCTCTGCCTATATCGTTCCATGCATCAAAACAAGCTTTAAATTTCCCCCCTATTCATTGCAGTTGCCAAACAAACACAAATCCTAGATATCCAAAATTTTCTAATACATACTCACCAGCTCGATTTTCTGTTACAAATTTCCTAGGATCAAGTTCAGTTTGTTATAAATTGATGTGCTCATACAAACTTGACAAAAAGTATGAATACAAAATCTCAATAATTTATAACGCTACCTCACCTTATTACTCGGGACCTCCATTTTGCGTGAACTAGTTCCATCAGCCAATACAGCTTCATCCTTCAAACCAGACACATCCCCTTGCGAAACAACATCCAGAGCCGCATCACCTTCTTGAACCTCCTCCTTAACCGTCTCATCAGCCACCAAATCATTCTTCAACTCCTCAGACGGTTCGGTAACGTCTTCCTTTGGTTCCTCTTCTTTTTGCTCATGGTGCCCATTCTCCGCACCTTCACCTAATCACATTACACAAAAACATAAAACTTCAACTATTAGTGCACAAAATAAAATTATATAAAAAAAAATAAAAAAAAAAAAAAAAATTTACTAAACGCAGCTATTATTTAGGACTATGTTCAAGACGCAAACACACGTATAAATTATTCTACTTAAACCATAATAACCACCCGTCAGTCGGGTGGTTATAACTAACTAAAAGTAGAATAACTTATACGCGTCTTTGCGTCTTAAACATAGACGTAAGGGCTACGTTTAGTAAATTCTTTTTTTTATATATATATAATTGTGTTTTGTACACTAATTGTTCAGCTTTATTGTATCAAAATGTTAGTATATATTAACTAATATACCAAAAGTATCGTTGTTATTATCATCAAAACGCTGTCGTTTAACATCAGTGTTGGATTCAACGAAAAGTGGTGGTTGGCTATCGAGTTTGCGTTTGTGATCAGATGGAGTAGTGGTAATATCTTCATGTGACATTGGTGTGAAGAGTGAGATCCGAGTTTTGAGGGTGTGTTAAAATGGTCTGATGTTTTTCTTCTTGTTTATATATGTATGGCTATTGGAGGCTCTGGTTTATGATTTGGTTGTTGGGCTAGGGTTGCGTGGATGCTAGCCCAAACTGGATATCGAAGCCCATGGGTTTGTTCAATCATTTTGGCCTTCTGTCATGGTTGCACGATTTGAAGCGTTAAGGCCCCGTTTGGTTAGTAGGTGGGTTTAGGACAGAGGCGCAGATAAAGGGGGTTCGGGGGGTCATGTGACCTCTTGACGAAAAAATTTATAGTGTAAATTTTCAAAATTTTCGACTATTTTTGTAATTTGCCCCCCCCCCCCCTCCTCCAACGAACCAATTTTTAGTGTAGTTTCTAAAAATTATCATATTTTGCCCCCTCGACAAAAACTTTATGACTTCGCCCCTGGTTTAGGATTATGATTTGGATTTTAAGAGAGAAAAAATATAATATAAAAAATATGAGGAGATAAAATATATTATAAAGTTGTATTATAAATTGATTTTAAAATTATTTATATGTTATTGTTAAATCAATGAGGGCGTTAGAAGAAATAGGTCATGGGTTCAATCACAACTCCGGGCTAAAAAGTCACTTCAACATGTGCTTATTGCGTAGGGCTAGGTCTTAGGACCTTGGGAAGGGTCAGTCAGCACCCAAAAGGTGCACTTATCAGTTGTATGAAAATGAGTAATTGATAATTAGTTTACACAAGCATTGCCAAACATGCCTTGCATTATCCTTATATTGTGGACTCTAAGATATGTGATAACATTGTTAGGGCTAATGTCATAGGATAGAACAACAACATGCTTATGTAGGTGTTCCAATTTGGCCAGGGTACAAAGTTGCATGCAAACATGGTTCTTAAATCTTAGGAAAACGTAACATTTTCATAATTTTGATGAATTGTACAATGGCGAATGTGGAACACGTGGCTTGTGAAGAAGTAAACATTTTAAATGATGAAAATGAAATTCTTTTGCTAAGTTAATGAGTATAAGTGGCATGAAAGTTTGTACAATGACAAATGTGAAACATCGAGGTAAGTACGTTGCTATTTTATGATATTAAGCTTTTTCTTATTGTGATTTGTCGGTTGTCGTGTTGTAATATGTGGAATATTCATGTTTGAAATTAGCAATCGCAACACCTCGTTATACAATACTAGATGATTAGAGTGTGTTTGGGATTGCTTATTTTTAAGGGTTTATGTGCTTGGTTTTGTAAGTAGATAAGCAGTTTTGAGTAAACAGGTAAACGCAAGTGGCTTTCCGTGTTTAGGTTACCCGGGGTCTGTGGAGGGCGAGTTTTTGACTCAAATGTACGTGGCCTAACCGTGGTATCCCTTAACCGTTTATGACCATTTTCCTTGTCATCCCCAAGATGTGTATCTAGTAAGGTTTGAACCCGAGACCTCTTTTGATGCATGGACTATCAGGCCACTTTGGTGGTGCTTAGATAAAGCAATTTTGAGTATTTAGTACAACTGCTTATTCTAGTGCTATTAAGCACTTTGAAATGAACATGTTGCTACATTTTCATTTTTAAGGATATAAGCGAAATAAGGAATCTCAAACAGCCTGTTATACAATATTGGGTGTGTGTTTTAGGTAATTTGTTAATATTGTAACAAAAAGTGGGATAGTTTTTGGATTAAGGGTGGAAACAAGTCAAGCTTGCCATAGCTTGAGTTCGGTTTGAGCCTTTTATTATTAGCTCGAGCTCGGCTCCTAAAAAATATTACAAGCTCGACTCATTTTTTGACGAGTAAACAAAATAAAGCTCGAATCAAACTAGGCTTGTCAAGCACACTAGGCTCAACTCGTTTATTATTTTGAGCTTGTTTATAATAGTTATACGCATACTCAATATATATGGGGTATATGCTTATAGGGTTCGTTTAGGATCGCCACCCTAGTCGATCTTTTTGTATAAGCTTGGGCTCGAGCTTGATTATTAAATGAGCCGCAACTTAGGCTCGAGCTCGAGCTCGTTTAGGCTCGGCTCGTTTCTAGCCTTTACCGACCCGATCCTGGACTTTTCACGAGCATTTTGGCTTGTTTCCAGTAGTTTGGATTTGCTTATGTTGTTACAAAAACGTAATAATAGGAATATAGGATGATTAATGAATTTGCTCATGTAGTTATGTTTCATTAATGAGTAGTTAGCAATTCTGATAATTTTTGGAAATTGATTTATCTTTCAGATAATCAAATCTTTTTGCCTCCATCCATACACAAAAAAACTGATTGTGTTTTTATGAAATGTAGCATTCAGTAGAGCAACATCAAACAACCCCATCATCATATCTTTGTTAAACTTAGAATGCCTTTGGGGTTGTTTATCAAATTGCTTAATTTTTTAAGCATGTATGCAGGTTTTAATGTTTCGATGAATTGCTCATCTACTTAAATAAGCACTAAAAACTAGGTATGCTGCTACGATAAGTAGTTTCATCTAAGCAATAGCAAACACCCCATTAGAGGTTATTTGGGATTGCTTATTCAAGTGTTTGTCTACTTGTTCGACAAAAAAAATGTTATTAGAATATATGAAGTTGTAATTGTTTGTGTAAAACTGCTTAAATTAGTGTAAATAAGCATTCCCCATTCCCCTTGGAGATATTGATTTTTTTAAAGCTAATGTCATAGAATAATGATCTTAGCTATCTTGGTGATGTTCCACGTTGGTCATTGTACAAGTTGTCATGTGAATTTAGTCTTTGAACCTAAAAAAGTGACGGCATATTGGATGCATTGTACAATGACCGAATGTAACTTTTGCTAATATAATGAAGTAACTAGCATGTCAATTTGTACAATGACGAATGCGGAATACAAAGATTAGTAGTTTTCCAATATACTACATTAGTCTTTTTTTCTTATAGCATCAGTATATGTTTTGTTCTTTCACTAGTTTTTTGCGTAACCATGGTTTCTGACCTTTTTCACTAGTTAAATGACAGTTGGTTTTGTTTTCAATGGAAATGAAAGAAGCTCACCTTGAGTGTCAAACTAGCTATTTTAGGTAGATAATGTCTATAATGTTGTTGTCAGGTATTGTTTATATCATAGTCACACGAAACGCGAACAATGCCGCGTTCCTCATTCCGGATCATTCGTACCGAAACGCGGTACAATCGCGACCTATATCGCTCGTGAACGTGACCTGGATCGCTAGTTTTCGTGTTCCGTTTTTGGTGTTATGATTTTGTACCTTGAATTATTTTTTGGTGTTATGATTTTCGTGGTGATGGCCGTTTTCCGATTGAAACTCTATTTAAGGTGGGAAAATGGTGAAGAAGGCTAATGTAAAAGAGAAGATGTACGTGTTATATTGTGCTTACCCTAAAGGCATCTATATTTATACTACTTATAATGGAGGAAGACACTTCCCTCCTAATTAATTTTTTAAGATTTCATAAAATAGATTTTTAAGCAAATACAAGTAAGGAAGCATTATTTACAATTATTTAAAACACAAATAAAACTAAAAAAAACACTATTCAACATATACAATTACTACACAATTTAATTCACCCCATTATCAAAATATACAATTATTTCACCACAATGTACAACTAACTTAAACACAATTTGTGCACTAAATAATACTAGAATACTTAAAATACCTTAAACCATGTTCTTGGTCATCCTTGATTCTAAGTCAAACGAAAACGATATTGTTAAATCAATAGAGTTTAAAAATGCATACTAAAATACAATGTTCAAAAAATATTATTAAATCGCAAGAGTGCCTCGAGAATCAACATATGTGCCTTTTGTAATATTTTTAATAAAACTTACCGTAAAAACTAAAAACTTTGTTTTATAAAAATCGGACGATTTTTTCAAAGCAAAGGATGCAAAAGTGCTAAGTGCTAATTATATATATATATATATATATATATATATATATATATATATATATATTGTAACATATTGGATTTCACAAACACATCAAATCATGCTTAAGTGGGGCGTATAACTATAGGTTTTAGAGAGAGAAAGGTTAGAGGTTTAGGGAACTTAGTGAGAGAAAGTAAAAGTCTTATTATGAGCTCCAACCCTTTACCTTGGGAGGTAGAGGGTATTTATAGTATCTTACATAAAACGCCACCTACGGGCTGTGAATCAGGCATACAGTGGGTAAAGACTCGTCCGTCCTCCACGGTGTTACTTAACTAAATACTACCTAACATTAAATAACTACGACTACGAGCATTCTAACGATTACATACACTTGAGGTGACCGAAACTTTAATAACTGGATTTACTAAATCCTAACAATCTCCCCCTAAGGGAGGTCACCTCAAATTTCAATGAATACAAACAGATATTACATTAAGATTGTTCTTGGATTATTGTTAAAGTTCTTTGCTCTGTAGCCCGTAGTCTTTGATTCTTTATGTTTTGCATGTTTGGTTAATCCGAGTGGAGGTCTTTAACTGATCCACGTGATAATGAGTTTTGAGCCAGCTTTGAGATCATCAGCTACCATATATCTCTGACTCTTCCTTTGTAGTGTTGACATTATGTGGAGTTGTGACATTGGACCGACATGCTCACATTCAGGATTATGATATCTTCTCATCAGAGTAGGGGAAGCTTTAGATGATTCATGATATTTGCAGCAGCGTAGCAGAAGTGTTGATACAAAAGTTGGGCGTTCCTTGTTTGGATTCCGGTTCCCGTATCAATTAGATCTTAATGCTTGAGACCTGTGCACTAAGAAAACAGAAAACACCGTTAGGCTTACCGTGGGATTGTCTCCCACGATTATCCTCCAGCGTGAGAGTAAGTAATCGGTTTTAGGGTTTAGTGGAGAGTTAGGGTTTGAGATCGTAACTTTTAATGAGAGTTGGAATGCCCTTTATATACACACGAAATCCTTATTGGTTTCGTGTTCCCCAACCTTCGGCGTATCCCGCCTAAGTCGGTCCTTGAATACATATCTCAAAAACAAGAGATATCTGATATCCCAAGCCATAAATAACTTCGGGTTTGGGCCTTCGTGAGCCCAAACCATTACCGGGTTAGCCCAGTCGTACTGGGCTCGCTAGTAGCGGTCATTGGTCGGGTTCGTGACCCGAATGTGGACTATACGTCATCATGTCCCCCCAGTCTAGTATGTGCAGGGTGAAACCCGCGGATGCTAGACTAATAGTTGTAGCCCATAAATTCTTCGAGGCGTAGCGGAGAAGCTTCAAATGTTCCCGCCTAAAAGAATATACGATGAATCTAGTCAAGTTAGGTCAAATATATGCCTCGTAAGACGTGGGAAAGTAACTGGAAAATGTGTCATGTCAACATATCCTATCCACACGTTTAGAGATAGTGGTGTCCAAGTGTCGATCATCGCGTGGATGTAAAACCCTGTATAAACTTCCGCCTCCCTTTTACTGTGATTATCACAATAAAAATCATTTCCGCCATTGTTAAAAAACTCAAACTATCAACCAAGAAACCCATAAACTTTTAAAGGTAATAGCGCGTGCGCATTCATAACCTCAGCATGGTTCTTGGTTTAAGTGACTTCGCATCTGACATAACTGAGGACGAACTTCGTGAATTCACTTCAGATTATTATATTCCGCTCGCGCTTCATCCGGTAGTTCCAGATGCGTAGGCGTCGATAGCGGAGTTCCCCGAAGGGAAAGTAGGGGTATACACGCGTTTTTTCGAATTTGCGAATCAACGCGTGCCCATCTCCTTATTCCTGTGCGACGTATTAAATTACTTTCGTCTGCACATATCCCAGTTGCACTGTATAGGTGCAGCAAAAATAACAAACTTCGAGGTTAATTGCCGTTTGTTGGCGATTAACCCCACTATCTACCTTTTCCGCGCGTTTTACCACACGACGTGGTCAAACGGATGGGTTTCGTTTGCTAAGCACGCAGGGCGGCTGCAATGTTATACCGATAAACTAGACGCGCTTAGGAACTGGAGGGAAAAAAAATTTGGGTTGATGAAGCGGTGTTCCCTTGGCGTTTCGCCTTCTATACCCAAAGTTCACTACCGAAGGATGAGCGCCCACTCCCTGGAACATACAGCGCAGATGATGCAGAGACGATAAATGCCAATCGTATTCCCATCAGTTCCTATCCTGAGGAACTTTTGGTGCATATGGGCATCAGTCGCAACTATTTCGATAGACCTGATGTGGTGCCAACATTCCTAGACGCGAATAACTAGGGTGGGTGCTCGTCCTTCATTCTTCTTTGCTTTTTGAGCATTCTTTTCACTTTTGTAATTTATATAACTCACATTGTCGTTTGTTTCTTGCTGCGCATAGATGGATTTGTTCAGCGTTGTGTAATTGGCGAAACCTCGCCAGGTTACCGTGGGGGGTGCGCCCTCTGAGAGAAGGGGAAGTCCCCATTCTGGAGGCTACCGCAGGGCGCAGCATGGAGATGAACCTGGAGGAAGCTGGGGGTGGTTCACCCGTCGTGCTGGAGGCGACCCCGCTACAAGGCGTGCCCAGCCCTAGGGTACCTTCCCATTTAGTGGAGCCGTCACACACAGATGTAGCGAAGAGCATGGAAGACCTCGATGTAGAGACAGAGGAGGCAAGCCAAGGGCTAAAGCGCAAGAGAGCGCTTGGTGGTGATGGCGCAAGCTCATCCAGGAAAAAACGTCATGTCATTCTCGACGTGGAATCGTCATCAGGCGATGCTTCGCCCCCTCGCTCAAATGAGACTGCTCCCCCCAAGTAAGTATTGTCGCCAAATCGCTGATCTCATTTTTTGGTCGTGTTATTAATTCACTTCTCTTTGGACAATATTGAAGCTATTAGGTTTACTTCTGAGCAATCTGGGGAGTCACCACCCAAGGAGAGTCTCGTGCGCACTGACCCTCAGGATCCAAAGGACCAAGGCATCGAGCCGTTGGCATATGGGGGTGTGCCCATGGACCAGCTAGTTGAGGAGCTTGTTTTTTTTCCCATGTTGCGCTACCTTGCGCAGCTAAAGTCAAGGTATGTTGGGGAGAGCAACAGCACACAAAAGGATGAAGAGATTGCGCAAAGGCGCTTTGGCCGGGCTCAGTCAAGTGAGAGGCAACGGGCTGTTATTCCCGAAAACTTGCCGAGGAGAAGATGTTTTTGCTGAACCAAGTGAGCCAGGAGCGTGCCGCATTAGAGGATTATAAGGCTAATTGCTCATGGGCTCTTAAGTATTTGGAGGGTGGGAAGAACGAGTTGTTCTCTCGGTTAGGGGAGTTTGGTGCAACTGTGGGAAGCGCGCTGGAGGAACAGGAAATGAAGCTGCGCAAGCTCAGCATTGAGTATGACGAGGAGCTGTATCCCCAGCTTGTTTCAACGATTGTTGAGCGCAGGTGGCTTATCAGCCATGGTTTGCGCCTTGCTGCCCTCAGTACTTTGGAGTCTCGGGAGGTGGTAGACAAATTTGGGGCAGTTGTGCAGTGTGCGTTGGTGCGTGGCAAGGCGGAGGCCATAGAAGAGCTGCATGAGGGTGGCCTGTTGAAAGTGCCTGTCGCGCAAGTGCCTGGGTATAATGATCATGCTTATGAGGATCTCGTTGCTGCAATGGAAAAGATGAAGATATTAGAGCTTCCTAAGATTTCCCAACTGGAGCGTGACCAGGACTATCCTATAGGATTGATTATGGAGGGGTTGACTTTGGCCTTCCACCGTGCTGATGGTGCAGAGGCACAACCGGACTATTTTTTGAAGCCTGATGAGTCACAGCTACAGGTGCCTATTTTTGCTCGCCCCCGCGACATCTTGAACCCTTTCACACTTGAGAAGGAAATTCCTTTGAAGGAATCCTTAGAAGCTCATGCTACGAGGCTTGCAAAGAAGAAGGGTGTTAAGGGAAAGGCCATTCTGTGTAGTCTTGGCGCAGCGCATCTTCCTAGATCTGACGGGGTACCTGTTAGTGTTGCCACGGTATCACGTTAAGATTCTGTTTTGTTGAAGAAGCTAAAAGAGGCTGGGGATGCTGCAAGCCATGTGGAAGGCTCACATCTTAGGCGTTGTAGTAGTATATAAGTTATATCTTCTTTGTAAATATCCTTTTGTAAGAACTCGTGGTCCTTAATAAAATTTTCCTTTTGTTGAGGGTGTTGATCTGAATGTTGTTGCGATTTGTAATGTTTGTACTTAGTTATCTGTTTTTGCATGAAAAACGTTCTCGTTGTCTAAGAATCAAACGGTTGTACAAGCGCAAATAATAAATAAAGTCCATAATCATGTACGAAAGTCATACTTGAAACATAATTTCTAAGTACTTGTATCATAATCGTGTATGGTGTGATATGCAGCGTACTGTAAATATCATGTTAAAGAGTCAAGAGTCTTAATTCCTAGTTTGTTAAACGCCCACAGTATGCATGGTTGCGCATCCGTCGTGGAATGCGCATTGAACTTACTCCAACGTCTTGAAAATAAGGTGTTTAACAAGGATGCGTGATCCGATGTTGATGGGTTTGCAACCCTCTTACTCAACGAGTTATTTAGTAGGTTTACTCATCCTTTTACCAACGTGGGTTTATTAAGTGCATGCACGCCATGTAGGCAAAAGATAATATAACAACAATGTTGAGATATGAATAATATGTAAATAACAAATTAAAATGTGTCGCGGAGTTAGCTAGAAACCGCTACGTTTTATTAATACTTGCAAGTTTTTGTAAAAAGAAAATGAAAGATATTTGCCTAAGTAAAACAGAATGTAAAAACACGGATATTTACTGAGCACTTTATTAAAGTGCGGGGGTGTCCGTGCACTGGGCCGTAGCCGCTCCTAAAGATAACATCGCTTGAGAGTGCAAATGTTCCATGTGCGTGGTAATTCACGACCATCCATGTCGCGCAGCTTGTACGCGCCCTTTCCTAATGCTTCAATGACCTCATAAGGTCCTTCCCACTTCGGTCCAAGTTTTCCTGTATCTTCTGCATGGCTCGCGTCATTGGCGCGATATACAAAGTCGGTTGGTCTGAATGAGACGCTTCGAACTTTAGCATCATGGTATCCTTTCATTTTTTACTTAGCTCTCGCCTCACATATAGCTGCGCGCTCGCGCCTTTCTTCCAACAGGTCTAAATCGATACGCCGTTCATCGTCATTGGTTGTGACATTGACTTCGGTAGTACGAATAGTTGGCATCCAAATTTCGGATGGTATAACGGCTTCTGTCCCATAGACAAGAGAAAAGGGAGTGTCCCCCGTGCTAACCTTGATTGAAGTGCGGTGCGTCCACAAAACATGCGATAACTCTTCCACCCACCTCCCTTTGTGTTTGTCTAAGCGTGCTTTAATTCCTTCACCCAGACTTCGATTTGCGCGCTCGACTAAACCATTGGTTTGTGGGTGTTTAACCGACGCGAAGTGTTGTGCAATATTTAGTTTTTCGCACCATTCCTTGAAAGGGTTGTCACAGAATTGTTTTCCGTTGTCTGAGATGATTTCCCCAGGTAGTCCGAAATGGCATACGATATTCTCCCAAACAAATCATTTTACCTGGTTCCCTGTAATTGTTGCGACCGCCTTTGCTTCAATCCACTTGGTGAAATAGTCTATAGGCACTATAAGGAATTTCAATCATCCTGCTGCAATAGGGAAGGGGCCTGCGATGTCGATACCCCATTTATAAAATGGCCATGGCGACGTAATGGGTGTTAGTTCCTGTTGTGGTTTGCGTGGAATGGGTCTGTGAACTTGGCAGTCGCCACACTTTCTTATTAAGTCCCGCGTCGCGGTGCATCGTAGGCCAGTAGTATCCTGACCGTAAAGTGCGCGCCACAACGGACTGTGGTCCTGAGTGCATACTACATGAACCAGCGTGGATCTCACAGAGTACGTAATCTGCTTGAAGAGGTCCGACACATCGAAGCCATGGTTGTAGAAATGAACGCCGATATAGTATGCCGTCCCGAAGTTCAAACCTCTGTGATGTGCGCCGTACTCTTCGAGCGTCCTTCTACTCCCGGGGCAATACGCCCTTGCTAATAAACTAGACTATTGGAGTCATCCATGTAGGACCTTGCTCCTCTACCACCGTGGATATTTCCATCTCTGAGATGGACTTGCTCTTCAGCGTTTCCACCAATACTTGTTTTGACAGGTGCGCGAAGCTTGTGGATGCAATCTTGCTCAGTGCATCTGCCTTTCTGTTTTCCCCTCTAGGAACTTGTTTGATAGTAAACTTGTCAAAACCCTGAATCAGTGACTTGGTCTTGTCGAGATATTGAATCATGTTTTCCTCTTTAGCCACGTATTCGCCCAACACATGGTTGGCTACTAGCCGGGAATCCACATTTGCTTCTAGGTTGCGTATGCCCATTTGAGCTGCAATGCGTAATCCAGCAATCAGAGCTTCATACTCAGCGTTGTTGTTCGTGGCTGTGAATTCAAAACGCAGTGCATAAGTGAATTCCATTCCTTCTGGACTCGTGAGGATAAGGCCTGCGCCTGACCCATCCACGCATGAGGATCCGTCCGTGAATAGGATCCATGGTTCCTGTAGTTCTACCTTGCTTTCTGAAGGTGCATCATCAGTGTTCGGTTTTTTGATGATGAAGTCTGCTAGTATCTGTCCCTTAACCGCAGTGCGTGGTCTATAGGAGATGTTATGCTCACCTAGCAACACACTCCACTTTTGTAGTCGTCCTGATGCATCAGGTTTGGAGATGACTTGCTTGATAGGTTGGTCTGTGATCACCGCTATTGGGTGCGCTTGGAAGTACCTGCGCAGTCTTTTGGCGGTGAATACCAATGCTAGGACCAACTTCTCCATTGCGCTATAGTTAACCTCCGTCTTCTTGAGTGCTTTGCTTACAAAATATACTGGTGTTTGTATTAAATTCCTATCCGTCAGTAGCACCGCGCTGTGTAACAACGCGCATTTTTCGGGTTACTTTTCATATTTTTGAAAAGTTACTATTCACTTTCACTATTCATCCCGTAAAATTTTTATTTCACATTCTCGTAAGATAAATTATTTTAGTAATGACCTGAGAGTTCGACAATCGTTAGATCATTTTCGCAAAAGTTATTAAGAAAACATCGTTTTGGACGGTCCACCGTTTAAACATCACGCGCATAACGAAAACCGCCTCTGACAATTTTCCCCCCATCATATAAATATTTAGATCACTCATGATTAATTTTAGAATTTTTAAGATTTTTTTTTATGTTACCAAATAAGCCCAACGCAGTACGAAACTAAACTTACGTTTTAAACAATTCTACTTACATCCAGACTTAACGATTCCCTCACTGTTTCTAATATGTTTTTTACACTTTTACATTTTTTGGAAAATTCAAACATATTTCCCTCCTCCTTTGACCATAAAGGAATTAACCTTGTACGTTCTACATTTTTGCTTAAATCGCATAACTTTTAAACTTCACGAATAACTGTTAAGTTATCCCGCATATGACGAAAACCACATTTTAACATCTCATATCACTTTTAGACTAATTTTAGTCTACTCTAAATAAATTCACGGTCGTTTCCCTGAAATTTCGTTCTTTTCCGATAAACTGCGAATTACGCGTTTTTTACCCGTATTTCCAGCTTTAAGCAGCGTTTTTGCATCAAATGAGACTTATCACCCATTTTATATTTTTAGATGAAGTATAATGATGAGTCTCATCATTCCTGTAAGTTTCGTATTTTTACGATACCCGGTTTTACGTTTTATGGCTTAACGACTTACGATTGGCATTCTCAGACACTGTAAATCCTACAGTGGTCTCTATTACATTCTCAGACACTGTAAATCCTACAGTGGTCTCTATTACATTCTTAGACACTGTAAATCCTACAGTAGTCTCTCCATCATTTCTCAAGACATTGTGAGTTACACAATGATCTCTCTATCATTTCTCAAGACATTGTGGGTTACACAATGATCTCTCCATCATTTCTTAGACATTGTGAGTTGCACAATGGTCTCTATTATTTCCTAGACATTGTGAGTTACACAATGGTCTCAACTATTTCTCAAAAATTGTGAGTTTCACAATGGTCTCAAGTAGTCCTCATATATTGTAAGTTATACAATAGTCTCTAAAAATTATCTTATAAACATTATATGATATTGTTTTACATGAAACCCATCACAGTCTATCAATTTCCCTAATGGAAATACCTAAAGGACAAAGTGACTCATCATCTACAAAAGCTTAAGTTCAGCAACTTTCTCTACATTCATCAAAATTCTCTTCTGAAACCTTCATTGTTAATGTCCGTGATGCTAGCCAAGTATAGACTATTTTAGAA
This sequence comes from Chrysanthemum makinoi, assembly GCA_910596185.1. Classification (NCBI taxonomy): domain Eukaryota; kingdom Viridiplantae; phylum Streptophyta; class Magnoliopsida; order Asterales; family Asteraceae; genus Chrysanthemum; species Chrysanthemum makinoi. The sequence goes on along the minus strand of OU343224.1, from coordinate 261,514,448 downwards.
TTACTTAGGATTTCCTTTCCACACGTATCTACCCATACTATCTTCTATGCAATGGAATGTGAAAACATAGGTTACAAGTCTTTTATGGCCAGGACCTGCAACTGGATGGTTTGATATCGCCTTTGCTTAGTGGACAATTTCTCAAAAGCTATGAACATATCACAAGTATACCTAATTTAGGTATTTGAAAAATTTATCGAACCTCGGCTAAATATAGCCTAATCATCTATATTTAACCTTGGGATAATGGATCATAGTCTGATTAACTATGTTCGACTTAAATTTTTCAAACACTGAGAATAGTTATACAAGGGTTATATTCAAGTTAATTTCCTACTTAAACTCGATAAACCACCAGAATTCATTAAAAAGATCTAGAGACGCGGTAGTGTTTTACCACTCAGCGAGATCTTAACACTTATGTATACTACCTAATTTCATTCTTGAAAGTTTTCATTTATGAAATAATCCGAACTACTTTCTTGGGATAGTCATCAAATCTTCTCGTCATTTCTTAGAAGTACTAGCCTGATTAGGTTTCAAGGATATCATTCCGCCATAATACTTTAAAATTCACTTTTGATTTTAAAAAAACTTGACATCTCTACCTAAGAATAATGGTAAACATACACTACACTCTTCTAATCATCAACATATCAGTTCATTATCTGAACCCCATTGTAAGTCAATATATAAAACTTCACACTATCACGTTTCCTTCAAACACTAGTTGACATAAACACTATAGGATATGACCTTCATCCCGAAACCATCTAAGATATGATCAACTTTAGAAATGGTTTGGATAACCACTTGCCACTAGCAAGACTTTCCCTACGACGAAAGTTTTCACATCATTACAAACCATTTCACATCAACAATATCTTACACCTTTGATTAACAACAGTTACCCTAACAACAACAAAACTATTCCATTTTGAGGCACTATATAGACGAAAGTGTTTAGTTAACCATTTGTTGAACTAAGGTGTCAGAGATCACCCACGAAACAACTAAGGAAACCATACAAATACAAATTAGGCTCCATGCCGTACACTATCACCAAAAACTCCATGTTAGAAATTAAGGTTTTATTGATAGCCTCAATACAATAAGATATGATTCGTTTTGAGAATCGGGAAAAGCCAAACTTGAGGTATATTGGACTCTATAAGATTTTAACAACCCTTTAAGTGATCAACTTAAGCCACCACCAAAAACATAAAATGGTACATAACACATTTTATGACCAGAAACTTGAGAATGCAAATATTAGAATTCGGCGCATATACCCACATTTACCTAGACAATTCAACATCGTATAACACACATTGAATTCCGGGACGGAATTCCTATTAAGGTGGTGAGACTGTAACAACGCGCATTTTTCGGGTTACTTTTCATATTTTTGAAAAGTTACTATTCACTTTCACTATTCATCCCGTAAAATTTTTATTTCACATTCTCGTAAGATAAATTATTTTAGTAATGACCTGAGAGTTCGATAATCGTTAGATCATTTTCGCAAAAGTTATTAAGAAAACATCGTTTTAAAGTTTCGTTTTGGACGGTCCACCGTTTAAACATCACGAGCATAACGAAAACCGCCTCTGACAATTTTCCTCGCATCAGATAAATTTTTAGATTACTCATGATTAATTTGAGAATTTTTTAGATTTTTTTTTTATGTTACCAAATAAGCCCAGCGCAGTACGAAACTAAACTTATGTTTTAAACAATTCTAGTTACATCCAGACTTAACGATTCCTGCACTGTGTTTCTAATATGTTTTTGACACTTTTACATTTTTGGAAAAGTCAAACATATTTCCCTCCTCCTTTGACCATAAAGGAATTAACCTTGTACGTTCTACATTTTTGCTTAAATCGCGTAACTTTTAAACTTCACGAATAACTGTTAAGTTATCTCGCGTATGACGAAGACCACATTTTAACATCTCATATCACTTTTAGAGTAATTTTAGTCTACTCTAAATAAATTCACGGTCGTTTCCCTGAAATTTCGTTCTTTTCCGATAAACTGCGAATTACGCGTTTTTGACCCGTATTTCCAGCTTTAAGCAGCGTTTTTGCATCCAATGAGACTTATCACCCATTTTATATTTTTAGATGAAGTATAATGATGAGTCTCATCATTCCTGTAAGTTTCGTATTTTTAAGATACCCGGTTTTACGTTTTATGGCTTAACGACTTACGGTTGGCATTTAACGGAACCAAAACTTACTCTAAACTCAAGATAAGATCAAAACTATCCACCTAAGTCATCTTATCTTGTATTGGATGACCTAGGGGGGGAGTCATAATTTTGGTGGCATCATCCTAACCATGGTTCATTTAGATCTTTACAAGTGTCCTAACTTAACCATGGTTAATATTTAACCCAATATATGGTTAACCAAACTTACCCTCCTATAAATAGCAAGTGATATGCATCCTAAGAACCCTCATAATCTGTTTTGGGTAGTTCATATCACAAATCATACACATCTTCCATCATTTGATCTATAAACTCCAAGTTTATGCAAGGAAGTTCCAAAGATCAAGCTACTACATCAAATCTCTAGCAAGTTTAAGTGATCTTCTTGAGTTTAGATCCACTCAAGTCACTTAGTACTTCATCACCAACTCTTTAATTTTGCAAGGGTTCCAAGGTGTGGAAAGCTAGCTCAATCCAAAGTCTTAAGCGATCAATCAAAGTCCGATCCTTACTAGTAACTCCTTTCTTATTGAAAGCCAAAAGTTGTAAGCAACTTATTACCACCATCATCTCATCTTTATTATTCATAATCTTAACTATTTCATTCTATATATATAGTTACTATGTTGGATCATGATGTACAAAAATATTTAAAACAAGTTATAAGAACCTATATGTTAAACTTGGGTTAGTAAGTATATAAATGATAAACTTTTGTACAAAGTTTCCACAAAATCAACCACATATAGATCTGACAATTTTCATATTCTTGTAGATAATATTAAAACAAAAATGTAGCAATTTGAATCACCCGAAACGGACAAACGAGTCAAAAGTTATAGGCAAAAGAAGTTAGCGAAACCTAAACGCCAAAAATGCCATGTAGAAGCTGTTTTTGGTTATGCCTTTTTAAAAGTGGTACTTCTGGTCCGAATCATCAAAAAGTTAAAGCACGAAAGTTGTCCGGAACGACGTTTTCCTTCAATAGCAAAGAAGCTCAGACCTTGAAAACGCTTAAACAGGCCATTAATTTTCAAAAACAGAAATTGCCCTATATTTAGTCTCATAACTATACTTTTGTCACAACTAAAAGCAAACCAAGAGGCCTAATGGCCATAAGCCAAGACTACGGCTACGGCTAAGGTCAAGGCTGAGTCTCAAGACCATGGTAGTCAAGACCAAAGTCACGGCAAGGCCATGGCTAAAGCCTCAAGGCTTATTTACCCAAGACCGTTAACTAAGGTAATCATAGTTATGAAACAACTAGAACTTGCAAAAACATGATAAACTTATTTATATAGCCATCTTCACTCAAAACATATGTTGTATTTAATAAGTGCTACAATAGTAGGGAGCTTCATGTGAGGGGTTTCAATTGAGTAAAACGTATCGACGAGTTGCTGGATTTACGATTTAAAGTGTCCTAGCTCCTCGAACGTTTACTGCATGACCTCTGAATTATGATGGCTCGAACGGTAGTACGATATCTATAAACTAAATACGTTTTCACATATTAAAAATCTTACTATAAACATCAAATGACAATTGAGTACATCATGATCAACATAGAAATATATATAGAATGGTTTATGTTTTCCTAAAACATTATTTCAAACCTAAGTCGCAACATCCTATTCTAGGTTGCTCGTAGAAGTTCTCACGGCATATCCATCATTCTCATTATACATTTGATATCATTTACTCTAAGGTGAGTTTCATAGCCCCTACTTTTATACATTTTGAAATTACTTTTGGGGGAGATACATGCTCAACTATTTTCATTTACTTTCATAAGTACTCTAAACTTTTACTGATTATCGTGAGTTTCATAGCCCCTACTTTTATACATTTTGAAATTACTTTTGGGGGAGATACATGCTCAACTATTTTCATTTACTTTCATAAGTACTCTAAACTTTTACTGATTATCGTGAGTTCATAGCCCCACTGTCTATTACTTAAATGTTTTACAAACCCTTGGGGGAAATACATGCTTTATTTTAAATCGAACACATTGCTTTCAAATTATACTTGAATGTATTAGTTGCACTAAGTACACTATTGCCAAATTCCCTATTATCATGAACCATTAATCACTTGTGAGTGAACGCGAATAATGTGGATAGATCTATCGGGAATGACAAATCCCGTTTGTGTTGACCGGGTAGGCAAACAAACGCACTCTATTTGAACATCCATAGGTTTAATGGCAAATTACCTATTAGGGCATCGGGTACTATTATATGACAGCTGTTAACATTTTCGGTATCATGAGCTTAGTACAATAATATCTGTTTTGTTTTCAACATTATGGGTGTATAACAACGTAACCCACACAAACATTATGTGTTCAACTGATTTTAAACAAACTCAATGAATTTCACTCAACCTTTGTGTTGACAGTTTTAAGCATGTATTTCAGGTCCATATTGTACGAGGCTGGCACGGAGGAGCACGGATACTCAAGAAGGCTATAAATTTTATTATCATTTGAAAACCTATTTAATGAATTTTGTAAACAATGGAACCAACTGGGACCTCATTTTTGTAAACTCTGATATTTATATAAATCGAATGATAAATCTTTTAAAACGACTCCATTAGAGTTCGTTTTCTATTGTTATGACTGTTGTGCCATGAAGTAACACCCAGTTTGAATTCCGCTGCGTATCACAAAATTGGGGGTGTTACACGCTGACTGCTCCATGAGTCGCAGATAAGTACATAATCAATTCTTCCCCTGGGTGGGGCGCGACTAGCGTGGGGAGCGCTGCTAGGTGTTGCTTAAGCTGTATAAAAGCTTCTTCTGCTTCCGTAGTCCTACGAAAATCTCCTTTTTTTGTACACTTCTTGTGTGTTTTGAAGAGGGGGAGTGATTTATCTGCTGATTTGGATAAGAATCTGTTCAATCCGGCTAGTTTTCCATTCAGAGACTGGACCTCCTTCAATGTGCGCAGTGAAGGAAGTTGGATGACAGCCTTCGTTTTTTCCGGACACGGTTTAATGCCATCTGGCTCTATCAAATATCCCAGGAACATGCCTTCTGTAGCGCCGAATGTACATTTCTTAGGATTTAACTTCATGTTGATCTCTCGTAGTGTCTTAAATGTCTCCTCGATGTCGCGCACCAATTCGTCCTCAGTATGGCTTTTTATGACAAGGTCGTCAACGTAAACCTCTAGGTTGCGGCCCACCTGTTTTTCAAATGCGTTATCTACCAATCGCTGGTAGGTGGCGCATGCGTTCTCCAAGCCGAAGGGCATCTTAGTATAACAATAGACGCCTTGGCTTGTATGGAAGACCGTTTTTTCCTCATCGTCTATAGCCATCTGGATTTGGTGGTATCCTTTGTATGCGTCTAAGAAGCATTTAAGTGGGTATCCGCACAAAGATTCTATCTTCCAGTCTATCTCTGGTAGTGGGTAGCAGTCTTGTGGACATGCTTTGTTGAGATCCGTGAAGTCCACGCACATCCGCCAACTACCGTCGCTTTTCTTGACCATCACTGGGTTGGAAAGCCAGTCATGGTAATAGACTTCTCGCATGATACCTGCATCCACAAGTTTGTGTACTTTTGCCAGAATTGCTTGTGCACGCTCTGGAGCCTGGCCGCGCTTCTTCTGTCGTACTGGAGAGTATCCTTGTCGGATTCTCAACTTGTGTTCTGTAATTGAGCGTGGTACACCGGTCATGTGCTTTGGTTCCCATGCTAAGATATCCAGGTTCTTTTGCAAGAGTGCGCACACAGTTGCCCTGTCGTTATCAGATAGTGATCCCCCGATCGATACTTCTTGCTCTGGGTAATCAGGATGAATTGTGACCCTCAGGTTTGATACTTTAGTTGCGCGCTGTTATGAAATGTGTGCCGTCTCACATGTAATTGTGTTACATTCTCTAGATGGTATGGTGGTATTGTAGAGAGTAACAATGCCTCCTTCCACTAGAAACTTGAGCATCCCATGTGCTGTAGACGGTACTGCGCGCATGGCTGATAATCCTGGTCTTCCAATAATGCCATTGTATGGCGAAGGGGATTTGATCACCATAAAATTCATCCATGCTGTCGTGGAGTGTTCCTTGTTACCAACAATGACTAGTAGGCGTATTTGTCCCATGGGCCATATCTTTTCTCCTATAAAACCAGTCAACGACGTCATGACCGGGCTTAACTGACTTCGTATCTCAGGTCGCAGTCGTTTGAAACAATGTTCATACATTATGTCTGCAGATGCTCCTCCATCGATATACATGCGGTGGATATCGTGACCCCCTGAATTAATTTCAATGGTGAGCGGTTCTACGACTGCGTTGTCCGCAGCCAAGGTGGGGAAAGAGATTTCGCTTCCACGGGAAAACTTTTGGCTAATCTTCTGTATAGTCATTCGCTGCCATGATTGTATCATGTAGATGGTATCAGCCTTATCTTTGGGGGCTTCTTTCTTATTCCCAGTCTTTTGCTTATCTTTTCCCTCCTTGATGTTCTTAACCAAATGGTCCAATCTGCCTTATTTTACCAGTTTATCAATTAGTTGGCGCAATTGGACACACTCATTGGTTGTGTGGCACTTCTGTCCATGATAGTCGCACTATCCGTTCCCCACGCGCCGCTCTTCTGGGGTGCGCATTGGTGGGGGTCTTGGGAAGTTCGCGCCTTCCGTCGCGAATATCTCCTTTGGAGTCTTGGTTAGTGGGGTATATTTGTCATTATCTCATCCGCTCCCCTGGCCGCGGTAGTTCTTGTTGCGGTTGCTACTCTGGTCAATGGATTGTCTCCGAGGCTGTTCTTGTGACCTATAGTTTGAGTAGCCTTTCCTGCTGTCCGCCGCGGCAGCTTCTCCTTGGATAAAGGACCTTGTGCGCTTCATAAGTTCATCAAAAGTTTGGGGGACCTTGTCGTTCAGCCTTTTGATGAGTTATGGTTATTGATCCCGTTCATGAATCTTGAGATCTTTAGTATTTCGGGACATGCCTTGACATGTATGCATTCATCTTTGTAGCGCTCCACATAAGCGCTTGTAGATTCCCCCTGGCGTTGTTTTACCCTGGCAAGTTCGACAGGGTTTTTGGCGAACTTCTTCCTTTGAGTGAAGTTCAGGCGAAACGCCTTCCGCAACTCTTCAAAGCCATCAATGCTTCTGCGTGGAAGCTTACTGAACCAGTTTCGCGCATTGCCCACTAATGTGGAATTGAAAATGTGGCACCACACAGGTTGTGGCCAATTTTCGATGGTAGCAGCTGATTCGAAAAATTTTAGGTGATCGTCCGGATCACCTGTTCCATCATAGGTTTTCACATTTGCGGGCATGCGCCTTCTCTTATTTTCTGAGAAATCGCTGATGCGCCGAGTGAACGCATCCACCTTTTGGCGGCGCCAGGGAAAAGACATATCTTCCTCCTCCTGGTCGCGATATCTTCCCCTGGACTTCCAAAGTGTCCTGCTTTCGCTGTCCTCTTTGTCCGAGGAATCACCAGAGGATGAGCCTCCCCTCTTTCGGCGCTTGCGCCGACTGTCCTCGGAATCCGAGCCTGAAGGGCTTTCACTTGGGGAGTGTCGTCGTCCAAGTCTGTCATGGACCCTGCGGCTACCAAGCCTAGCATGAACATTGGTACGCCGTCCGTCCTCTTCGTGTTCTTCCAGATACTGCAGGTCAGCTGCTTCATCATTCTCAACTCTCCTCCCAATCCTGGTAAACACTGGAGGTCGGCGGCCATCCTTTCCACGCCTCTCCCTCTGATGATGCGATGGGGATGCCTCATACTCTGTGTCAAAGTTTAGTCGGGCTTGCAGGCTCTGACTCGACCTCTTTTTCGCCTCCTCTTGCATGAGGGCAGCCAAGGTTTCGTAGTTTTGAGACACGAAGTCACTTGGCGCTAGTTAAGGCGCGACTCCTTCTAGCGCGAGGGTGTCTGTTTCCACATCTGGACTCCTGTTTCGGAGAGGTGCGCCTGGTGTTTTTGTGAGGTCCTTTTCTGGTACCGACTGCAGGGGAGTGGTAAAAAGGTTGCGCAGTGGATCTTCTACGTTGGTTGTTGTTGTGGTGGCATGGGTTGTCCCCGTGCGTGGTTCCACTGCTGTGAAGACCATATCTGGGCCTGACCCTTGGTTTCTAGCCGCACTGGTTGTTCCCGAGGTTTGCTTAGAGGCTGATCCGCTTTGCTGCTTCTTCCCTTGTAGGTCACCATGCGATCGCTGACTTAGGTTTCCTTGCTTTGTCATTCTAGTTCTTAGTGATTGGTCCCACGGATGGCGCCACTTGTTGATACAAAAGTTGGGCGTTCCTTGTTTGGATTCCGGTTCCCGTATCAATTAGATCTTAATGCTTGAGACCTATGCACTAAGAAAATAGAAAACACCGTTAGGCTTACCATGGGATTGTCTCCCACGATTATCCTCCGGCGTGAGAGTAAGTAATCGGTTTTGGGTTTAGTGGAGAGTTAGGGTTTGAGATTTTACCTTTTAATGAGGGCTGGAATGCCCTTTATATACACACAAAATCCTTATTGGTTTCATGTTCCCCAACCTTCGGCGTATCCCGCCTAAGTCGGTCCTTGAATACATATCTCAAAAATAAGAGATATCTGATATCCCAAGCCATAAATAACTTTGGGTTTGGGCCTTCGTGAGCCCAAACCGTTACCGGGTTAGCCCATTCGTACTGGGCTCGCTAGTAGCGGTCATTGGTCGGGTTCGTGACCCGAATGCGGACTATACGTCATCAAGAAGCATGGAGTGAAAATATCAGAGTCATTGATGCACTTATCATGATATCTTTAGAAATGAATGTGTTGTGTGAGCATGCGGCTATGGATTGACCTCTCCATTCGGATCAGCTGCAAACGTCGGGTGTACCTGCATACAACAGTTAGCAATAAAGCGCACGAAAGTGTCTTTGATCACTTTCGCTGAATTGAGGTACACGGCCCACGGTTCCCCGTTGATCAGTACAAGTGCTGCTGTGATCGTATAATTCAAGAATCTCCTTGACATGGTTTCGCAGATGCTCTAGCTGTTCTCAAACCGGAACGTCTCAAAGAAGACAACATGGAGTGAGTGAACCAACGATTTGAGATTCACTGATTGATAAAAAATGATTTGAAAAACAATCGTGTACTGCTCAATAAAGTGTTTTTGCAATACAACGAAGGTTTTTGAGAAAAATCAATTATCAATCATAAACACCTTTTATTTTTGAAATATTAATACACAGTCGACGTGCTAGAGAAAATAATTTTAAGCACAACGACCGGTTTTTCAAAGATATCCGTCAATCAATAACCTGAACCAGGATTGATTCATAATTATGAATCGCCCCATTGTTTCTTTTCAGTTGTCATATGGTTGATCTATTGGATAGATCTCACATGCCACCTACCAATAGCTCGTTTGATTTTGGCTCTAGAAGGCTTTCCATCTTCATTGTGAATATGTTTGCATATCACTCAGATGTTATGGCAATACCACAAGGATAATGCGTAGGACTCTTAACATATATTCTCTCTTTCCACATTGTGTGAAACAGATAGTCTTCATTGACAGTGTCCTAATGAGATTTATTAGATGATCTCGTGGCTCTAGACTCAATTGTGCACATTTGGTTTCTATGCCGGAGACTAGGGAGAGGGTCTCCTTCTTCAATATCAACAATCTCTAAGAGAAAGTCGATAGATTATGTAGGTTCCCCGTGAGAATGAAACAAGTCCTTTTAAGAGGAACTTGAGTGGCTTGGGAAGTTGTAGTGTAGTGCGTCACTGGGTCCATGACGTCTTGTCTTCAATACCGGTGTTACCGTAGTAACCACCAGTAGCATATGTATTGAACCCGGTTTCTGCCCTAAGGTTGAAATAATGGAGGGCTATTTCTTTTCACCTTTATTTTTCATTCAATTCTTTTTCATTCTTCAACCCCTTCAGTTCTTACCGAGACTTCATAACTAGAACCTTGTTGGGTTTATTCCAGTACTAGCTCAGCCTCAGTCCGCACTCTTCCCGTTTCTCACTTTTCTCCTTTTTATCATCATACCTAAGGACTTCTACACTATCTAGTGGATTGTCTCTGGGTAGATCCCTCCGGCTCTGGCGGGATCGTGGGAACGAATACCTAACCTAACCATCCTTATATTACCATACATAAAGTAAATTTGGTCGGTCTTTTTGGTATTGTTCATCTGCCATTGGAACCAATTGAAAACCATTTGAAAATCAATCCAGATACTTGCGATATATTATCAAAGCATTTTGTACCTGAATTGTTTTTGATATTTTAGAAAAATGAGCACCCCCTCAACATGTGCATAGTATATTTGAAATCATTTTGGCACATGAAGGCAAGAGGAAGAATTTAATTCATTGACTATCATTTTCAAAAAGTATCTACATCACCTTCCCAATCAAGATTCGTATTTTTCACACTTAGTTAAAGGTATTTTTGGGAAGGAATGTAGCTTTCAAAAAGTTGCTCCCCCTCAGTATGTGCATCGAGATTCGAAAGTGTATTGCACATATAAGGGAAAACCTGCACATTGAAACAAATCAATCACGTTTCAATCCTTTTTGGTTTGATATAGATGCTCCCCCTTAACATGTGCATGGAAAATTTGAAATCGTTTGGCACATGTAGGGAGGAGAGCTTGTAAATCACTTATAAAACCATTTATCGAATTATCAGTTTAAATCCAATTTAAATCACAAATTCTCCCCCGATCACAATTTTCAGATCATTTGAGATTTGTTCTCTATAGATTTAAATTGTTTTTGAAAGCTTTTGAGGAGAATTGTGACTTGCTTGTGAAAACATTTAACCGATAAGGATCAAATTTGAGACTTTAAACTCCAACGATTAAACATGCTTGAATATCTTATGAAAACATGACATAAGCCTTGGTCTGAACGAATTGTATGACAAATAACCTTTTGATTTAATTAAAATCATTCTCCCCCTCAATCAATGACATAAGTTGTTGATTGAGAGATAGATTTTCAAAAATTGAGTTCGAGTTATTTTTCAAAGCTATTAATTTTCATTAGTTTTCATTTAGATAACAAATATTTTTCAGAAGAATTTATAGAAGGAAAAATATTTGTGAGGGAAACATTTGTCTTTTTAGTGACAAACATTTGTTTTTAGAATCAGAGCATGAGATTTGAAAAATAAGATAAAGCATGGCTCTGTTCTTTCTTTAAAAACGGGTTATAGACTGAAATGACTATAAGCCTTTGTTTTACATTCTCACAAAAAATTATTATTTTTTTATTTATTTTTTATTTTTTTAAATGATTTATGTACATTCGAATAACATCTAAAGACCCGTGTCACTCTTTGAATGACAGCACAAAGACCATAGATATTATCGAATCAAGAAAAACATGACAAAATGACAATATTTTTGAAATTTTTCGAGTTTTTAAAATTTTTATGGATTTTTGAAAGTTTTATATTTTTCTATTTGCTTTTTGAATAAATATTTACAAGAGAAGGATGAAGAAAAAATTTTACTCCTCGTCTTCCTCTTGAAGACGTTTGACTGTTTCTGGTTGTAGACTCTTTAGACCAAGTCGTGGGAGGATAAACTCAAAACGTTCTCTAGGAAGAGCTTTGGTGAAGATGTCTGCTAATTGGTATTCAGTCCTCACAAAATAAAGTTCCACCACACCGTTCTCCACTTGCTCCTTGATGAAATGATGTCGAATGTCAATATGCTTTGCTCTTGAATGTTGAACGTTGTTGCATGACAGAGAAATGGCACTTTTGTTATCACAATACAAAGGGATTTTGTTGAATTCAAAGCCATAGTCAGATAATTGGGATCTCATCCATAGGATTTGAGCACAACAAGATGACATGGCTATGTATTCAGCCTCTTTAGAGGATATAGATGTACTCATTTGTTTCTTTGAAGACCAGCTCACAAGCTTATCACCCAAAAACTGAGCACCTCCTAACGTGCTTCGACGTGTATCTTGACATCCTGCATGGTCAACATCTGCATAGGCTGTTAGTGACATACCGGTGTCATTCGGGTACCAAAGTCCCATATTGATGGCTCCTTGGAGATACCAAAAGACCCGTTTAACCGCTTCAAGGTGCTTTTTGGTAGGCTTAGCCTGGTATCTAGCACACATGCATACAACGAACGTAGATATCGTGTCTACTGGTGCGGAGGTACATCAGTGGATCCAATCATACTACGAAATTTCGCTTTGATCTACCATGATCCCCGAGTGGTGCTCATCCAGGTTTAGTACGATCTATCATGGGAGTGTCAACAGGGTAACAAGAATCAAATCCAAATTTCTTTAAAATCTCATTTGCATATTTAGATTGATTGATAAAAATGCTTCCGGGACTTTGTGAAATTTGTAATCCCAAGAAAAATGACATTTGTCCCATCATTGACATTTGAAATTTGGAGCCCATCTCCTTAGAAAATGGTCACATTCATTGGGGTCAGTCGAGGCAAAAATAATATCATCAACATAGATTTGAACGTGAATTAAATGTTTGCCTGACTTTCTGATGAACAATGTCGGATCAACTGCTCCTTTGCTGAATCCAATAGATAGAAGAAACTTTGACAGCGTATCATATGATGCCCTTGGAGCTTGCTTCAAACCGTAAAGAGCCTTCTTCAAGCGATAGACATGAGTAGGATGCTCTGGATTCACAAAACCTTCAGTTGGCCGACGTATACGACTTCTTTAAGATCTCCGCTAAGAAAAGCCGTCTTTACATCCATCTGATAGACTACCATATTCTTACTTGCAGCATTAGCCAGGAAGATTCTGATTGCCTCGATACGTGCAACTGGAGCAAATGATTCTTCAAAGTCAATACCCTCCTCTTGACGGTATCCTTTTGCAATCAATCGAGCCTTGTTCTTTAATACATTACCATGCTCATCGAGTTTTACTTTGAAGATCCATTTTAGAGCAATGATCATAGCACAGTCAAAAGCAAGTACTAATTCCCATACATCTAGTCGATCAAACTCATTAATTTCTTCTTGCATGGCATTGAACCAACTGTCTTCATTCATGGCAGTTTTAACGTCTTTTGGTTCGATGTTAGACAGTACGGAGTTGAAGAAGCACCATAAGGCATCAGTTGCAAGTTGTTTACGAGTGGATACTGGATGAGAGGGGTTTCCAATGATGTTGTCCAATGGATGGTCATGTGTCCATTTTCCAAGGTGTTCATGTGGTTGTTGTTGAGGAACTGAAGTAGCAGAGTCATTTTATCCTGATGAAGATGGTTCTGATGATGGTTCAGGAGCAAATATGTTCTCAAAGGGAGCATCTTCAGGAGTAGCAAAGGGATTATCTCCATCATAGGTGCCAGAAACAATTCCATGATGTACACTCGATGATTGAGGATTTGATGATGAGACAGAGTGATCATCAGCAGGCGCTTCTTGACTCAATGACATAGAAACTGAAGGGTTATCTTCGTTGACAGGGATAGGAGCAGCCTCTGTTAATGGATTTGACAGATCATTAGCAATTGGCTCATAGTGTTCATCAAACATTGGATCAAACAATTTCTTCAAATCATCTTCTGAAGGAGGTACATATGGAGTTGCTGGAGAGGGATTTAGTACAAGAGAAGAACTAATGGGACTACTTGATGAAGGTTGTGATACGGGTCCAAAACTTGATTGTCCTGGAGCCATTTGCCTAGACAGCTCATCGAACGTGACGTGAATAGTTTCCATGATATCTCGGGTTCTTTTGTTGTAGATTCGGTAACCCTTTTTGTTTGATGCATAACCCGCAAAAACTCCAATGTCCGCCTTAGCTCTTAATTTACCTAAATCTTGACCGTCATTCGTTGGATAGCACAAAGCACCAAACACACGAAGGTAGGAGAGATCAGGTTTTTGTTTATGGACAAGTTCGTATGGAGTTTTTCCATGAGATGTGTGTATGAGGGAACGATTTTGGGTGTAGCAAGCAGTGGCAATGGCTTCAGCCCAAAGGAACATTGGAACCTTTGAGTAAATTAGCATTGTTCTTGCAGCTTCAACAAGGGTTCGATTTCGTCTTTCAACTACACCGTTCTGTTAAGGCGTGCGTGGAACACTTCTTTGATGACTGATTCCAATGCTTTCATAAAATTGACTTATGTCTTTGTTAACAAACTCAGTGCCATTGTCTACATAATATACCCTGGAGATTACACTATCACCAACAACATAGTCTCCATAACCCATAATTGCACCAAAATGGTCGTTCCCAAATCTAACAGTCCCGATGAATTTACTCACGAAGTTCACAAGCTGCGAGCGATCTCCAGTCATATGCTTGGAACAGCCTGAGTCCAGGCACCATAGAACGATTTGAACGATCTGCAGTTGAACACAGACAAGAATGGATAACTGGATAATTGGGATCCCCATGCAAGAATGGGTTCCATTTGGTTAGTTACAGTGATTGGAACACCCACATCGGAACTAGAAACAATGGAATCATCAGGAATAGATGCAGTGCTAGTGTCCGTATTTGACCTATTCAAAGTATGTTCACTTCTTAAAGGAATAGTTCTACTAGTAGGCATCCATTTTCTAATGGGCATTGACTTAGATAATTTAGGGCACAACTCATTAAGACTAAGCTTGCGGCCAGTAGGTATCCACTGATAACCTACATTACTAAATTTTCTTCCTGTGGGTTTCCAATGTTTTCTAACCTTCTTCCACCATTGCTTTCTAACCTTCTTAACATGATTGTTGGCATTAATGATTTTAACTGGGTGTTTAACAGAATTAATCAAATCATTCATGCCACATACATGATTAGTAACAGAAACCAAGCAATCATCATTACATGTTTTGCAGATAGTAGCAGAATTCAAATTAATTACAGTACGCTTATAGCTAATACTAGAATCAACACGATTCGTTTTATTCAACTCAAACTTAATGTTCCTAGGGTGGTCTTCTACTCTCTTCCATTGCACATTCTTAGCTTGCGAGGTCCTATCTTGGTTTGTATTGCCTGGAGGCTTTGACCCGCTTGCTTTTATGTCACTGATTACTCCTGTAGAGGGAATTATGGGAACATTAGTTGGTTGGGATACCTTTTGCATTCCTGAACTAGAAGTGCAGGGATCTGAACTACTTGAAGGCACTTTAGAGTTCACTTTCTTAACACTGGTCATAGAATGGGTTTCATACTTGGCACTAGACATAGAACAAGGCATCACAGCTTTATCTTTCTCACATAAGGATTTAGGACATGTTACTCTTAAACATTCCAACAGCTCCTGAGATCGTTTGGCCTGAATGCAAGCAAACCTAATTTCACTATCAAGTGGCTTATTTATGAAATCCTCTTCTACAATCTCACGGAGACATTCTAGACTATCCTTAAGGTGAGCAAAATAGTTATGAAACACAAGTTCGTTATTTCTAAGATGAGGAGGAATGTATTTAGCAGTCACAGTATATTTAGAGTCTGCAGATGACTTTGATGCAACATTCTCATTAAAGACAAGTGGCATTTTCTCTTTTACCTGACTCTTCAGATTCTCAATTTCCTTTTGTAAAGACGTTATTTTTTCGTTGTTTTTGTCATGAGTGACTTTCATTGAATCATATAACTCTTTAAAGTGTCGTTTAACTTTTTCATTTTCTTCTAGAAAACTCTCATTTTCCTTTTGTAAAACATTAACCAAGTTTTGAAGATGAAAAGTTTGAGAATACTGAGAATCTAAAGGAGGAGGCATTTGGGAGCCAGTCACATTGTTCTTTCCACCCTTTAATTGTGAAATTTGGGCTTTCAACTTTCTGATCGTGTTACAATGAGCTTAGATCTGTTCGTCACGTTTGTTTATTTCAAAAAGTGCATCAAACTCTGGAACATTTGAGGATGTCTTGATATTTGAGGTTTTGACATTTTCTTTGAGATGTTGATATTTTAGTTGCAAATCAAAATGTTCAACTTCTAGCTTAGAAAAGTGTTTTACCAAATTATCGTGATCATCCTAATCAATTTTCTCATTTAGTTATGAGTTTTTGTTTTCAAGCTCAATGACACGATCATGGGAAACTTTCAAAGCGACAGTTAATTCATGAAATTGAGAAGCAGTAATAGAATGCTTAGTAACAGTATAAAACACATCTTGAGCCACACAACTTAATACTAAGTTCTCATTGAAGATATGCAGATTCTTCCTTTCAATTTCATTATATTTGAGTTCCCGTTCATAATCATTGACCTCAACTATCATTTCATCAAATTCCTTTTCCATTTCTTTAATGTCTGAGTCTATCCCCTTTTGAAGACTCTCAAATTGACCTTTTAATTGTTTAAAGAAAGGCATGACCTCAGTTAAATAACATTCTTTAGTTTGCTCAAAACCCCTTTCCCCTTCAGTTATCCCTGTAGGTGTGATTCTCTTCTTACATGTCTTCTCAAAATCAACGAATAGTTGATACACAATATACAAGCTGATTAAGGTCTTACTATTAGTGGAAATAGTTCTAGGAACTAAATGCATTGGTGTATTCGGAGGATACACAGTAGCTGCAGGGACTTTCCTAAGGGGATTGTTTATTTCAACAATTACGTTTGCTTTTTGCTTATCCATGTCTTTCTTCCAAAAAATTTGTTCTGGGGTTAATTGAGTTTGAGGCTTAAACCTGTTCAGGGAGATCCAATTTTCTTTTGTGTAATCATGGGGTTTGATCGTTATGTTTTTCTTTTTACAGTCACGATCTTTTAGCTTCTTATCCATTTTCTCCCTAGAGGCATCTTTTAATTTTCTATCCTCTTATGTGCTTCCAATACATGATGGTGTTTGCCTAGGCTTGAGGATCTCAATACCATCATATACAGTCTTATGGAAAGCTTTAGCTTTTTTATAAAACTCGAGATTTGGTTCCTCTACTAGGGGTATACTATGCTTATCGCTTAAGACTCTGTGCTTATTGATCATGTGAGCAGTCTGAATGGTATTCCCTTGTACGTACAACTTATTTTCAAGCTTGTTTTTCAAAGTTTTTACATTGGAAAATGTTGATACAAAAGTTGGGCGTTCCTTATTTGGACTCCAGTTCTCGTATCAATTAGACCTTGATGCTTGAGACCTGCGCACTAAGAAAACAGAAAACACCGTTAGGCTTATCGTGGGATTGTCTCCCACGATTATCCTCCGGCGTGAGAGTAAGTAATCGGTTTTGAGGGTTTAGTGGAGAGTTGGGTTTTGTGATCGTACCTTTAATGAGGGCCGAGATGCCCTTTATATACACACGAAATCCTTGTTGGTTTCGTGTTCCACAACCTTCGGCGTATCCCGCCTAAGTCGGTTGGTTGATGCATATCCCATAAATAAGAGATATCCAATATCAAGACCATAAATAACTTCGGGTTTGGGCCTTCGTAAGCCCAAACCATTACCGTGTTAGCCCACTTGTACTGGGCTCGAGTGTTAGTAACGTCCATTGGTCGGGTTCATGACCCGAATGCGGACTATACGTCATCAGAAAAGTCATTCAAAAGTTTTGATTCCTTAGCATTAAATTCTTGTTTAAGCACTTTAACATTATCTTGGAGTTCTTGCTTTTGCTTAACAGTTTTAGAAAGCTTTTCTTGTAAGGAGTTTAACTCTTGTTTTAACACTTCTTCTCTAAAATTACTTTTTCTAATAATTGTACGCATTTGGTTATCCATTTCCTGCTCACGGGTAGTTAACTCAAACTTAGCACGTTGTTCATAAATAGCAACTTGTTCTTTATAGGCATTCAGTTCAGAGATAACAGAATCATCAGGGGCACATGCAGTGTAGTCATCAAAAACTTGTTCTTTGCACCTTGCTGCCCTTAACACTTTGGAATCTCGAGAGGTGACAGACACCTTCGGGGGTGTTGTTCAGTGCGCGTTGGCGCGTGGCATGGCGGAGGCTATAGAAGAGCTTCATGAGAGCGGCCTATTGACAGTGCCTGCCGCACAGGCGCCCGGGTATAATGAGCATGCCTATGATGATCTGGTCGCTGCGATGGAGAAGATGAAGCTGTTGGAGCTTCCTCAGATTGCCCAGTTGGAGCGCGACCAGGATTATCCCATAGGTTTGATTATGGAGGGGTTAACCTTGGCCCGACACCTTGCTGATGATGCAGAGGCGCAACCTGACTACTTTTTGAAGCCTGACGTGTCACAGCTGCAAGTGCCTATCTTTGCTCGCCCACGCGATATCCTGAACCCCTTTGCGCTTGAGAAGGAAATCCCTTTGAAAGCATCCTTAGAAGCCCATTCCATGAGGCTTTCAAAGAAGAAGGGTGTGAAGGGAAAGGCCATTCTTTGTGGTCTTGGCGCAGCGCATCTCCCGAGATCCGACGGGGTACCTGTTAGTGTGGCAACGGTATCGCGCCAGGATTCTGATCTGTTGAAGAGACTTAAAGAGGTTAGGGACGCTGCGTACCGTGTTGAGAGCTCACATATTAGGCGTTGTAATAGTATATAGGCTATAGCATCTTTGTAGATATCCTTCTGTATGAACTTGTGGTCCATAATGAAATTTCCCTTTTTTGTTGAAGGTGTGTTGATCCATATGTTTTATCGAATGTGGTTGCGATTATAATGTTTGTACTTAGTTATCTGTCTTTGCATAAAAAACGTCCACGTTGTCTAAGAATCAAACGGTTATATAAACGCGAATAGTATATGAAGTCCATAATCGTGTATGAAAATCATGATTTAATGTACTTGAAACATAATTTCTAAGTACTTGTATCATAATCGTGTATGGTGTGATATGCAGCGTACTATAAATATCATATCAAGGAGTCAAGAGTCTTGATTCCTAGTTTGTTAAACGCGCACAGTGTGCATTGTTGCGCATCCATCGTGGGATGCACATTGAACTTATTCCAACGTCTTGAGAATAAGGTGTTTAACAAGGAGGCATGATCCGATGTTGATGGGTTTGCAACCCTCTTACTCAACGAATTATTTAGTAGGTTTACTCATCCTTTTACCATCGTGGGTGTTAGTAAGTGCATGCACGCCATGTAGGCAAAAGATAATATAATAACAATTTTGAGACATAAATAATATGTAAATAACAAAGAGAAATGTGTCGTGGAATTAGCTAGAAACCGCAACATTTTATTAATACTTGCAAGTTTTTGTAAAAAGAAAAAAGACATTTGCCTAAGTAAAACAGATTGTAAATACACGGATACTTATTGAGCACTTTACTAAAGTGTGGGGGTGTCCGTGCGCTGGGCCATAGCCTTTCCTAAAGATAACATCGTTTGAGATTGCAAATGTTCCATGTGCGTTGTAGCTCACGACCATCCATGTCACGCAGCTTGTACGCACCCTTTCCTAATGCTTCAATGACCTCATTAGGTCCCTCCCACTTCGGTCCAAGTTTTCCTGTATCTTCTGCATGGCTCGCATCATTGGCGCGATATACAAAGTCGCCTGGTCTGAATGAGGTGCTTCGAACTTTAGCATCGTAGTATCCTTTCATTTTTGACTTAGCTCTCGCCTCACATATAGCTGCGCGTTCGCGCCTTTCTTCCAACAGGTCCAAGTCTATACGCCATTCATCGTCATTGGTTGTGACATTAACTTCAATAGTACGAATAGTTGGCATCCCAATTTCGGCTGGTATGACTGCTTCTGTCCCATAGACAAGAGAAAAGGGAGTGTCTCCCGTGCTAATTTCGATTGTCATGCGGTGCGCCCACAAAACATGCGATAATTCCTCCACCCACCTCCCTTTGTGTTTGTCTAAGCGTGCTTTAATTCCTTCACCCAGACTACGATTTGCACGCTCGACCAAACCATTGGTTTGTAGGTGTTTAACTGACGCGAAGTGCTGTGCAATATTTAGTTTCTCGCACCATTCCTTGAAAGGGTTGTCACAGAATTGTTTTCCATTGTCCGAAATGATTTCCCCAGGTAATCCGAAACGGCAAACGATATTCTCCCAAACAAATCGCTTTACCTGATTACCTATGATAGTCGTGACCGCCTTCGCCTCAATCCACTTAGTGAAATAGTCTATAGCCACAATAAGGAATTTCAGTCCCCCTGCTGCAACAGGGAAGGGGCCTGCAATGTTGATACCCCATTTATAGAATGGCCATGGTGACGTAATAGGTGTTAGCTCCTGTTGTGGTCGGCGTGGGATGGGTCTATGAACTTGGCAGTCGCCACACTTTTTTATCAAATCCTGTGCGTCACGGTGCATCGTAGGCCAGTAGTATCCTGACCGTAAGGCGCGTGCTACAACGGACCGTGGTCCTGAGTGCATACTACATGAACCGACGTGGATCTCTCGGAGTACGTAATCTGCTTGAAGGGGTCCGACACATCGAAGCCATGGTTGTAGAAATGAACGTCGATATAATATACCATCTCGAAGTTCAAACCTCTGTGATGTGCGACGTATTCGTCGGGCGTCCTTCTGCTCCTGGGGCAGTATGCCCTTGCTTATAAACTCGACGATTGGAGTCATCCATGTAGGACCTTGCTCCTCTATCACCGTGGATATCTCCATCTCTGAGATGGACTTGCTCTTAAGAGTCTCCACCAATACTTGTTTTGACAGGTGCGCAAAGCTTGTGGATGCAATCTTGCTCAGTGCATCCGCCTTTCTATTTTCTCCTCTAGGAACTTGTTTGATGGTAAACCTGTCGAAACCCTAGATTAGTGACTTGGTATTGTCGAGGTATTGAACCATGTTTTCCTCTTTAGCCACATATTCGCCCAACACATGGTTGGCTACTAACCGGGAATCTACATTTGCTTCTAGGTTGCGTATGCCCATTCGAGCTGCAATGCGTAATCCAGCAATCAGGGATTCATACTCTGCCTCGTTGTTTGTGGATGTGAATTCAAAACGCAGTGCGTAAGTGAATTCCATTCCTTCTGGACTCGTGAGGATAAGGCCTGCGCCTGACCCATCCACGCATGAAGATCCATCCGTGAATAGGATCCATGGTTCTTGTAGTTCCACCTCGCTTTGTGAAGGTGCATCATCAGTACCTGGTTTTTGGATGATGAAGTCTGCTAGTATCTGCCCCTTAACCGCAGTACGTGGTCTGTAGGAGATGTTATGCTCACCTAGCAACACACTCCACTTCTGTAGTCGTCTTGATGAGTCGGGTTTGGAGATGACTTGCTTGATAGGTTGGTCTGTGATCACCGCTATAGGGTGCGCCTGGAAGTACTTGCGCATCCTTTTGGCGGCGAATACTGATAAGGTTTTAAAATGTACCTTTTTGAGGGGTCGTTTAAGCCCTTATTTGATCACTTTTGTATCCGTTATTACTTTATATCGTTCCTTTTCACTTTTTAGGTCTCTTGAAGGCAAATTGCTGGAATGGTACTTATTTGGACGAAAATGCGCGAATATACGAAGAAAATGGCCAAAGTCAAGAATCGAGACACTCAAGCTGCTGAAATACAAGGGGACGGCGTCAGGTGTTATATTGCGACGCCGTCGGAGCACTTTGTGATGGCTCAGTAGCCAAATTGCCTTTTTACACTTGACGACGTCAGAAGATGAAGCCGACGGCGTCACAACCACAAGGTGACGCCGTCACAAGCTGATCAAGACTATCACAACATGCGCGCGAAGTAGTTGATATTGTTTTGGCCATAACTTTTGCATACGAACTCGGATTTAGGTGGTTCAAAAGCCCACGCGATCGGAACGAGAAAATCTACAGTTTGGTGAAAAAATGGTTGTGACGCCGTCACTCTTTAGGTGTGACGCCGTCACCCTTTGCCGACAGAAAATCTGCCTATAAATAGAACATTATAACTTCACTTTTTAGAGGCTCAAAACCCTAACTCTGATTCCAGGGCTTAGATAGGTGTTTTTCCAGCAACTTTGAAGGTTCCAATCACTACAAAAACATCTTGTAATGGTTTGTTGATTATATCTTAATCCATATATTCAATTTATCATTATGTCTATCCTATGTTTGATTGATGGTGTGTATGCTTGCATGTTTACCATGTCCGGCTAAATTACTTGTGTGTTTGCTTAGATATATGAAACCTAGTTGTTAATTATTGGTAGGTTGTCTCTTATCTTAATTGTAATTGGCTTAGGAGTGCGACTAGGCTATCGTTGTGTTTAATACTTGATAAATCTTTGATAGTTTATGAATGACTTAGTGGATTTCGTTTACTAAACCCAAAGATAACCTCAAAGTTAGTTTATGAATGACTTAGTGGATTTCGTTTACTACACTTAAAGGTGAATTCAAAGAGTTAGGGAATGCACACCTTACGACCTTAGAAAACACAACGCGTTAAGAATAAGGACGTGACAATTCAACCATCAATAGGAGATAACTAGGGAGTAGTAGCATCTAGGTAAACACATCTTTAACTATCATACGAGCACACAACAATAGACATAGAATACCACCACCTTAGTTTAGAATAGATAATAGTAGAGTAATCGGTAGAAATACCAACCCCCCAAATCCAAACCCCGAGATTCGTACTTTTCTTTTTCTTAAAAAAAACATAAAAAGATAAAAAATAATCTTCCTCAACCCAAACCTTAGCGTAGTAACTTCTCACTAGCATTCCTATTCCCCTAGAGAACGATATCAATTCCCGTGGCTTACCCTAATACTACACTACAACGATTAGGTTCACTGCCTAGGGTGTTGAAAAACTTGCTCGACGAAAAGGAAGTTCCTTTGACCCCGAACGCGCTGCGTAAGCGTATCAAGTTTTTGGCGCCGCTGCCGGGGAATAGAATAGCTAGTTAGTAGTCCACCTCGTTTAGGTTTCTTTGCTTGATTCCTATCAAGTAATTTTTTTTTCTTTTCTCATTTTTAGCTTCCTCGTAGTCTATCCCCCTTCTTCGTGACCATTGTTCGTAACCCCATCACTTTTCATCATGGAAGGTGATAACCAACCACCATTCATCAACCTACCACCAAATGATCCGCCAAGAGGCCGTACTCTTGGTGAATACTCGAGACCAAGCCACCTAGGCTATAGGAACACCATTGAGCTTCCCGACCAAGCCCAAACTACGGCCCTGCGATCCGACACCATCCGGTTGGTGCAAAACGGATGTGCATTCCATGGACTTCGTTTCGAAGATCCTAATCAGCATCTTAAGGATTTCCTTAAAATTGTCGATTCCATCGACCTCAATGCTACTACTCGGGAGACCACGCGTCTGCCTCTCTTCCAATTCTCTCTACGGGACCAAGCTAGTAATTGGCTTGACCGACTTCCCGCCGGATCCATCTCAAGTTGGGATGATCTCACCACTCGTTTCCTCTCCCAATTTTTCCCACCAGAGAGAACTACCAAACTTAGGAATGACATCTTGATGTTCCAACAACGTCAAGGAGAAACTCTATACGAGGCGTGGACTCGATTTAAGGACTTGCTCCACAAAGTCCCTCATCACGGCATCGATCTTTGGCTTCAAGTCCAAATCTTTTACGATCGTGTCAACTTCTCAACTAAGAAATCCATCGACCAAGCAGCTGGTGGTAAACTTAGTAAACTCACCGTGGAAGAATCGTGGGGTACAATAGAGGACCTTACCCTCTATGAAAACGAATGTTGGAATGACCCCCGTGATTTGTCCAAAACTGATAAGGCAGTCTCTTTGCCTCCCATTGACTCACAACCTTCCAATCGTAGGATGCTCGAACTTGAAGATCAAGTCAAATTCCTAAGGAGCTCCTACGAGACTCCTATGCTCGAGCCAAATAACTTAGGAAAATCCTACAAAAACCCTCCAAACACCGGAACTTCTACTAGTCTTGAGGGAATGGTGTCCAAATTCATGTCATCTCAAGAAGATCTATTGACGCAACTTGAAGCCGATTTCAAGCAACGACAAAGCGAGATGACAACCAAGCTTGACACCCTCTTAAAAGCCTTCAATGGACAAAGGGATGAAATACAGGAAAAAATGGCGAAGATGATGGACTTAGTGAAAGAGTACACTAAGACGAAGATTCTCGAGAAGGTGCTAGTGAGGAACGATGAGCACGCCACCCCTACTTTGTCTGTTAACGCCATTTCCATTGCTTCCGATGAGGATGGAGCAGTTGAGAAGAAGGAGTCTGAGAGCAGCAAGGATAGTAAGGCTAAGAATGAGGCTCGGACTGATGATGAACACAAATTCATCAAGCATTACCTTAAGCATGAGATCAATAAGAAAACAATCGTTAACCAAGTGAAAAACTTTAGGTGCAATGATGTTCTTAGGAAAGCCCTCTTAGGTGAAATAGGAGAAGAAGAGTATGACACCATGCCTATTGGACCTATGTACGAATCGATTCTGAGAAAGCCAGTAACTAAGAAGCAAGAGATCTCTGGGAAATTTGTAATTCCATGTAGCATAGGTGACTTAGAGAACCTAAATGCCTTGGCCGACCAGGGATCCGATGTAAACATAATGCCGCTGCCAGTCTATAATAAGTTGACTAAGGAGGAACCGACCAAGACCAATCTTAGACTTTCCTTAGCAAATCATTCATTTGTTTATCCCATAGGAATAGCGGAGGATGTCTTAATTGAGGTTGCCAATATTGTCTATCCGGTGGACTTCGCAATTGTAGACATTGAGGAAGATAAAAATCTGCCATTAATCCTGGGAACACCTTTCCTGACCACCGCCAATGCAACCATCAAATGCGGTGAAGGGATTATGATACTTAAAAGTGGAAAAGGACAAGTTAGGATACCTATTGTTCCGAGATATCCTTTGAAGATTATGGAGAAGGTAAAAGATAAGAATTCGCAGGTCTCCAATAATGCCGTTAAGAAGAAAATGGCTGAATGGGAAAAAGGACTTAGAGAATTCATGGTTCAAGGGTTAAATGCGACATTGTGGAAACGTGATAAAAAGTTAGGAAATAACTATACCACAATACCACAAACTCAAAAGAACCCTAAGGAATTTTTGAATGGAGAAAATGTGCTTTTGTATAAATCAAGAATAAAAGCATTATGGGGAAGGAATAAGCCAAGATGGTTTGGACCTTATACGGTGAAAGAAACTAATCTAAAACATAAAACCGTTATCATAATAGACGATGTTGGAAGAGAATTCACGGTGAGCATACAACGTCTACAACCTTATGATGAAGGCTTAGTGGAAGAAAAGAAGGACGGCAATGAAGTCACGTAGGGGCACGACTTCGAGTCTAGCTACAAGACTCATAAATAAAGAAAAGCGCTTCGTGGGAGGCAACCCATGGTTAATTGTTTGCTTGTTTGTGTGTCATATATCTTTTCATTGATTGTTTATTCTCATGTTTGAATTTGTGAAAATGCTTTATTTTGTCTTTAACCTCGTCTTAATTACATATAAAGGTATTTTACAAAAGGGATAAGTGTAGGGAGGATTACACACGTTTTAAAAGAACGTAAACATGAGAATTACAATTCTTGGAAAAGATATATATGTGTGTTTGTTAGAGTCAAATGCTTGTATCGAGTCATTATGGATGTTATTGCAGGAAATTTTTCCAGATTTTAAAGGTAAAAATTTTCCAGAAAATCGCAGACCAGTTTCTGTCATGATAACCTGACGGCGTCAGGAGGAGTAGAAACTGCTTACTACTTTTTCTCGTTTTCTGTGCTACTTATAAATTTTTGGAATTTTCCAGGTCTTAATTTTCTAGAAAATCTGCAAACATCCATTCCACAAGCATTATATATTATTTAAGTCTGGAACTACATCTTTTTGTGATTTTTCTTTGTTCGGTTTGATGCGTTGGGTTGTTTGTTTTCTTCAAGTATGCAGGTTTAATTTATCAAGAAGAAGATACATAAGATCGGAAGGAGCTCTTCACGCAAACATTCTTCTTGGAGAAGAATTTAACCACTACTTCACACGGATCCTACCGAGCTAATCAGGGGAGTACTAGTTTCTTTCGTTTTTAATTACCTTCCATTATCAT
This sequence comes from Chrysanthemum makinoi, assembly GCA_910596185.1. NCBI lineage: Eukaryota > Viridiplantae > Streptophyta > Magnoliopsida > Asterales > Asteraceae > Chrysanthemum > Chrysanthemum makinoi. Next base: position 261,488,321 of record OU343224.1, on the reverse strand, counting down.
AACTATGATACTTTCGGGGAACATTGGGGACAATGTTCAGTTTAAGTGTAGGGAGGGAAAATAAAACGGGAACTTTGAAACTATGCTTATCCTTGATTATTTGCTTTGTCCAATTGTATTTGCGTAATAAACCATGAGAAAATGTCGGTTAGGGTAATTTTGGCACCAAATTTAAAATTTTTCATGACATATAGGAGTGGGCCATTAGTCTTAATAAAAGCGTCTCACGGATAGGAAGTTGCATGACTAGCACAAAAACCCTTTACCACCTAAATTCCACCCAAAATGTGAGGATCGCCCTTAGATTAGTAGGAATTAAAGCATTCATCTTTAATGCTTAGAGTGTGAACCGGTAGTATATTAGATTCTAGAACTTGTTTTGTGATGCAGTCCGAGATCGCTAGTAAGACTACACTTATGTAGTTAGGAATAACTAAATGATAAGAGGCATTAGGATAACCCTTGTTTGATACCCGTAATATAATTACTTCTTCCACATCGGTTGAGTAATTCCCCCACACCCTTTGCGTTGTACTCATCTTTAGTACACGATACCCCTAGTTAACCCCTTAGAGCCTATCTTTTTTGCGGTTCTCGTGATGTTTCGGTTTTCCGGAATATCAATGAAGAGCATTGTTTACACCCCACCCCCAAATTTACACCCAAATCGCCTTAGCCTACCTTGTATGCACTCACTTTTAGTGCATTATTGTTATCACCCAAAACCCTTAGTTCAATTATCTAGTTGCTTGCATGAGTTGCTAAGTCGAGTCATATCCTTTGTATACAGTTTTGGGATGATTAGGATGATTGGGACTCATGGGAAAAGTTAAAGTTTATGAAAAGACTGGAAGGGAACATTTAATTCCCTTATTTGCATAATAATGTACTCCAAGTGTTTTAATCTTTTCAATTCGAGTCAAATTAGTGTTAGAGTAATAAAAACTCAAGTGTAGGGATGTTCCTATAAATCTCTATCATTTTGATGTTACCGTAGAGGATGGTAGAGTAAAAGTGTATGTGAAAAAAAAAATCGAAAAAAAATAGAAAAAGAAAAAAAGAAGAAAAAAATAGAGTTAAAAAAAAAAAAAAAAATACGGGCTACCATCCTACATCTATCCTTTAAATTCATGTTTGTTTATTTCATTTATCTAGAGTTTAGAGTGTCGAGTCTTGGCTCAGCAACGCCATTCTTCGTATGCTTGTAACATAAAGATTTTTGACTTGCCACCTCTAAATAGCCTATCCCACCAAATCCTTTGGTTCCCTACCGTAAGCCTAACATTAAAACCCTTTAAAGACCTCTTTGATAGTCTTTCCTAGGTGCTTACGCCAAAGCGATGGAGGTTTGATCTATTCTCAAGCCTATGGTAATCTATGTACTAGGACCGGTTAATGAGTGTTTATCTTCCATTTCCAACTTGTTATATTTCATATACACCCGAGAGATGTGAGTATCCAAACACCCCATGTGAGGTGCTAGTATGTAATTTTCGTGCTTGTTATGACTTTTGCGGGTCTTATATGTGTTGTGGATTGTTTTAAACCAATGCTTCATGACCCCTAACTTATAAATTAATTGGCTAAAAGCACATTTGCTTGAGGACAAGCAAATACCAAGTGTAGGGATATTTGATAAGGTTTTAAAATGTACATTTTGAGGGGTCGTTTAAGCCCTTATTTGATCACTTTTGTATCCGTTATTACTTAATATCGTTCCTTTTCACTTTTTAGGTCTCTTGAAGGCAAATTGCTGGAATGGCACTTATTTGGACGAAAAGGCGCGATATACGAAGAAAATGGCCAAAGTCAAGAATCGAGACACTCAAGCTGCTGAAATACAAGGGGACGGCGTCAGGTGTTATATTGCGACGCTGTCGGAGCACTTAGTGACGGCTCAGTAGCCAAATTGCCTTTTTACACTTGACGGCGTCAGAAGATGAAGCCGACGGCGTCACAACCACAAGGTGACGCCGCCACAAGCGATCAAGACTATCACAAAGATGCGCAAGTAGTTGATACTGTTTTGGCCATAACTTTTGCATACGAACTCGGATTTAGGTGGTTCAAAAGCCCACGCGATCGGAACGAGAAAATCTACAGTGTGGTGAAAAAATGGTCGTGACGCCGTCACTCTTTAGGTGTGACGCCGTCACCCTTTGCCGACAGAAAATCTGCCTATAAATAGAACATAATAACTTCACTTTTTGGAGGCTCAAAACCCTAACTCCGATTCCAGGGCTTAGATAGGTGTTTTTCCAGCAACTTTGAAGGTTCCAATCACTACAAAAACATCTTGTAATGGTTTGTTGATTATATCTTAATCCATATATTCAATTTATCATTATGTCTATCCTATGTTTGATTGATGGTGTGTATGCTTGCATGTTTACCATGTCCGGCTAAATTACTTGTGTGTTTGCTTAGATATATGAAACCTAGTTGTTAATTATTGGTAGGTTGTCTCTTATCTTAATTGTAATTGGCTTTGGAGTGCGACTAGGCTATCGTTGTGTTTAATACTTGATAAATCTTTGATAGTTTATGAATGACTTAGTGGATTTCGTTTACTAAACCCAAAGATAACCTCAAAGTTAGTTTTTGAATGACTTAGTGTATTTCGTTTACTACACTTAAAGGTGAATTCAAAGAGTTAGGGAATGCACACCTTACGACCTTAGAAAACACAACGCGTTAAGAATAAGGACGTGACAATTCAACCATCAATAGGAGATAACTAGGGAGTAGTAGCATCTAGGTAAACACATCTTTAACTATCATACGAGCACACAACAATAGACATAGAATACCACCACCTTAGTATAGAATAGATAATAGTAGAGTAATCGGTAGAAATACCAACCCCCCAAATCCAAACCCCAACCTTAGCCCCAACCTTAGCGTAGTAACTTCTCACTAGCATTCCTATTCCCCTAGAGAACGATATCAATTCCCGTGGCTTACCCTAATACTACACTACAACGATTAGGTTCACTGCCTAGGGTGTTGTAAAACTTGCTCGACGAAAAGGAAGTTCCTTTGACCCCGAACGCGCTGCGTAAGCATATCAAATACTAATGCCAAGACCAACTTCTCCATTGCGCTACAGTTAACCTCCGTTTTCTTGAGTGCTTTGCTTACAAAATATACCGGTGTTTTTACTGAATTCCTATCTGTCAGTAGCATCGCGCTGACTGCTCCATGAGTCGCAGATAAGTACATAATTAATTCTTCGGGCGGGCGCGACTAGCGTGGGAGCGCTGCTATGTATTGTTTAAGCTGTATAAAATCTTCTTCGCTTCGTAGTCCAAATAAAGTCTCCCTTTTTGTACACTTCTTGAGCGTTTGTAGAGGGGAGTGACTTATCTGCTGATTTGGACAAGAATATGTTCAAACCGGCTAATTTTCCATTCAGAGACTGGACTTCTTTCAACGTGCGTGGTGAAGGAAGTTGGATGACATCCTTCATTTTTTCTGGACACGGTTTAATGCCATCGGGCTCTATCAAATATCCAAGGAACATGCCTTCTGTAGCGCCAAAGGTGCATTTCTTAGGATTTAACTTCATGTTGATCTCTCGTAGTGTCTTAAATGTTTCCTCAATGTCGCGCACCAATTTGTCCTCAGTATGGCTTTTTATGACAAGGTCGTCAACATAAACCTCTAGGTTGCGGCCCACCTGTTTTTCAAATGCATTATCTACCAATCACTGGTAAGTGGCGCCTGCATTCTTCAAGCCAAAGGGCATCTTTGTATAACAATAGACGCCTTGGCTTGTATGGAAGGTCGTTTTTTCCTCATTTTCTTTAGCCATTTGGATTTGGTGGTACCCTTTGTATGCGTCTAAGAAACATTTAAGTGGGTATCCGCACAAAGATTCTACCTTCCAATCTATCTCTGGTAGTGGGTAGCTGTCTTGTGGACATGCTTTGTTGAGATCCGTGAAGTCCACGCACATCCGCCAACTACCATCGCTCTTCTTGACCATCACTGGGTTGGAAAGCCAGTCATGGTAATAGACTTCTCGCATGATACCTGCATCCACAAGTTTGTGTACTTCCTCCAGAATGGCTTTTGCGCGCTCTGGAGCCTGGTCGCGCTTCTTCTGTCGTACTGGGAGTATCCTTGTCGGATTCTCAACTTGTATTCTGTAATCGAGCGTGGCACACCAGTCATGTGCTTTGGTTCCCATGCAAAGATATCCAGATTCTTTTGCAAGAGTGCGACACGGCCGCCCGCTTTTATCGTACAGCGATCCCCCGATCGATACTTCTTGCTCTAGGTAATCAGGGTGAATTGCGACCCTCAGGTTTGATACTTTAGTTGCGCGCTGTTCTGGGATGTATGCCGTCTCATATATAATCGTGTTACATTCTCCAGGTGGTACGGTGGTATTGTAGAGAGTAACAATGCCTTCCTTCACCGGGAACTTGAGCATCCCATGTGCTGTAGACAATACCGCGCGTATGGCTGATATCCCTCACCTTCCAATAATGTCATTGTATGGCGAAGGGGATCTGATCACCATAAAGTTCATCCAGGCTGTCGTGGAGTGTTCCTTATTACCAACATTGACGAGTAGGCGTATTTGCCCCATGGGCCATATCTTTTCTCCCGTAAAACCAGTCAACGACGTCATGGCCGGGCTTAACTGACTTCGTATCTCATGTCGCAGTCGTTTGAAACAATGTTCATACATTATATCTGCAGATGCTCCTCCATCAACATACATGCGGTGGATATCGTGACCCCCTGCATTAATTTCGATGGTAAGAGGTTCTACCCCTGCGTTGTCCGCAGCCAAGGTGGGGAAAGAAATTTCGCTTCCACAGGAAAACTTTTGGCTGACCTTCTGCCTAGTCTTTTGCTGCCATGATTGTATCATGTAAATGGTATCAGCCTTATCTTTGGGTGCTTCTTTCTTGTTCCCAGTCTTTTGCTTATCTTTCCCATCCTTGATGTTCTTAACTAAATGGTCCAATATGCCTTCTTTTACTAGCTTATCAATTAGTTGGCGCAATTGGACACACTCATTGGTGGTGTGGCCCTTCTGTCCATGATAGTCGCAGTATCCGTTCCCCACGTGCCGCTCTTCAAGGGTGCGCATTGGTGGGGGTCTCGGGAAGTTCGCGCCTTCCGTTGCGAATATCTCCTTTGAAGTCTTGGTTAGCGGGGTATACTTGTCATTCTCTCGTCCGCTCCCCTGACCGCGGCAGTTCTTGTTGCGGTCGCTACTCTGGTCAATGGATTGTCTCCTAGGCTATTCTTGTGACCTATAGTTTGAGTAGCCTTTCTTGCTGTCTGCCGCAATAGCTTCTCCTTGGATAAAGGACCTCGTGCGTTTCATAAGTTCATCAAAGGTTTGGGGGACCTTGTCATTCAACCTTTTGATGAGTTCTGGGTTATTGATTTCGTTCATGAACCCTGAGATCTTTAGTATTTCGGGGCATGCCTTGACATGTATGCATTCGTCTTTGTAGCGTTCCACATAAGCGCTTGTAGATTCCCCCTGGCGCTGTTTTACCCTGGCAAGTTCGACAGGGTTTTTGGCGCACTTCTTCCTTTGAGTAAAGTTCAGGCGAAACGCCTTCTGCAACTCTTCAAAACCACCAATGCTTCTGCGTGAGAGCTTACTGAACTAGTTTCGTGCATTTCCCACTAATGTGGAATTGAACATGTGGCACCACACAGGTTGTGGCCAATTTTCGATGGTAGCAGTTAACTCGAAATTTTTTAGGTGATCGTCCGAATCACCTGTTCCATCGTAGGTCTTCACATTGGCGGGCATGCGCCTTCTCTTATCTTCTGAAAAATCGCTGATGTGCCGAGTGAACGCATCCACCTTTTGGCGGCGCCAGGGAAGAGACATATCTTCGTCCTCCTGGTCGCGATATCTTCTCTTGGACTTCCAGTGTCCTGTTTCTCTATCCTCGTTGTCCGAGGAGTCACTGGAGGACGAGCTTCCCCTCTTTCGGCGCTTGCGCCGACTGTCCTCAGAATTCGAGCTCAAAGAGCTTTCACTTGGGGAGTGCCGTCGTCCAAGTCTGTCATGGACCTTGTGGCTACCAAGCCTAGCGTGGGCATTGGTACGCCATCCATCATCTTCGTGTTCTCCCATATATTGTAGGTCAGCTGCTTCATCGTTCACAACTCTCCTCCCGATCCTGGTAAACACTGGGAGCCAGCGGCTGTCCCTCTCGCGCCTCTCCTTCTGGTGACGCGATGGGGATGTCTCATACTGGGTCGGTTGAGTCGGGCTTGCAGGCTCTGACTTGACATCTTTTTCGCTTCCTCTTGCATGAGGGCAACCAAGGTTTCGTAGTTTTGAGACACGAAGTCACTTGGCGCGCCTGGCGGGTTTGTGAGGTCCGTTTCTGGCACCGATTGGTGGGGAGTGGTAAAAAGGGTGCGCTGTGGATCTTCTGCGCTGGTGGTTGTCGTAGTGGTATGGGTTGTCCCCGTGCGTGGTCCCACTGTCGTAAAGACCAGATCTGGGCCTGACCCTTGGTTTCTGGTCGCACTGGTTGTTCCAGAGGCCTGCTTAGAGGCTGATTCGCTTTGCTGCTTCTTCCCTTGTAGGTCACTATGCGATCGCTAGCTTAGGTTTCCGTGCTTTGTCATTCTAGTTCTTAGTGATTGGTCCCACGGATGGCGCGACTTGTTGATACAAAAGTTGGGCGTCTCTTATTTGGACTCCAGTTCTCGTATCAATTAGACCTTGATGCTTGAGACCTGCGCACTAAGAAAACAGAAAACACAGTTAGGCTTATCGTGGGATTGTCTCCCACGATTATCCTCCGGCGTGAGAGTAAGTAATCGGTTTTTAGGGTTTAGTGGAGAGTTGGGTTTTGTGATCGTACCTTTAATGAGGGCCGAGATGCCCTTTATACACACACGAAATCCTTGTTGGTTTCGTGTTCCACAACCTTCGGCGTATCCCGCCTAAGTCGGTTGGTTGATGCATATCCCATAAATAAGAGATATCCGATATCAAGACCATAAATAACTTTGGGTTTGGGCCTTTGTAAGCCCAAACCGTTACCGTGTTAGCCCACTCGTACTGGGCTCGAGTGTTAGTAGCGTCCATTGGTCGGGTTCATGACCCGAATGCGGACTATACGTCATCAGAAAAGTCATTCAAAAGTTTTGATTCCTTAGCATTAAATTCTTGTTTAAGCACTTTAACATTATCTTGGAGTTCTTGCTTTTGCTTAACAGTTTTAGAAAGCTTTTCTTGTAAGGAGTTTAACTCTTGTTTTAACACTTCTTCTCTAAAATTAATTTTTCTAATAATTGTACGCATTTGGTTATCCATTTCCTACTCACGGGTAGTTAACTCAAACTTAGCACGTTGTTCATAAATAGCAACTTGTTCTTTATAGGCATTCAGTTCAGAGATAACAGAATCATCAGGGGCACATGCAGTGTATTCATCAAAAACATAGTCATCACTAATTGCAGAAGATGCATCACTTGATACGATCTCACTTTCACTTTGTATCACATATTGATCATATGGGACAATATTACTATTGCCCACATTATCAATATCTGATTCATTAGTTTCATGAGATTGTACTTCGTTATATATCTTTTGCTCATCAACTTCATCATATAGTTTTAATACCTCTGAAATGATTGAATCTTTGGATGGACAAGCCTGTTGTGGTGATGAGACCTTTGGAGAGACCATAGGTGAAATGCTAGCCATGAAGATTGTCTGGGCAGTAGGTTCATCATCGACATCAGAGTCAAATACATCACACTCAGCAACTTGAAAGGCATTTTGATGATTGTGACCCATTTACTGAATTGGCTGCTCATCCACATCAGCATCATAGGTTTTGGCATTTCCCTCAGCAAGAAACAACAACTCTTCTTCATCCAAAACCGCTCCACTGTCCTGAGCTTGTACCAACAACATCTTGTCCCTGAAATACTCTACATTTTGAGGGCGTTTTGGAGATGTGCAGTTCCTCGCAATATGTCCTTCACCACCACAGTTGTAACACTTGATTGACTTTCCTTGTCCTTGATTTACATTCCTTCCACGATTCTGATTACCCATATATCTACCACCACTGCCAACATTCCCATATTCAGCTCCAACATTACCTTGCTCATTATGTGGAAGGTACGCATTTTGCCTTCCTTGCACATTTTGCACTACTACCTTTCCTTCTCTTATGGTAGCATGATTGTGGAGATTAGAAGCTTATATGAGTTGATTCTTGGAAGGTGGGGTAAAGTTCAGGTTTTGTTTAACCATTAGAGCCACTTGATGAGCAACTTGTTCCAAGAATCTGTCTGAGGGTTGATACCCTGGATCAGGAATGAGTTTGTGGTTATTGTTACCCATTGGTATGACTTGAGAAGCTTTGGTGGTAATTCCTGCATTGGTGTAAAAGGCTGTTGAATCATTTGATGAACTTGCTTCTCCCTGTTTAGATTTGAACTGTTCAAGAATCATTCGTTCAAACATAGCATGCCTCTCATTCTGAAGCAGGAATGCATACAATTGTTCGTAGTTAGTGTTCCTCAAACCCTTAGTTAACTTGACTGAAGTGACAAATTTTTGCCATTCGGGATTCATGTTGTTCACAAACTTTGAGTTTAGCTGAATATTTGGCATAGTCATTTTTATATTCCTCATGTCATTCACAAGCTTGTGGAACCTCACATAATATTCAGTGACACTTTCCCCTGGTTTCATCTTGAAGTGCTCAAAGTCATCATACAATTGAGATTATCTATCTTCTTTAGTTAATTCAGAACCAGAGAGAAGCATTTTGATATTGTCCCAAACTGCCTTAGCTTTAGTGTTGTGATTGATTAACTTGTAAATGTTTTTTGGAAGACCCTAAAGTATAATGTTTGAAGCCCTGGTATCAGCATCGTATCTCTTCTTCTCCTTATCACTGAGCTCATCATACGTCTTTGGTTTGTCCAAACCTAAGATCACTGTACCATCCGTAGCAGTTTCAAGTGTGTCTCTGGTAGTTTCAATCTGATAAGGTCCTTCATCAATTGATTTGAGAATGTTAACCCTATTTTCCTTTCCCAAACAATACAACCTAATTCGTTGAGCCCATGAGTCATAGTCAATTTTGTCAAGCATAGGTGGACGAGTATCTGATCCAAATGCTTGAACGCCCTCGCTATGAAGAGATGATTGTAGGCACGTTGGTAGACATGATTACAGATTCACGGGATTTTATAACTCTGTGATTAAACCGGGAAATAGATTCTTTCACGGTATTTTACTAAATCGAGAGAAAACCGTATCGTAAAACAATAATCAACCAAGTCGCTATAAACCTTGAGGACAAGTCGCTAAGTAACAACTCGCTAAAAGCACAAGTCGCTGTGATACAAGTCGCTAGACACAGGTCGCTAAAGTAACAACTCGCTAAGTAGACAAGTCGCTAAAGAACAACTCGCTAAGTGGGCAAGTCGCTAAAGAACAACTCGCTAAATGGGCAAGTCGCTAAAGAACAACTCGCTAGACTGAACAGTACGGCCACTACTTTGTACTATATGTCGCTTTGTCTCAAAAGACAAGTCGCTAGAGCACAAGTCGCTACCCACAACAAAGTCAAGTCGCTGAAAATCGTAAAGACAAGTCGCTACGTTGATAAGTCGCTAGTGCTCAAGTCGCTACCACAACAACAACAAGTCGCTGAATAATAAAGAAGCAAATCGCTACCAAGAATACTATTCCGAGACTCAAGTCGCTAGCTAGAAAAGTTCAAAAGCAACACTTTTAAATCCAAAACTAACCCAACCACAGTGATTCAAGCTTTCCAAATCAAGACCCAAGCACTTACAATGATTCTAAACACAAAAATACACTCAAAATCAAAACTTTAACACAAGAAATGATCCAAATGATGCAAATACCACTAAACTTTTTCAAACCCAAAAACCATATAAAACCACTAGAAATCCAAAAACATGTAAGAGAGATGATCAAACCATGGCTCTTGATACCATTTGTAACATATTGGATTTCACAAACACATCAAACCATGCTTAAGTGGGGCGTATAACTATAGGTTTTAGAGAGAGAAAAGTTAGAGGTTTAGGGAACTTAGTGAGAGAAAGTAAAAATCTTATTATGAGCTCCAACCCTCTACCTTGAGAGGTAGAGGATATATATAGTATCTTACATAAAACGCCACCTACGGGCTGTGGATCAGGCATACAGTGGGTAAAGACCCGTCCGTCCTCCACGGTGTTACTCAACTAAATACTACCTAACATTAAATAACTACGACTACGAGCATTCTAACGATTACATACACTTGAAGTGACCGACACTTTAATAACTGGATTTACTAAATCCTAACACACACACACACACACACATATATATATATATAGAGTAGGGATCCAGTAAGAAGTAAATTAAAATAAGAAGTGGTGAGAAGTGACCAAAACCACGTATTTGAGATGCAACGACTTGCATTAGATGCATTTCTATTCATATCGATGCAACATCTTGAGTTTCGAAAGTTAATTTGATGTATAGATGGTGCAAATTGATTTTCATGATTTTGGCACGTGCAGAGGAACAAAAAACAAGAGAAATCATGAAATGCATCTAATATAATGATATGCATCTAATTAAAAGCTAGAAAACACATTATCGTGCGTTATAATGCATCTAAGATTATAGGGATGCATCTAATTTAGGTCGATGCATCTCGGATTTGCGGTTATAGTTCTTCTTATTCCTTCTTTTTTTAAGTAATCTTCTTATTTGATCCTAACTCTATATATATATATATATAAGAAAAAAAAAATACCTGGAGAGATAGTCCATAGCCTCTGCCAGTTAAAGCGATGCAAGAAAATCGTGGAATCCTGGGTAACCATTGCTAACAAATCTTTTTCCGGGTTCCATTCCGCTATTTTAACCTTCAACATTCAATTCAATTTCAACATTAAATACAAATTTAAAACAATTGAATCAAATCCATAAAGTAAAAAAAAAATACCTGTGAAGCAGCAAGTGGTTTATCGAACTAAAGTTGAAAAGGGACAATTCTTTCTTCTACATATAAAAACACTACACAAATAAATACACTATACATATAAAAACACTATACAATTTAAACAATACTACATAAATTAACTCTACACAATTAAATACAAAAAAAAAATAAAAAAAAGACAAATGATTGGGTCGTACAGATCAGGGGCCCACCATATGGGGTGATTGGGAAGTAAATCATGGGGTGCTTGCATACAATACCCCCTTATTTAATTTTATTAGTATGATTGTAGTTGCACAACACGAACTCTATATATTTATCAAACCAAAACTAATCTAACAAAAATTAGACCCAATGGATTCTATATGCGAGTGTGAACTTGTCATTTGAATTTTTGTTTAACGGAATTTTGATGTATGTATTGTCTACTTATTTATATTGTTTTATTAATTTTTAATGTTTAAAAATTTGTGACTACCAAACCTAACCTTGACATGAACATTTTGGAATTTTGATCCGCGTCCTCCCCTGATTCAGAAAAAAGAGAAAGAAAGAAAGAAAGAAAGAGAGATATGATGATGGGAGATGTAGAAGAAAATTTGTCCCTTTTCAACTTCAGTTCGATAAACCACTTGCTGCTTCACAGGTAATTTTTTTTTTACTTTAGGGATTTGATTCAATTGTTTTAAATTTGTATTTAATGTTGAAATTGAATTAAATGTTGAAGGTTAAAATAGCGGAATGGAACCCGGAAAAGGATTTTTTAGCAATGGTTACCCAGGATTCCAAGATTTTCTTGCATCGCTTTAACTGACAGAGGCTATGGAATATCTCTCCAGGTATTTTTTTTTCTTATATATATATATATAGGGAAGGGATCCAGTAAGAAGAAAAACTAAAATAAGAAGAATTTATGGCCACACATTTCAAATAGGAGGGAGAAATTTAAGGGGAGATGCATCTATTTTTGTAGGTGCATCTGAAATGAGTGGTTGTGGTTTCTTCTTATCATTCTTATTTTAAATTTTCTTTCTTATTTGATCATAACTCTCTCTCTCTCTCTCTATATATATATATATATATATATATATATATATATATATATATATATATATATATATTTTAAAGGAGGAAGGTGCATAACATCTCTCTGTTGGCATCCTGATGGTAAATCAATTGCTGTTGGCCTTCAAGATGGGACTATTTCTTTACATGATGTTGAAGTTAGTTCTTACTTCTTTTTTCTATTACGGAGTATTGCTTTCTTATTTGCTTCACTATTATTAACTCTATTTCATCTATACAGAATGGCAAGCTTTTACGAACCATCAAATCCCATCCTGTTGCTGTTGTATGCCTCAACTGGGAGGACCACCATGATGTATCATTTCTACCAACATTTTTTACAAATTCTATTTTTTAAATTACTATCATCTACATCTACGCGTGTTTGTCTTTCAGGACCATATTTCTAAATATGAAGATAGAACCTCTCGTTTCTTTCCTCCTCCTCCAAGACTTCCTCACCTGCCTCAAATTGTTACTGGAGAGACCGGTTCCATGGATGAAACCGATAATCTATCACAACAATTATCAAATTCTTCTCATCAACGTTTTAACATCTTATGCAGTGCAGATAAACATGGAATCATAAGCTTTAGCATATTTGGCATATTTCCAATTACGAAAGTTGTAACCTTTCATATTCATATAACCCACAATATGATTGCCATGTAGCCTTGATCTGACGGATTTTTACATGCTTGGATTGCAGGATATACACGAGTTTTCTGTGGTTTATCCCGCGTCTCGCTTTACATCCCTAAACTTTTTTTTGGCACAAAACCATCCCTCCATTAGTAAAGTTGGCACAAATACATCCCTCTATTAGTAAAATCAGTTAATGAGGACTAACTGTGCAAATATTTCTCCGTTATCTCCTAACGGAAGAGAAAATATTTGCAATGTTAGTCCTTAGGACTAACGATGCAATAAAATAAATTGCATCGTTAGTACTAAGGACTAACGGTGCACTCCACCGCCACCTCCACCCACCACCGCTGCCACCACACGCCACCTCCACACACCACCTCCACCCACATGTATGTATTTTGTTACTCTACACATAGTTCTATCCCATTTACTTACACATTTCTCTCACACACTATCAAAAACACACACCAATTCTATGAAACAACAAAAACCTAGAAACAAAACACATAACCCACTTCTCTCAATTCTTCATATCTCACATCATACAGACACAACTCCACCACCCGGTCTCACCACCACGCCACCCCACCACCACCGGACCCCACCCCCAAGTCTTACCGCCGCCGTAGAACACGACCACCAACCGCCTAATCACCACAGAACACCATCACCGCAACTCACGGACATCACATAACAATATTTTAAGATTACGAGGTATCTTTCAGGCTTTTTAATAGATCTATGTTGTTAATAAAGTTTAAAGATTAAAAAAAAAATAGATTTATACATTTTATTTCTAGATCTATAAAATTTATTTTTAGATCTATTAGTTTTTTTTATATAGATCTATGTTTATAAATATTTTTGATGGTTTTTTCATCACAGCCGCGGAAATCATTGCCGCCGTCGCCGGAATCGGTGTTGTCTCGCCGGAAAGTGTGTTACCGCCACCGGAAATGTCGCCGGAAAGTGTGTTACTGCCGTCGTAAATCGCCGATGGACTTTGTCACCGCCGAAATAGTTTTTGCCGCAGCTGTCCCGTTGATGTTTCGTCAGAAATAGTCACTGCCGACGCCGTTGCTGCCCCCGTGTCTACTCCACCGCCACTGTAATATTTTTGTAAGCTCATGTGAATTGTTTTGTAAGTAATTTTTTTGTGGAGTCAATAGATCATTGTATGGTGTTGTGTGAAAAAGATGTAAATGTGTGGGAAAGTAATTTTATTGTTGTGAATTGCTGTGAAAAAGATGGAAATGTATGGTTTTGTAAGCTCATGTGAATTGTTGTGTAAGTAATTTTATTGCATCGTTAGTCACGGTGCAAATATTTTCTCTTCCATTAGGAGATAACGAAGAAATATTTGCACCGTTAGTCCTCATTAACTGATTTTACTAACAGAGGGATGTATTTGTGCCAACTTTACTAACGGGGGATGGTTTTGTGCCAAAAAAAAGTTTAGGGATGTAAAGCGAGACGCGAGACAAACCACAGGGATGTATTTTGGACTTTACTCTATTTATCAAACAAAAACTAATCTAACAAAAATTAAACCCAATGGATTCTATATGCGAGTGTGAACTTGTCATTTGAATTTTTGTTTAACGGAATTTTGATGTATGTATTGTCTACTTATTTATATTGTTTTATTAATTTTTAATGCTTAAAAATTTGTGACTACCAAACCTAACCTTGACATGAACATTTTGGAATTTTGATCCGCGTCCTCCCCTGATTCAGAAAAAAGAGAAAGAAAGAAAGAAAGAGAGATATGATGATGGGAGATGTAGAAGAAAAATTGTCCCTTTTCAACTTCAGTTCGATAAACCACTTGATGCTTCACAGGTAATTTTTTTTTTTACTTTTGGGATTTGATTCAATTGTTTTAAATTTGTATTTAATGTTGAAATTGAATTGAATGTTGAAGGTTAAAATAGCGGAATGGAACCCTAAAAGGATTTTTTAGCAATGGTTACCCAGATTCCAAGATTTTCTTGCATCGCTTTAACTCAGAGGCTATGGAATATCTCTCAGTGTATTTTTTCTTCTATATATATATATATATATATATATATATATATATATATATATATATATATATATATATATATATAGGAAGGGATCAAGAAGAAAAAAACTAAAATAAGAAGAAAATAAGAAGAATTTCTAGCCACACATTTCAAATAGGAGGGAGAAATTTAACTCGAGATGCATCTATTTTTGTAGGTGCATTTGAAATGAGTGGTTGTAGTTTCTTCTTATCATTCTTATTTTAATTTTTCTTCTTATTTGATCATAACTCTCTCTCTCTCTCTCTCTATATATATATATATATATATATATATATATATATATATATATATATATATATATATATTATGCTTTCAAAAACTTACATATATATATATATTTTACAGGAGGAAGGAGCATAACATCTCTCTGTTGGCATCCTGATGGTAAATCAATTGCTGTTGGCCTTCAAGATGGGACTATTTCTTTACATGATGTTGAAGTTAGTTCTTACTTCTTTTTTCTATTACGGAGTATTGCTTTCTTATTTGCTTCACTATTATTAACTCTATTTCATCTATACAGAATGACAAGCTTTTACGAACCATCAAATCCCATCCCGTTGCTGTTGTATGCCTCAACTGGGAGGACCACCATGATGTATCATTTCTACCAACATTTTTTACAAATTCTATTTTTAAATTACTATCATCTACATCTACGCTGTTTGTCTTTCGGACCATATTTCTAAATATGAAGATAACCTCTCGCTTTCCTCCTCCTCCAAGACTTCCTCACCGCCTCAAATTGTTATGGAGAGACCGGTTCCATGGATGAAACCGATAATCTATCACAACAATTATCAAATTCTTCTCATCAACGTTTTAACATCTTATGCAGTGGAGATAAACATGGAATCATAAGCTTTAGCATATTTGGCATATTTCCAATTGCGAAAATTGTAACCTTTCATATTCATATAACCCACAATATGATTGCCATGTAGCCTTGATCTGACGGATTTTACATGCTTGGATTGCAGGATATACACGAGTTTTCTGTGGTTTATCCCGCGTCTCGCTTTACATCCCTAAACTTTTTTTTGGCACAAAACCATCCCTCCATTAGTAAAGTTGGCACAAATACATCCCTCTATTAGTAAAATCAGTTAATGAGGACTAATTGTGCAAATATTTCTCCGTTATCTCCTAACGGAAGAGAAAATATTTGCACTGTTAGTCCTTAGGACTAACGATGCAATAAAATAAATTGCATCGTTAGTACTAAGGACTAACGGTGCACTCCACCGCCACCTCCACCCACCACCGCTGCCACCACACGCCACCTCCACACACCACCTCCACCCACATGTATGTATTTTGTTACTCTACACATAGTTCTATCCCATTTACTTACACATTTCTCTCACACACTATCAAAAACACACACCAATTCTATGAAACAACAAAAACCTAGAAACAAAACACATAACCCACTTCTCTTATTTCTTCATATCTCACATCATACACACACAACTCCACCACCCGGTCTCACTACCACGCCACCCCACCACCACCGACCCCACCCCAAGTCTTACAGCCAGAGAACACGACCACCAACCGCTAATCACCACAGTAACACCATCACCGCAGAACTCACGGACATCACATAACAATATTTTAAGATTACGAGGTATCTTTCGTGCTTTTAATAGATCTATGTCATAATAAAGTTTAAAGATTAAAAAAAAATAGATTTATACATTTTATTTCTAGATCTATAAAATTTATTTTTAGATCTATTAGTTTTTTTTATATAGATCTATGTTTATAAATATTTTTGATGGTTTTTTCATCACAGCCGCGGAAATCATTGCCGCCGTCGCCGGAATCGGTGTTGTCTCGCCGGAAAGTGTGTTACCGCCAATCGAAATGTCGCAAAGTGTGTTACCGCCGAATCGCCGATGGACTTTGTCACCGCCGCCTCGCCACGGAAATAGTTTTTTCCGCAGTTGTCCCGTTGATGTTTCGTGAAATAGTCACACGCCTTGTGTCTACTCCACCGCCACCGTAATATTTTGTAAGCTCATGTGAATTGTTTTGTAAGTAATTTTTTTGTGGAGTCAATAGATCATTGTATGGTGTTGTGTGAAAAAGATGTAAATGTGTGGGAAAGTAATTTATTGTTGTGAATTGTGTGAAAAAAGATGGAAATGTATGGTTTTGTAAGCTCATGTGAATTGTTGTGTTAGTAATTTTATTGCATCATAGTCACGGGCAAATATTTTCTTCCATTAGGAGATAACGAAGAAATATTTGCAAGTAGTCCTCATTAACTGATTTTAGTAACAGAGAGATGTATTTGTGCCAACTTTACTAACTGGGATGGTTTTGTGCAAAAAAAAAATTTTAGGATGTAAAGCGAGATGCGAGACAAACCACAAGGATGTATTTTGGACTTTACTCTATTTATCAAACAAAAACTAATCTAACAAAAATTAGACCCAATGGATTCTATATGCGAGTGTGAACTTGTCATTTGAATTTTTGTTTAACGGAATTTTGTTGTATGTATTGTCTACTTACTAGAAGGGTACCCACGCAATGCAGCGGCGGGTACACGGTGACAAATTTTATGATGAGCAACTGTTTTTCATTAATACCGCACGTTGCAGCAGGGCTGATTCGCAGCAGACGTTTTTTCTTTTTTTTCTTTTTTTTTAATTGTAGCTTTCTTGTTTCGTAATTTTTATAATATTTTATTATGCATTTGTTTTTTTTTTAAATTCTTGGATGTTTGTTATCGTTATATTTTTTTGCTAAAAGTTATACTCAATGTTACCAGAAGCCCAAAAAGTGTCAGCTCCAAAGTTGTCTATCAGCAGCCCAATATCAAAACGACATCAAATGGTACCATTTTTAACGCCTTTTAGTATTATGTATAATAGTTGTTGAAACAAAATAAATTATCAATTCGATCATATTCTTTTACATGTTGTGAGAGGAATGTGAGTTTTTTTTATTCAGATATACACGGACTAACTATAATATCTCAGATCCACACATAATAAACTCACAATCCTAATATCATCTTAGTCAACAAACTACAAGAACCAAATTGCAACTCGTCAATCCCATCACACACAAAGAATACAAGACTTGAAATGAGAAACGAAGAAGAAGACAAGATCTAAGTAATGTGTTATAAAGTGATTAACTCAATATTTCAAAATAAAACTTGTAATAGTCCAAAATTTCGGATCCAGTGTCAGCACTTAACAAAAAATTGGCTAAAAAGCCCAACCCACTTATGGCAGTTGCTTATTTTTCGCTTTGGCTAGACGTTTTGTTTCTTATATATAGTATATTACTCCATCCGTCCCATTTTTATTGTCCAGTTTGACTTTGACCGGTCTTTATTGTTCAACTTTGACCATTAATATATTTATTTGTGTTATATAATACTTGATGAAAATTATACCAATGAAAAATACATTTAAAATCCAATATATTCATATATTTTTCATCAAGTATTATATAATACAAACGAAAATAATTATGGTAAAAGTTGAAGTAGAAAGACTAAAAAAGTCAATAGGGGACAATAATTTTGGGACGGAGGGAGTATGTTTTAGCACACTACAGAAAATTAAAATTAATCCTTGTGGTTTTCTTTACTCCAGTTAGCAGCAACAAATTTTTTTGGGCTTACCTAGCACAAAACAACCCAAATAAAGCATGACCCATGTTTTTATATGGCATGACGGGACACATTGCAATTTTATTTGGTCCTTTAAAAAGAATTGCAATAATGTAAAAATGTAAACATTGTGTCTAATTTTCATTAGGCATGTTTTGATATCATTGTTTTTTATATAATTCAATGTGAGTATATGATGAGGGACGAATAATTACGTTTAGCTTACGACGTGGATGCATTTATAACATACTCTTACGTTTAGCTTGCGACGAGGATGAATTTATAACATACTAAAGCCGTAAGCAAACCGTAACCAAGTAACCAACTTTCTCATAGCTAAAGAATATTCTCACTGTCGGTTGCTTGTTTTTAATTTGGATTATGAATTAAAAAAAGTTTATAAAGTATATATATATATATATATATTTAATGTTGCATTTTGTTAATTTTTAAGCGAAGTATTGACTCATTTTCACTTTGAAAAACCGGATTTTGCTCATAATATTTTAATTGGTTGGCACAATTAAATACCTTTTCAATTTGAAAAACCGCAAGTTACAATTCAATACCTTTTCAATTGGTTGGCACAATTTTGGAAGGAATCGAAATTCACAACAACTTGATAATTATGGCTACATTCCTTATAAAACTTAAACCAATTTATAAATTTAATTTGCACCAACTCTAATTAAAATGGTAAAATTTTCGAGCCCAACTTCTATTTTGAACAAAGAGGCCCAAGTCCACTTATTTTTTCAGTTGTAAAAAACTCCTATCGCACTATCCCTTCACATGAAAAAACGCAGCCACCCAAAACAACACCACTTCTCCTTCTTGCAAAAGACAATATACAAATTTGTCTCTTACTTTTAACTCTTTTTCTCAAAACCAAAGAACAAATCCAACCTATTTCCTTATGCTATTTGATTCGTGTTTGGCCTAAAGGTTTCATCTTCAAGAGGGGTCTCAGGTAATATTTAATTAGATGTTTTTTCTTAACCGAAAGTTTCTCACATATCGATGATGATATCGCTTATACTATTTGTTTTAAGAACAAACTTTGTGGGATTTAAGAGAGAATAACGAGATCTTTTATCTTTTCTTATTCTTCTTTTATGTTTTTTGTCGCATGTGTTGAAAATTAAAGTTGGGGAGTGACTGTGAGATGATTTTGGTTACTTGATTCTATGGTTTGTTTGTTGATTAGTCGTAGGAACGGTAAAGCGCATGTTTTGCTTTCTTTTAAGATCCATGATGAGATGGTGTTTTGAATCTTTAAAATTATGTTTTATAACACCAATCACGAATCTGAGATCTTTGATGTTTCGTTCTTGGTTGAAGTAAAGTGTAGATTGTTAGTTGAAAGGGAGGAATCTTGGTTTTGCTCTTTGTTATGATGTTAGTGTTCTTGCCTTTTGTATTGTTTGTGTGTGATGGCATTTTGGAGTTGTAGTTTGGTTCTTGTATTTTGTTGACTGAGATGGTAATGGGATCGTAAATTTATTTTGATGGAGACGAAAGTTCAAATGATTGTTGTGTGTTGGGTGGGGGTTCTTATACCCGTGTGTATGATTGTCCGTTACAAATGGATAAAAGACATTAGGGTGTGTTTGGTTGGGGGTTATCGGAATGAAGGAATGACAATGTATATGATTCTTAGGGGGCGTTTGGTTCACAGAATGTTTTTGAAGGAATTGTAATCTTTGGAAGGAATTGTAATTTGATGTAATTGTAATTTAAAGAATTAGAATGTGTTGTAATTGTAATGTGTTGTAATTGTAATTGATGAAATCTGTCAATGTGTTTGGTTGACCCGCAACGTAATGTAATTCAATTTTTTTTATAAAACTTAAAAAGCTAATATAATAACGATAATAATAATAATAAATAGTAATAATAATAATAATAATATAGTAATAAAAAATATATAATAATAAAATAATAATAATAATAATAAAATAATAAAAATATAATAATAAAAATAAAAATAAAATAATTATAATAATTATTATAATAATAAAATAATAATAATTAAAATAATAATAATAATAATTAATAATAATATAATAAATAGTAATAATAAAAAATGATACTTAATAATTAATAATAATAATAATATTAAAAAATAAATAATAAATAATAATAATAAATAATAATAATAATACATTATTATTATTATTATTATTTATTTATTTATTTATTATTTATTATTATTATTATATTAATTATTATTTTTATTATTATCATTATTAAATAATAGTAATAATAATAATAGTAAATAATAATAATTAATAATAGATAATAATTTTATTATTTTTATTATTATTATTAAATAAAAAATATAATAATAATAATAATATTGATACAATTATAATATTATAATAATAATAATTAATAAAATAATAATAATAATAATAATAATAATAATAATAATAATAATAATAGTAAAATAATACTAAAAAATAATAATAATAATAATAATAATAATAATAATAATAAAATAATA
The DNA here is from genome assembly GCA_910596185.1 of Chrysanthemum makinoi. NCBI lineage: Eukaryota > Viridiplantae > Streptophyta > Magnoliopsida > Asterales > Asteraceae > Chrysanthemum > Chrysanthemum makinoi. Next base: position 261,467,399 of record OU343224.1, on the reverse strand, counting down.
ATAATAATTATAATAATTATAATAAACAATATTACTTAATAATATTATAATAATAATAATAAATAATATTACTTAATAATAATAATAATAATAATAATAAAATAATAATAATAATTATAATAATTATAATAAACAATATTACTTAATAATAATAATAATAATAATAATAATAATACTTTTTAAATAAAATAGTAAATAAAAATCATAAATTTAATATAAAATAATTATTAAAAAAATTAATTATTTATTTAGATATTTATATATAATATAAAAATAATTATTATAATTATTATTTATTTTTTAAATTAAATAATATAATAATAATAACGATGAAAGATAAATACTGATATTTAACTCGAAAAATCAATTACAACACATTCCATCAAGTTTGCTATGTAATTTGAATTACACTACTGGACGTAATTGGTTGTAATTCACCACATTACGTTGCAAACCAAACACCCGATGTAATGTAATCTGAATTACAATTATATCCATCCTGCCAACCAAACAGGATTATAATGTAATTCAGATTACAATTACAACAAATTACATCGAATTCCTTCGAACCAAACGGCCCCTTAATGTTTGGTTAGATTTCAGATCTTGGAGTCAACCATTATATTTTCTATACTCCATTCCACTCATCAGGGGTCTGTTCTCTTTTTCATTTTTTTTAATGTCTCATCTTCACTCATTTTTTCAGCCTTTCCTTTCAATCTAGTTCTTCATCCACCAAGCTGCATCACCGAAAACCTTCTCCGTCACCATCTCTTCTGTCATCATAGATCGGTGAGGTCGCCAAGTCGTCATCTTCTTCCATCATCAATTCTTCTTAAAGATGATAAAGTGAGATAAAAAATAGAATGCATCACCACAACCTACTCCTTCAACATATATTTTTGCTGCAGATCTGTCACTTTTTCTTCATGTTGCCATCCCTATCCACGTAAATCATCTCAGCCCATCATCAAATTGCTTACGAAAAGGGATCTCGTCCAATACTCACAAAATTATTTCTTCAATTCTTTTCTCACGAGGTCAGGTATTTTATCCCATAAATATCATTTTTAGTGGTTAGTCTCCTGGGAGTAAATAATAATAATTGAACTTTAAAATTCCAATACAGTCTTATAGCCTTGTTGAGAGGGATGAGATTATTGTTACATAAGGATGAATGGATTTACTTGAGTTCTGGACTTGATAAATTTGTTATTTGTCTTGTACTTGTAAAATTTTTGGCAGTGAAGTGGAGATTTGACCCATGTCTATCAAAATATCAAATGTAACCAAACAACTCATTTGGAATTATCAAACCTATAGTCATTCTACCCTACAATGAAACATATACCGATAGTGATTCCGAAACTTACACCCTTAATTTTCATGTGTATGCAAGAAGCTATTGGAATGTGTTGTTATAAGTCAATTAAAGACATTTAATTTTCATGTATAAATTTTCACGCGTTTTTTAGTTTTCATATTTGACGGCATTGAATGCATGATGTATTGTTTGTACATTGTGAATTAAAATTCGATTGTTTAAGACTTCCTTTAATAGAAATGTTTTTAGTCTTAAAAATTTTAAGACTTCATTTTAAAGAAAGTCCTAAATGCTTTATAATGTAGTATATATTTATATTGTTTTATTAATTTGTAATGCTTAAAAATTTGTGACTACCAAACCTAATCTTGACATGAACATTTTGGAATTTTGATCCGCGTCCTCCCTTAATTCAGAAAAAAGAGAAAAAAAGAAAGAAAGAAAGAAAGAAAGAGAGATATGATGATGGGAGATGTAGAAGAAAGAATTGTCCCTTTTCAACTTCAGTTCGATAAACCACTTGCTGCTTCACAGGTATTTTTTTTTTACTTTATGGATTTGATTCAATTGTTTTAAATTTGTATTTAATATTGAAATTGAATTGAATGTTGAAATTGAATTGAATGTTGAAGGTTAAAATAGCGGAATGGAACCCGGAAAAAGATTTGTTAGCAATGGTTACCCAGGATTCCAAGATTTTCTTGCATCGCTTTAACTGGCAGAGGCTATGGACCATCTCTCCAGGTACTTTTTTTTTCTTTTATATATATATATATATATATATATTTTATTATGCTTTAAAAAACTTACATATATATATATATATATATATTTTAAAGGAGGAAGGTGCATAACATCTCTCTGTTGGCATCCTGATGGTAAATCAATTGCTGTTGGCCTTCAAGATGGGACTATTTCTTTACATGATGTTGAAGTTAGTTCTTACTTCTTTTTTCTATTACGGAGTATTACTTTCTTATTTGCTTCACTATTATTAACTCTATTTCATCTATACATAATGGCAAGCTTTTACGAACCATCAAATCCCATTCGTGTTGTATGCCTCAACTGGGAGGACCACCATGATGTATCATTTCTACCAACATTTTTTACAAATTCTTTTTTTTAAATTACTATCATCTACATCTACGCGTGTTTGTCTTTCAGGACCATATTTCTAAATATGAAGATAGAACCTCTCGTTTCTTTCCTCCTCCTCCAAGACTTCCTCGCCTGCCTCAACTTGTTACTGGAGAGACCGGTTCCATGGATGAAACTGATAATCTATCACAACAATTATCGAATTCTTCTCATCAACGTTTTAACATCTTATGTAGTGCAGATAAACATGGAATCATAAGCTTTAGCATATTTGGCATATTTCCAATTGCGAAAATTGTAACCTTTCATATTCATATAACCCACAATATGATTGGCATGTAGCCTTGATCTGACGGATTTTTACTAGGTTGGATTGCAGGATATACACGAGTTTTCTATTTCTTGTCTACTCGCAAACAAACAACTTGACTGCAAACTGTTGAATGCTTCAATCTGTAAGGTAGTAACCTTGACTTGGAACTTTGGATAACCCATATTAGAGTTTTCTAAAATGTACGTGTGTGTGTTCAGGTGGCATTGTCGAAAGATCTTTGTCATTTGACAGTATTATGCTCTGGTGATCTTAAAGTCCCAGATCATGATTTGCATGGTTTCCATTGCTTAACACTTGATACTTCAATATTCTATAAAAGGTACATTCTGACTTTAAACTAAAATTTGACTGCTCCTAACATGCTATATTTTTAGATTATGTTAGTGTTAATATTTTCTGTTTGATAATTGTCATCGTTTTATACATCTTGGTCCACAAGATCTTATTTTGTCATTGTTCAGTGTTGGAGGCTAGTTAAGTTATCTAATTAGTGGTCAATCAGTACCTGGTGGGGTTCATGTGAACCACCTGGATTTTTACAGCATAGTGTAAACTTGTGTCTAAAATTCTGATTTCTCTGATATGAACCTTGTCCCAAAATTTTGTGTTATATGTTCCAAGTTTTTGTGAACCTGGTCAATTATAGACCTGGATCAGTTCTATGAAACTGTTTTCTTAAATGTTTTGAATTATGGGATGGAGGTTGCATGCCAGTAATATTATGTTTGTCGGTCTTTTGCCTTTGGAGTCTCTAAAGAATGCATTTTATTGTCATAATATCAGACATGTTTCAGCTTTTTAATAAAGTAGCTTATACAATTTGCTTAAAAATCAAAACAAAAACTAAGCATGCTAATGATGTATAAAGCGAAAAGTGCCTATATTGGTCACAAGAACATACAAAATTACTAAATATTGGCATAATAGCTTTCTAGTATAAGTGGATAAACTCTGGAAAAAATTCACAAAACCAACACTTCACAATGAATCCGGTTTTTGATTCTTTAATAAAACTCATATAGTTTGCTTCAAGAATAGGATCAAGTCGTACAATTTGGACAATTGTGTTTCCAATAAGGGTATCTAGTGATGCCAATTAACATTACATGACTCAACCCACCGGAAGGTGTTATTATTCTATTAATCTCACTATTAAATAGCCATACACCATCTGGCGCTGCAGATTTGCCTTTTTCTTGTTTTCGGCAGTTTCACCCCATGACTTATCTGATTAGTCTTCTTCATATTGTAACACCTGTTTACCTGCATTTTCACAGAAATTATATGAGAATGGGTCAAATCCTTCTGATAATACACTAGTTTGGCACGTTTAATATTGTTAGATGTTATTAACATTAGGGAATACAAAAATCACCAATTATCATTTGATTATGAAAGTTTATTACATATGTAATTCCTATATGTTGCAGGAGAAATGAGCTTCACCAAGTTGCTCAGCAAGCATCAAACATCGAGGATTTAGCAGAAGTCATCCGAGCTTCACTATCTGTCATGTCTAAACAATGGTCCGATGCAATGCATACATTTCATGACAGATTTGATTCCCTCTCTAGTCTGATTCATGATCATGGTAGCTAGTTATACCATTAAACATCCAACAAAATTGATGTTGTTTACTTATACTGGTTGTTGACGTTTTTGAGTTATCAAATCTAGGACTGGACTCGACCCCACAAGAGGAGTTTCTCAGCCTGTTAGGTGGTGCCCGCACAAGTCCAGCTGTTCACCAGTTTTTAGTGAATTCTCTTGGTGAAGCGGTATAATAATCTTAAATTTGATTTATCCATTATAAAAGTATAAAAAGCAAAATTTGGGAGAAATCTTTTGTTGATGAAGGGATTTTGCTGATCAGGGTCTCAAGCGGATAGCAAAATCAGTTTGTGGCGTTGGAAAGGAGCTTCAGGTTATTGCTCTTGAACATCTACAGGTAGATTCAGTGCTTGTACAGTCTTGGTTGAAAACCTAGAGGTGGGAAGATAGACTAGTTAAGCGGTTTGGGTAACAGCTCAATGCTTCTGGTCCAAGATTATCAATAATTAGTTATTGCAAGATTATAATTGTGAAAAGCATATTATCACAATAATCTGTATCTTTCTATAAACAGCTCAATTAGTTTGGAGGTTGAATGCATTAAAAATGAACTTTGGCGGCTTTCAACCCATTTGACCCGTTTCTATTTTTAGCTAAATTTATATTTCACTGACCCGTTGGAGTTACAACACAACCCAAATCGACCCAGTTTTTAAGCAAATGGGTCAAATCATTAGCTTAATAACAAAAAATCAATTTCTTAAAAAAGAGGAATGCTTTGGTTTTCAGCCTGCCGCAGAGATAATTGGATTTAGATTAGGAGAATTGAGAGGACTTTCAAAATGGCGTTTGCGTTATCAAGGTGTCGGTTTGGATGAGAAATTAATTGATAATGCAACAGAGAAGGCGGGTATGCTGCTCATTCAAATCGAACGATTTTTGAGAGTTTTATCCTCTTCTGTCCAACAGGTGCTACTTCTTTACATTTATGTATTTTCAATACCAAATAATTTCCTATTTTGTCCTCTGATAGAATGCCAATTTGTAGTCAAACATTATGATTTGCATGAGATTAATGGTTCTAATGATATGTATCCTACAGTTTTCAAACTTCTTTAACTGGCTTCACAAATGTGTGAAAATGTTGATGTCAGAACCAACTGACCAACATCAGCTTCTCGCGTATAATAGGTTTGTTGTCGTTCTGGATCCCACACATTATTATTATGATTATTATTATTATTGTTTTTTATTTTTCGGGTAAAACTTAAAAGGGTGTTATACCCTGGCAAATTTTATAGATATGTATTGTTATTTACAAAACAAAGTGGCCGAGCCACAAAGCAACAAAAGCTAAAAACTTAACACAAACTAGATGAATATAACATGCCATATTCATCAAAGTTAACAAGCCACAACGAGCACACACCACACCACCATATGTTTCAAAACACATTCCCCCTGTCCGCTTGACTCGCCCAGAAACTTTGCAACCGATCAAGCAATGAGCTTGCCCTTCCACATAGTTCCCTTCATCATGTATCTTTGCCACAACTGCATAAATTCCCTAACACGTACTGTGTCTTTAAACTTAAAGCATATTAACTTCAACCACAGTTTCATATATTTGTTTGAGAAGTTGATCAGTTGAAAGTACCTTCTTTTGAAAATGCCTTAGGTTCCGTTCTTGCCAAATGTAATAGATGGTTGCTGCTAATGTAAGTTTTCGGAATACAGCACGACCTCTGCATCTTGGTTCCATAAAGCTCACAACTTGTTGTAAGTTATTCGATACCTCATTCAGTTTAGAATAATTCTTCATGTGGTTCAATACTCGCTTCGGATAAAAGCATTCATTAAACAGGTGTTGTTGAGAATCCATTTGAGCTTTGCAAAAAACACATGTTGCATTAAGGCTATGGTCCCATATCTTTAATTTGTCTTGTGTTTTCAGTTTATTCTTCATTACCAGCCATTAAAAAAAAAGTGTGTGCCATGGGATACAATGATTATACCATACCAGTGTACACCGTGAAACTTCATTACCCCTTAATTTTGGCGTTTCCCATGTGCACCGAGAAGAGAGTGACAGTATCTGATCTTGTTCTCCATTAAAAGGATTCGTGTTGGTTTTCCCTTAGATTGATAGTTGTAAGATTCTGGAATGCTGTTCCCAAATGGATAGCCATTTGAGGTGACCATTGACCGTATTAACTACATCATATAGCTTTGTTGTGTCTGAAAATCCTTGCTCATACATCTGCCTTTTGGTTACATTTTTATCTAGAGCTCCCATTCCACTCCAATTGTCATACCTTACTGATATTGATCTTCCATTACCCCCACCTTTGCAATAATGTGATCTCGTAATTGTGGTCGTCTCATTAATAGAACTTTTCTCCAGCTCCAACTTGCATTTTGTGTTATTTCAACATCCAAAAACTCCTGTCTTTTACGATACGAGTTAATCCATTGCACCAACAACGTTTCTTTGTTAGTGATTAAGTTCCATATATGCTTTGACATAAGTGCCGTTTCCACTTTGCTAGACTTTTAATCCCCAAGCATTTATGTGTTTTAGGAAGGCAAATCACTTCCCATGAGACTTTTGCTTTCCCTCTTGTCATATCTTCTTGGCACCACTAGAATCTCCTCATTAGTTTTTTTAAATCTTTTATCACCAACACAGGAAGAATAAGCATCATGGACCAATAAACCTGCATTGATGATAAAACCGCTATATTTACTTGTAACCTTCCCGCGAACGAAAGAGCCTTGTTTTTCCAATCATGTAGCCGGTTTTGAACTCTTGGAATGGAAGTACATTTAGAATACTAACATTACAAAAAAAAACACCACACTTTTCCAAATACTAGGTGCAAGACCTGATGCTTTTTCTATAATCTTCCAAAGCCTTCATTAGAACCGTAGCTGTGTCAGTGATTACATCACCATGGCAAAACAAAATCAGATCATCTGCAAAAATAAGTGCCTTGTAGAGTTGTAGATCACATTTTGCATGATAATTGGAAAAAATGGTTTCTCTCTAATTCTGTTTTTGACGAACAAATTTAAGACCTCCGTGACAATAGTAAACAAGTATGGTAACAAAGGATCTCCTTGATGAAACCCTCTATTTCCTTTATAGAAACAGTGGGGTATCCCATTAACATTAATCTAATAAGAAACTGTTGACACACATGTCTAGGGAAACCAAATATTTTAAGTGCTATTTGTAAAAACTCCCAATCCACTGTCATAGGCTTAGGCTTTCTGGATATCAACCTTAAAGGCACATCTTTTACTTCACTTGGTCTATCAATTATCGAGTAAGATGTTATCTGATATAGATTTTCCTGGAATAAGGGCCGACTGGTTGTCGTCTACATTTTCCTTTAAACAACCCTAGATCCTATTCGAAATAATCTTACTTATACATTTGTACATAACATTGCAACAGGATATCACCCCATACCTCGCACCAATGAGGTTGGGAATTGTTGTTGTATTGCAACAGGATATGGGGCGATATTCATTTACCTTCTTCAGAGTCTCCACCTTGAGAATAAGTGAAATAATATTATTTTTCACTTGTTTTAGCAGCTGACCTGTTTGGAAGAATTCACGAACTGTTAAACAAACATCATGTTGGACAATATCTTGAGCTTATTCCTGGAAGAATTCACGAACTGCTTTATCATCACTTATTCCAAACATAGCCGTCTTTATTTTTGCATCTGTAACAGTTCGGATCATATCCTAAGCTTGTTCAAGCGTAACTTTCCTATGGAATATGTAGTGGGGAATGTTTGGCCGACTATCACCCTTTGTTCCAAGATTTTTTTTGTAGTGATTAACAAAGGCTAATGGCATATCATCCCCTTCAAGAATTCTACCTTGATCATCTTCCCCAATATGAATTCGACTTCTATGAGCTTTTGTTTTGACAACTTTATGAAGGTACCCTGTATTACCGTCCCCTTCTATAAGACATTGTACTTTATATTTTTGTTTAAGGAACTGCTCTTCATTAAGTAGAGCTTCATTATAAGTTGTCAAATAAATAACTTCTTCCTCCTGTTAAGTGCTGTTATCCGGGTACTTATCTAAATCAGCCTGTACTCTATCTAGTTCTAGACGGAGCTTTCTGACTTGTTCTTGAAGGTTTCCATGTTGCCACATTAATCTTCTAATTGGTTTCTCGAGTCTTTTGAACTTGTCTACAACGTATACTAAAGTCATCCACGTCCCCCTTCCAAGCTTCCTTAGCCATGTCACTATACCCATCCTTATGAATGATCAGCTTTGTGAACTTGAACGGTTTTGGTTTTTCTCGTGTTCTGACGGGCATTTTTAGCACAGTTGGACTATGATCAGAAATTCAGTCTGGTTGAAAAATCGCAAAACAATTCACATATTCTTGGATAAACTCAATATTCGCCATAAATCTGTCAAGTTTTTTTACAATACCGACACTTGATTTTGGCATCTGGTTCCAAGTATAGTGTAGACCTGTTTGGTTAACATCACTCATCTCAACCTCATGTACACACTCTTTGAACTCATCTTGCTTCTTAGAATTCCGGATGTCCCTGCTGATATCTTCAATATTAAGGGCTACATCAAAATCTCCCATCATCGTCCAAGGTTTATTATTTACAAACTGTTTATGCATCATGAGGTCTCTCCATAACTTCCTCCTTTGAACATAGCTATCATCTGCATAAACAAAAGAACAAAAGAAAGACTTGTTATCTCCATAGTTTGTAACCTGCGTATGCAGTACTTGTGATGTTTAATCCAACACCATAACACTAGTACATGATCCCATGTATTCGATCTGATAGTTTCACCAAGTATTTAACTGTTTACAACCTCCTAAAAGTGATTTATTATATATTTTTATGGTATAGTTTGTATACTCATTTAATAATGCGACTTGCTAAACATATTAGAACTATGTTTTAGAAGAAAGACATGTATAATTTATTGTACTTTAACTAATTTGAGGTGGTTGATGATAACCACCCAAAGTTGGTTAAAGGACAATCGTAGTTGCATGTCCTTAGCTCTCAAACATAGCCCTAACGGATATGTTTAGTAAAACCTCTAATAATCAATTAGCTGTAAAATTAGAAAAGAATGAAAAATGATGGCGATTAACACGACACAGTTTGACATGCTTTTAAAATGACCTGTTTTGACTTTTTATCGTCCGACCCGCCAATTTTTCCACCTCTACCACCTATCTTTCATTGTTGTAAGTTTCTTTCTTGAGATAATATTCAAGATTCTATGACATCTAAATCCCACTTTGTTTTGGCAGTGAACTGGTTATTTTATTTTTGAAGTATCTATACGATGAAGATCCAGTAAAGCGGTTGCTTGAATCAACTGAAGTTGACAAGACTATTGAAGTTGACTTGTAAGTAACTTATCCAAGATATTTAATTCAAGTTGGTCTACTTTTTATTTAACCTAATCCATCTCGCTCATAATTTTCCCACATGTCATATTGGTTCAAAACATGCGTTGAATAATCAAGCTTCTATGTATTTAATGATCATATATGTAACACAATCCACATTTTAAGGGGTGGTTACCTTTTATGTGATAATTTGTTAGTCCAAAGAAAGATCTTATATATCTAGATAATTAGTACTCTTCTATGCAAAATGAGCAATAATATCCTTTTTGGGTTCTTAGTTAGCTATCTCTTATTAGCCTGGAATTAATTCTGTCCCTTCAGTAGTCATTACAAAGCAATACTGTCGATTTGGATTTCATATTCTATATATTTTTGCATTCTTGATGGGGTTTTTAAGATATGTTACTAAATCTAGTTTGATACGTCAGGGAGACAATGGAAAGAGTACAAGAATTGGCTCATTTTGGGGGTTTCACAGATTTTGATTACTTACGTAGAACATTAGCAAAAGAATTCCAACAGATGGAGTTTTGGTATGCTTTTTATTTCCTCTCAGCTTAAAGTTAGTTATTGAGTTACAGTTTGACTCTTAAAGTCAAACAAAATGATATTATATTGGTGTCTCTGTTAGGTATATAAGAAATTGTGTATCGATCTATAATGTGAAAACTAATCAATTAAACATGATACAAGTAAAAAAAGGCATTTTATTTCAGAACTAAAATTTAAATTAATGAATTATCACTGCAGTTTCAAAGAGGCCTTCCAGATGCCTTTCACTACAGTTTCAAAAAAGATACTCTGCCAAAACTTGTTGCCATTGTTTCCAGCTGACACAGCACCTTCCACTGTTCCAACATCCATATCATATTACAAGGTATGTTTTTGCCTATTCAGGATGGGTTGAAACGGGTCAAATATAAACTTTGAGCTACTATCAACCTATTTGAGCCGTTCTCCTTGTACCTTAGTTATGTTAGTTGACTTGTTTTAAATGAAACACAACTCAAATCAACCCGTTCATAAATAAATAGCTTCTAATTGCCACCTCTATTTATCATATAGACCAAGACTCCATTCTTTTTGCTAATGATATGGTATTTGATTGTATGCAGGAAGAATCACAGGGTGGTATAATGAATGAGAACCAACAGAGGTTTGTGGATTATGTATGTTTCAGTTTACCTGGAGAGCCTTCTTCGTCAGATCTTGCAAATTGCATAGTCGTCACACGGTGTTTAATAAATGACTTGCAAGCAGTCTTGTTATGTGTTCCTGATGGCTATCGTTGTGTGGATCTTTCTTTATATAAGGTAACTCATGTGTCACTTCTAATAACAAGAAGCCTATTGTCCCAAAGTAGTAGAAATATGTTAAAAAAACAATATCCTTAAAATAGATATGTAATGAATATAAGGTATTTTTTGTCAAATTTCTAAAATACCTTCAAGGATGACACAAAATGGAGGAATCTTGCTGACTAAAATGACGAGTGTTCCTCAGAATAATGCCAATGAGAAAATGAGTAGTTGTGGGTAGAAACTTTTGTTAAAAAGGGCGATGTTGTCATTTTTATGGGATATGAGAGTATTTTCTTAACATTTTGTTAATAATAGGAATGTCAACTTGTTCTGCTATTGGATGGGCCATCTTCTGTTTCTGAAAACTCGGAGAAGGCTTGTATGACGATTGTGCAAGCGGATGATCTACCATTCATATCTATACCTAGTTCAAGGGCATCAAGCCCTTGGAAATTACAGGAACTTAAGGTACACATACTTCTAAAAGTTTCAAGCATGTAATAATATTAAGCCAAAGTTTTTTTAGGACATTCGAAGTGTTTTTCGCAAGTTCCTACTTTTATGGTGAGACAAGAAAAAAGATGCGAGTATGAGCACCATTTTCCTTCGGGGTATTTGCATATATATCCCTCCAAAGATGCAAAATTGCATATATATCCTTTGCATACATAAAAATCATTGTACCATGTGCTTCAAAAACTTGTACCAAGGATACATATGCAGTTATTCACCTTTGGAGGGATATATATGCAATTCCTCCTTTTCCCGTATATTGAAATAAGGATACACCCACATAGGAGCATAAATTTTTACCGTTTACTTACCAATGGGTTGATTCAGGCTATGTTATATGGGTACCGGGCCAAACACTTAAAATTATAAATAATTGAAAGGAAACGGGTCAACAGGTAGAAAGTTGTCGTCCAGTGTGTAATTTTTTTGGGTAAAAGGGTTACCCCCGGTAAAATATTATTACTCCGAAAACAGTTAAGTACAGCGGATGTACCGGTGTGTATTTTTAATGCATAAAAACTCATAAATCACTATATCTGAAATCGAAGTCTATTATTGAAATGTTAAATTGAAAAGTTCAATATTTCAGACAAAAATTTACCCATTTTAACCTGTTACCAACCTGCCTGACCTGCCCGTTTTGCCACCTCTATCATAAAGTAACCGCTCTTGGCCTTGGTGCCTTGGAGTTATCAGTCTCAGTTTGCTGTGTTTCCCTAATTTTTGATATTTACGTTCATTGCAGGACTCTGTTGTCTACTTGCAAACGGATAGTTTGAAAGTAAGAGGAATTCCTCATTCAGTGATTGCTCCTCTAGCAGTTAGTGGTAAGTACCTCTATCAACAAGTCCAGTTTTTTTGTCTTCAAATAATTATCAGTTATGTGCGTAAGTGCGCTTGAGACATCATCGTGTATAGGTGTTCTAACTTCTGCTTATTAGAAACCAGAGTTGCATGTTTACTTTTGTCCTTGAATATAACTATTTTTGCTCTGAGAATTTAAGATTTGCAAGAAACCCAATTATTATGGTGAATTTATAAAAGAAAAAGAGTGAGAAATTGCTTTGCATTTCTAACAAAGTATCGTTTGTTGGAAATTTCTAATAAATATTACATTTTCAAGAACGTGATTTCAGACAGTGCCACATACGATGCTTCTTTTCTGTATTTTCATTGGACAAGGATCCTCTCAAGTTGTAAGCACAACTTGACTCAAGTTGGGACAATATGAGCCATTGGATTTGATCCAATGGCTCAAATCAAAAGAAGTTCTTTTGATTTGAGCCATTGGATCAAATCCAACGACTCATACTGCCCCAACTTGAGTCAAGTAACTTGAGAGGATCTCATCCCCTTTTGATTTTATTGAATTGTGTAACTCATTCCTGTAGTCTACTCTTCACCTGTGTATTGTTATTTGATTTTCAGCATCTAGAGGCGTTGCTTGTGTCTTTGCAACGAGAAAGCGTGCTCTTGTTTACATACTGGATGAAGATGAAGATGAAATTTCAGATGCAGAATAGCTTAATTTTGTTACTCTTTTGTTGGCACAAGATTTCATTGACGCTTTGAACAAGTATCGGAGAAAACATTGCAACAATTGCAAATGGAAAAAGACTAGTTGAAGAACAACAACCTGGATAACGATGAACGCCACTTTTGATGCTAAGTCTTGAGAGTTGAGATGACCAGAGATTATGTGGAATTGGCCCCACTGAAAGAAGCTTTGATTGTGAAATTCGTGGCCGCAACTTCCGTGTAGCAAAGTGCATTGTTGCTGATGACTCAAATATCCCCTGCAAGCTAGGATGTAACAGACCATGTAACCCATACTAATTTCCAGACTTGTAATTGTATTATTAATCTTATATGATTATATCAAATTATTCAGATAGTAAATTAGTAATTTCTTGGACATCTATTTCTCACCTATTTATCATTTTATTATGTAGCTTAGTACCTCTAATGTCACATAATCAGTCATATCTTGTTGCACGTAGAGGTGGGCGTTGACCGGTTTTTACCTGGTGCAGGTTTTACTGACCAGGTTTTAATATTTATAAGTCCTCGTTATACCTATGGTCTACCCTAATGCACTAAAGGGCAGTGTACCCGGTCGTGTGTAGTGTAGTATTTCGGTAAAACCGAGGTCGTCCCAAGAGCTATGTGTGCAGATTTAAATTAAGTCTAGGTGTCACATATTTTAATAGATTTTAAGGTAGAAATGATTAACAAGAAAATAAAGAAAGCAAATAGAGGCGACGGTTGTGATCAATAGGGGAGAAGTGTGCTAACCTAGTTAATCATCTTATCATACTAAGTTCATGTTTAATTACTTTTCAATTACTTCAAGTGGGGTCAAAGTCGCTAGGACAGCATTTGGTCAGTTCTTCCTAACCTATCAACAAAGGGTTCCACTCAGGTGACCCGTCGAAAGTCCAGTTGTTCTTAGTCCCCTAAGCCAAGTCATTAAGTACCTCTACATGCAAGATTTGTAATAATGAGTGCCCGAGCGCTAGCATTTTAAACACTCATCCCCGACTTCTTAAGTTCATCCAAACGGTAGGTGATCAGTTGGTCAAATCGCACAAGCAAAAAGGGTCGTAAGTTGGTCATATCTTACTCTTCCCACTCAGTTTACCTACTTAGGGTCAGTTGGTCATATCTCCTAAATAACTAGCCACTACCGCCTTTCAAAACTACCGAAACAAGGGTAGCTACCAACAAACTATGCAAGCATACACTAGAAATAATTATGCGAAAGCAATGTAAACATATACAAAGCAATTAATGAATCATAACTAGGCTAGCACCAGAGGTGCTTAGCCGCTCATATTAACTAAAACAATCGATTCAATGTTTAACATTACGAAATACATGAATTGAAAGTAAAGAAAAGATAAAATGCTAATGCTTATCGTAGGGGAGTGATTTCTCCCTCCGAGATGGCTCTGTATGCTCCCTAAGATCTGCCTTCAACCTTCTACGCAGGTTCACAGATGTTGTGTGTGAAATGGGATGCTTTGAAATGCTGGAATTCGAGGGGTATTTATAGGCCAGATCTGGTTACGGCGTAACTTAAGTTGAGAGTTACGCCGTAACATCCAATTCTTTGTATTTTGCACTGAAAATGCTTTGTTTGCAGTAACATCCGGAAGGAGTTACGCGTATCTTCAATAAATCCGTTAAGCCGTAAATGAGACAATAGTTACTGGCGTAACTTGCACGGCGGAACCTCATTTGACCGAGTTGGTTACGTCGTAATCTTTGGAGAGAGTTACGCCGTAATCTTCAGTTGAGTTGGTTTTCTGAGCCACGCTTCTGTTACGGCATAATGTGAGAGAGGAGTTACGCCGTAACATCTTCAAAATGAGCATACTATTATATATCTTTAATAAACTCTCCAAATCCGCGTATCTTTAGCTCCAATGCTCGTAATTTACCCGAAAGTGAAATATAGAGGAAAACAAGCGTAAATCCATATAAATGATATAAAATACGAGCATTATAGGGGGAAATTGACACTTAATATTCAGGACTATTTGATGTTATCAAATATCCCCCCACTTGAACTTTACTTGCCCTCAAGTAGACCTTATTAGATAGATTCCAAAAAAGATATCTCCCATTACCTGGAAAATATAAGTTTACAAATCCCTTATGCTAGAATAAAACAAAGCTGAACACCTCACGAAATGGGAACAAAACACTCAAATCTCTCAACTATTCTAAGTGTCAATTTCGGGGTGATCACTCATTGCACAGTCATAGCATGTATTCTGTCATAAGCTTGGCGGTTACACAAATCTCCACCACTAGAGTTAAGGACTAAACAATTTTCGAAGGCAATATGGGTAGACACGACAAAGGTTAAGGGTGATTTGTCATTACTAGCATGTCACGGCGAAGTGGACAAAATCAATGATACATGACCAAATCCATGGCCAAGACACCATAGATAGCTCGCTGCATCACCTAGACACGCTTCATGACTAAGGGTAGGATAAGACATGGGATAAAATGAGTGTAAAATAAAAGCAAGCAGATAGTCTAAATCTATAACCAAGTCATCACCACTTACCGTTCGCCCAAAGTTCAAGTTTCGAAGTTAAGAAACCGGATCATGATATAACCAGGTAGATGTGCCATTAGAGGACGTCATGATGGGCACACTTCCAACTTCATTCTTCAAATGTGACCGAGGTGGCCTCCTCGATACTAAATCTATATTAAGCTCATAACAATAGTGCTTATAACATCGCACTTTACAATCAAATGAATAACAATAACTATTTTTTTTTCGAATCATTTTTTTTCCTCAGCATAACATAATAACATAACATCCCCTCACTTGAGATGAACAATATGAGAATTTGGGGGGTCTTCAATGATCTTTAAGGATATGTCGTCAACGTAAGCGTGATTCCCGAACCTTTCCACTTGAACCTTGAACTTAGGCAAATAATGACTTCCCAATTACAAATAAAGACTACAGGGTAGGCTAAGGTGTAATGGTGTAACGAAACAATATGTTGGGTGAGCAAAATTAAAGGAATGGCTCAGAAAGGTGTATCTAGGGGTATCTTGCACTAAAGGTGAGTGCAACAAAAGGTTTAACATGGGGGTCGAGAAGTCGAGGTGACTAATCGATAGACACACAGTGATAGGCTATTTGGGTGATAATCCTATAATACTGCCTTTTTAAACTGAAAAGTCCAAATACATCGAGCTAGCTCAACATACCTCGTCTATGGTCTCGAAATGATGTAAAGGCCAAGTTCTAAAGTTTACAAGCTACCGACATACTCATAGTTTGGTGGATTTGGGGTAAAAATTTGGAAACGGATAAGGTTAATCTCACCATATAATATCAAGGGTTATAATGTGCTCGGCTAAGGTCTAATCTAGTTAGGTTAAGAAAAACATGTCAAAATTTTAAAAATGGCATAATTTTTCATAATAAACTAGAAAAACGAGGGCAAAAATAAAGTTCAAGAGAAAATTCTACTCTCGCCTCCCCACTTGAAATGTACAAAGTCCCTTTTGTACTAAGCGTTAAAGAAAGGTGAAGAGAAAAGTAGAATTAGAGCGAGAACTTCCCTAAAATTTGCTCCAAAAAAGAAAGAAGGCCCACGAAAAGGAATTGTGCCTTCGCATAAGCATCCACGAGCAAACTTCAATCCCTGAAATCACACTACCGACAAGCATTATTCTAAAAAAGAAATAGAAAAATGAAAAAGAAATCTAACTCACTTTCGTAGGAATCACGGCTGCATTTAGCGTATGCAACAAGCCTTTTAAACCACTTGGTGTCCCAAGTGGACGAGTGTAGTCTCGTGAGAGCTTACAGGGAACATACCCACAAAGTTCATTTGAAAAATAATACAAGGTTATTGTGTTTTAAAAAGAAAGGAGTGTTACAGAGGATAGTTACATCGTAACCCCCATAAGGAGTTACGCCGTAATTAAGCAAAACCTGGCAGAAGCTACAGGAGTGTAGCTACGGCGTAACCATTGAATTGGATTACGCCGTAATTGGTAATTTTCTGAGAAGGATTGCTGCAAAAATTATGTTATGGCGTAACCATAAGAATGAGTTACGCCGTAACGATGGACAGATCAGGTCCTCGTTCAGCATGCTGCAACAATTTTTCCCGAAATCCTGCAAATATGGTTAAAAACACAAAACCCAACAGAAATGGAAATAAAAAAAATGAAAGGGATAATTCGGGTTGTCTCCCGAAAGAGCACTTTTATTTATTTACGAGTCTTTAAGTTAGACTCAAGATGCCCAGAAAACTTCACCAGGCGTCCTTATTTTCTCACACCAATGAATTCTTGTTACCTCACCATGGATGTCGCTTGAGGGATCCTCCATGCAATAGATATCATCATTTATGGGTATTTTCTGTAGACAATGCTCCTCATAATCAATCTTGAGCTTCTTCAGCAGATTTGGGTTAATTTTAGCATCCCCGAATTGTACTGCATACCAATTCATCGAAGGATAAATCTCCAAACTTAATGTCATGTCTTTCAAGCTCATGCGGGCATGTCCATTCCTCATCTTTCAAATTATCACCTCCGTTGCAATATTCGCGGAAAGGATTGCATGTAGGCCATCGTGTGGACTCGTCATCAGTGATAATTATCGAGGTGCAACAGTGCCTAATAGGTGGTTCCTCTTCTTCTTCAAATGAGAGATTTTCCAATATTTATTCATCAGTGTATGCAGGCCACATGAATTTCTTATCTTTGACCCTATCCTTATCGGTTCCTCCATCGCATTTTTTGTTTCGAGGGTCGCACGAAGCCCATAGATCATACCATTCACCCTTAGCTACGGGTATTTTCTTGCACAAGTGATACTTCCTTTTAAATGGAGATTGAGGGCATAAATTAATATCATTGGACCATCTGTTAATAACCTGCATCCTTGATTCATCTACCTCGAAAATCTGCGCTTCCACGTATCCCGATTCACGTAATTGTGATGTTTGGTTACGGCATAAATCGGTTGTGTCATTATCATCGGTATCCTTCTCCTTCATAATGCCACGATCGCTGTCAAAAACATAGTTACGCCGTAACTCATAAGAAGTGTTACATCGTAACTTCACACTGTCACAGGAAATTTCACTCGAATCCGAATTTTCGGTGGGAGAATTGGCTTGTAACTTTGAATCTTCATCAGAAAAGATGACCTTGCATTCCATCATGGGTTTTGTTCCTTCCAGTTTAGTGTTATTCTTCCTTACCTTCTCACTAAGTTTTTCCACCATTGTTTCAAGGTTCTTTAGGGTTGTGTCGTGTTTGGAGAGACTTCTATCAGTGTTCTCCTAGAATTCTTTTAGCCATTCATCTTGTTCCTTTTGTCTTTGGGCTGAAGTTTCCAGAAATTTGTTAATGGTCTCTTCAATATTGGGCATCTTCTCTCCATAAGGCCCACGGTTATAATTTCCAGCAGGTCCTCCACGATAGCCATTACTATTCCTATTATCTCCGTAAAACGGTCGATTTTCTCCGTACTTAGCTTCTTCGATTGTGTTCTCTTCGTTAATGTGAGGACAATTTTTGGTGAGATGTCCTCCTCCACAGCCTTCGCAACCTACTTGGATGGCATGAACAGTTTCTCTGATCTTGAGCATATCTCGACTAAGATTTTCAATTTTGCTAGTGATGGCGGCAATTCCATCAAGATTTTCGCCTTGGTTCCTTTTGCTTCCTCCATCGTGCCATTTTTGGGAATGATCAGCCATTTTTTGGATGGCTTCAATCACGAGAGTAGGAGTCATGCTCAGAATTGGTCCTTGGTAGTCCAACATCTGTCTTGTAGTCACGTTGATTCCTTTGTAGAAGATGTTGACCTTTTGCTGGTTGTTTAGATCATGTGTAGGACACTTGTAGAGGAGATCGTTGTATCTATCCCAGGCTTGATACAACGTTTCATCGTCGTCTTGCTTGAAATTATTGATCTCCATGAGCTGATTAGATATATTTGACGGAGGACAATATATTTGGATAAAGTTCTTTTTTAGAAGAGCCCATGTATCAACTGCCCCGGCGGGCAATCTTTCGATCCATCTTCTTGCAGCCCCAGTAAGAGTCACAGGGAACACCCTTAGCATAACAGCGTCATGAGACACACCCAAAATATTGAAAAGGCTTGCGATGTACAAGACATTCTCAACGTGCTCATACGCATCTTCGTCCATGTTTTCTAAAAAAGGGTTAACACGAATCTTCCTCATAAAATTATCTTTAATCTCGAAATGGACATTAGCTCCAATCGCCGGTCTTACGAGCCCTGACCCATGTTCTTCTCTTGTCAACGCCAAATATTCCTCGAGGGTGAGGTCATCAATGTTGACAACTTCCATTGTACCTGAAACTTGAAAAGAGATCGTGAGAAATTTAAAAGAAAACAGAAATGAAAGACTTAATGAAAATCCTAATAACTCCCCGGCAGCGGCGCCAAAAACTTGATGCAGGTTTTACTGACCAGGTTTTAATATTTATAAGTTCTCGTTATACCTATGGTCTACCCTAATGCATTAACGGGCAGTATACCCGGTCGTGTGTAGTGTAGTATTTCGGTAAAACCGAGGTCGTCCCAAGAGCTATGTGTGCGGATTTAAACTAAGTGTAGGTGTCACAGATTTTAATAGATTTTAAGGTAGAAATGATTAACAAGAAAATAAAGAAAGCAAATAGAGGCGAGGGTTGTGATCAATAGTGGAGAAGTGTACTAACCTATTTACTCATCCTATCATACTAAGTTCATGTTTAATTACTTCAAGTGGGGTCAAAGTTGCTAGGACAACATTTGGTCAGTTCGTCCTAACCTATCAACAAAGGGTTCCACTGGAGATGTCAGGTGACCCGTCGAAAGTCCAGTTGTTCTTAGTCCCCTAAGCCAAGTCATTAAGTACCTCTACATGCAAGATTTATAACAATGAGTGCCCGGGCGCTAGCATCTTAAACACTCATCCCCGACTTCTTAAGTTCATCCAAACGGTAGTTGATCAGTTGGTCAAATCGCACAAGAAAAAAAGGTCGTAAGTTGGTCATATCTTACTCTTCCCACTCAGTTTACCTACTTAGGGTCAGTTGGTCATATCTCCTAAGTAACTAGCCACTACCGCCATTCAAAACTACCGAAACAAGGGTAGCTACCAACAAACTATGCAAGCATACACTAGAAATAATTATGCGAAAGCAATGTAAACATAAACAAAGCAATTAAGGAATCATAACTAGGCTAGCACCAGAGGTGCTTAGCCGCTCATATTAACTAAAACAATCGATTCAATGTTTAACATTACGAAATACATGAATTGAAAGTAAAGAAAAGATAAAATGCTAATGCTTATCGTAGGGGAGTGATTTCTCCCTTGGAGATGTCCCCGTATGCTCCCTAAGATCTGCCTTCAACCTTCTACGCAGGTTCACAGATGTTCTGTGTGAAATGGGATGCTTTGAAATGCTGAAATTCGAGGGGTATTTATAGGCCAGATCTGGTTACGGCGTAACTTAAGTTGAGAGTTACGCCGTAACATCCAATTCTTTGTATTTTGCACTGAAAATGCTGGTTACGGCGTAACATCTGGAAGGAGTTACGCCGTATCTTCAATAAATCCTGGTTAAGCCGTAAATGAGACAATAGTTACGGCGTAACTTGCAGCGGCGCGGAACCTCATTTGACCTAGTTGGTTACGTCGTAATCTTTGGAGAGAGTTACGCCGTAATCTTCAGTTGAGTTGGTTTTCTGAGCCACGCTTCTGTTACGGCATAATGTGAGAGAGGAGTTATGCCGTAACATCTTCAAAATGAGCATACTATCATATATCTTTAATAAACTCTCCAAATCCGCGTATCTTTAGCTCCAATGCTCGTAATTTACCTGAAAGTGAAATATAGAGGAAAACAAGTGTAAATCCATATAAATGATATAAAATACGAGCATTATCGGGGGAAATTGACACTTAATATTCTGGACTATTTGATGTTATCATTACCCTAACCGGGGTTTGAAAACCGAACCTGTTTTTGGTCAACGGTCAAGAACCGGTTTGGCCAAAAACCGGTTTCGGTTTGTTTTGAATTTGAGGGTAAAAAACCCAAACCGGTTTTTCAAAAAAAAAGAAAGAAGAAAAAACAGGTTTTTTTAGTGTGTTAAATTATGCTTTAAATGTTTATGGTCAAAGTTAAATGGTTGTTTGGCATAAGTGTAAATATACCCATTTTTTAATGTAAACGGGTCATTTGTTTATGGAATAAGTTTAATATGTTATATTAACTAGACGAATACCTGTGCATAGCAACGAGATTTTATAGCGAAAGATCGTTTAGTGATAAAAAAAAGTTTAGTGTGTTTAATTATTTTATATTTTGGATTATGTTGTAGCTTGTTTAAATTGTAGCTTGTTTAAATTGTACATTGTGAAAATTTTATTGTACTTTTTAATAAATGTGTTTTAATTGGTTGTTTTTAATTTGGTAGATATGCTTTTATTTGGTTGTACAATGTGAATAATTAAAGTACTTTTAAGTAATGAGGTGTTTTAATAAGAGTATTAATTATACTATGCATTTCTCTCACCTTTGACTTTCAAGATTTCACTTTTCAAACTTTGACCATACACTCATTATATGTAGTATAGATGATGGTTAAGTTTGGTGGGCAAATAAAGTGGTAAAGGTGGTTTGTAGTATAAATGGGTCAAAATGGGTATTTGGCATAATACCCATCATATTGTATGTTTATGGGTCGTTGAGACAAAGTACAATTATGAAAATGATGTAATATGTTATGTTAAAGATTTTTGGAAGTTTTGGTGTTATTTCGAGTCTTGGAAGTCGGTTTTCCAGAATGAGAGTAAAGTGTAAAAATATGTTTATTTTTGAAAAATGTTGCTGCAGGCACCATATGACCATATGACATATTTTCATATGGCTATATGACCTCTGCAGAAAATCTGCATGCACCATTTGGCCGTATGAGATGTTATCATATGGCCATATGCCCTCATCAAAAAATAAATAAGAGATTATCAGTTTTTGAAAAATCATACCTTTTAAACCATAAGTCGTCACAGGTCGAGCCACACACCGTTTCGAAGGGAATAGATTTCATCTAAAAGTAGTTTCAAGGTCTGAAATGTTATAGATTTTTGTCAATGGTCAAAAGCAGTGTTGCAAAAAAAGGTCTACAAGGTTGATTAATCACAGATTAGGTGCTACTGGGTCACCGACCTTTCCGATTTGTGCGAATCTTTCTAACAAACCGGTCAACCATGGTCAACGACGGTTAACGGTGGTCAAACTTGCCAAAAACATGAAAATCTTACCAGAAATACCATAAACTCACCGTAAATTGGTTTTAATCACTTATAGTCACTCTTTATATCTATTACAAGATGTTTTTCAAGGAAAATCTTGCCGAAAATACCAACATTTGCCATAAATACCCAAAACGTGCCAAAAATGCCAATACGATTAATCACCGATTCGCTATTTTTGATACCCTGAACAAATGTAATCACTTATAGTCGCTGTTTATATCTATTACAAGATATTTTTAAGGAAAATCTCTCCGGGAATACCTAAAACTACCTGAAAATACCCAAACCTTGCCAAAAATGCCAATCTGATTAATAATTGATTAATCCCGCCTAAACCGATTACAAGCTACAGGGGGGTTGACCGCCTCACTACCGATTCGCGATTTTTGCAACCTTGGTAAAAAGAGTAACATGAACCGGTTTTTTGAATTTTTTTTGAAGTTGTTAAATAGAGGGTTGGTTCAGATTTTCGGGTTTTTTTCGTTTGTTTGCGTTTTCTACACAATAAACTCAATTAACTTAATCTTTTATTCTATAAACTCATAATACATCAAACATAAAGTATTTGAAACACAAAGCTAATATATTTGAGCGATTTCTTCATTAAACATAAACTAACTAAACGATGAAGTTAATACATTTGAGCGATTTATTCATCAAACATAAACTATATTTATTTTCGGAGGACCTAGACTCGGCGGCGTCATTATCTAGAGCGATTTCTTCATCGGCAAGATTGATTGAATCACCCCCTCGCACCTCTTAATTGTTCTTCGTTCTCTAGGGGTTCTTCAAGACTTGAAATGTGTTGTATACATTTGGCCACGTCTAAGTGATCCTTAAAGCAAATACACATCCCCAAAGATGCCGGTGTGAGTCTTGTTCTTCATATCGATAATACCCTTCTACTAGTAGAAAAAGCGGATTCCGAAGCAACCGTAGTAGCTTGTACGCTTAGTAAATTCTAGGCCATTGAGGCTAGAACGGGAAATTGATTTTGCCTTCCTTTTCACCAAGCCAAAATATCAAAATTGTTGAATTCTTCGATTGCCATCTTTTGAATCCAATGGGTTCCAATATATCTCCCATATTCATTAGTCGCTGATTGGTCACTCCTAGCCCGTTTAACGTTTTCTTGTCTTAGACTATAAAATAAGTCTATTTGCGGATCCAAGGTATTTGTAGAAAACGACGAAGAAGCTGAACTCGTTGAAACATTTGTTTGACCATATTTATTATAATAAAAATCAAATAAAGCTTTAAAACAATTGTTGAAGATGAGTGTGAGAATGAGTGTGATAATGTGTAGAATTTTAAAAGAAACCGAAAAAGAATTGAGGAGTATAATAACATATACTTTTAGAAAAAAATAATACTTTCACTTTGTTTGCGGTATTTTATTTTGTACGACTTTTGTTATTGTATTTATAATGGATGACATTAACGTTTGTGGTATCTTCTTTTGTACGAAGCCTTTTTTGTTATACACACTTCGATCTAAAATTTACATCTATTGTCTACTGCTATAAACTTAACTAACGTGATACTTAGCATAATCTTGAAGTCATTTATTTTTATTTTTTTTGGAATCTTAAAAGGCAGGACAGTTCATATAAGAACCCATAAAATATCGCAATACATTCGCACTTTAGCGTAGAAACCGCCTCGGTTTATATGAGAAGCTAACTTGCATGAAGGTTGTGGGATCGTTGTTACTTGGCTATAAATGCAAAGTGAGCGAATGGGACGGAGATATATTTGACAAACTTGATTTTCCATATCTTTTGTAATCAATAATTTCATACGAAATGACATTTGCAAAAAATCCATCCAATATCCCATCAACCCAAATCTTTTAGACAAATAGATGATCTAAGCATCCTCATTAACTCAGATATGGAACACATCAACGGTGAATATTTAAAAGGTTTGATTGAATGCAAAAACTTCCGCATCAAAAAATACGTGAAGAGTTGTTGTCAAACATGACAGACGGTTTTCAACATCATTTTGAACTCATTAACTTATGGGAATAAGCTCGAACCAAGACTAATATGAAAGATTGGTTATATTTGCTTAGAGTGACTATGTATTCACAGTGGATGAGTATTCGTGGAAAACAAATTCATATGTATTCATAAGAGTATGAATATTGAAATGACCCAACCACACGATATCGCTACATGGATCAACGTCAATAGTAAATCTTCATAATGGTTAGTCTATGTGTCCTTAGACCTGAGAGTATGTTAGTAACTTAATTGTAGTATTACTGCTTTAATTTTTCCAAACGCTATTTGTGAAAATAGTTATAACTGGCACATTGGGCGTATTGTGGATTGCATGAAAGGGACATATAGTCAAAATGAGATTTGTTCCTATAAATTAGAGAAAGATACCGTTAGGCTCCTTGATTAACTGAATAGATACTTTTGTGGCCACACATAAAATACCATTGATGGATGATCAATGCCCCTTTTGGTGATCTCATTTAGATTCCAAATCGAGAAATATAATTGTTTTAAATGCAAGTGATTCGATCCATGTATCATTGATAACCTGGTATCGCAAACAAAGAGAAAGAATGACAATCAACCATTTATATTATTACTCAAATGATCGTTTGAAGAGCCAAGACATCTATGGAGGGCTAGTGACAACACCGGTAGCTAATGGATCTGTTGTCCGCATGAGTTACATTATGTTGTGCCATGCACAAGTGGGAGATGTAGGAATTTCTTGTGTGCATGGTACAACATATAAACTAATACAACTAATCATTTCATGAAACAGGGTCACTCATTAACACAAAATTGAAACAATATTTAATATGCATAAGAGTATGCATATTATCACAAGTAAACATCCACGAAAAGAGTTCTTAGTTAGTTAAGCTACCATTTTAAGTTAACGGGAAAACAAACAGGAATGGCGTTTTGGTCTTTTGTGTTGGACGACCAAAGAGGGGGGACAGAGGGAATTCAAATGATTTTGAAATTTATTTAGTTCATGGTAAATCTAATTAGGAGTTAATGAGATTGATTTTGTTTTGGTTATATACTAAAGGTTAAACCTTTTCATTTACTAGCCCTTTAATTTCACAACCGTAACACTCTCTTCTCCCTCTTCCTCTCCTTGCTTCGGCCGACCTAGAGCAACCACCACCATCATCATTTCGT
>OU343224.1:261328217-261441724 GCA_910596185.1 Chrysanthemum makinoi | reverse complement strand
TAACTGATTTTACTAACAGAGGGATGTATTTGTGCCAACTTTACTAACGGGGGATGGTTTTATGCCAAAAAAAAGTTTAGGGATGTAAAGCGAGACGCGAGACAAACCACAAGGATTTATTTTGGACTTTACTCTATTTATCAAACAAAAACTAATCTAACAAAAATTAGACCCAATGGATTCTATATGCGAGTGTGAACTTGTCATTTGAATTTTTGTTTAACGGAATTTTGATGTATGTATTGTCTACTTACTAGAAGGGTACCCACGCAATGCAGTGGCGGGTACCCGGTGACAAATTTTATGACGAAAGAACCGCTTTTCATTAATATCGACGCTGTTAGGCCGATTGGCAGTTGCACGCTTTTTTTTCTTTTCTTTTTTTAGTTGTAGCTTTCTTGTTTCGTAATTTTTATAATATTTTATTATGCATTTGTTTTTTTTTTAAATTCTTGGATGTTTGTTATCGTTATATTTTTTTGCTAAAAGTTATACTCAATGTTACCAGAAGCCCAAAAAGTGTCAGCTCCAAAGTTGTCTATCAGCAGCCCAATATCAAAACGACATCAAACGGTACCGTTTTTAACGCCTTTTAGTATTATGTATAATAGTTGTTAAAACAAAATAAATTATCAATTCGATCATATTCTTTTACATGTTGTGAGAGGAATGTGAGTTTTTATTCGTGATATACACGGACTAACTATAATATCTCAGATCCACACAAAATAAACTCACAATCCTAATATCATCTTAGTCAACAAACTACAAGAACCAAATTGCAACTCGACAATCCCATCACACACAAAGAATACAAGACTTGAAATGAGAAACGAAGAAGAAGACAAGATCTAAGTAATGTGTTATAAAGTGATTAACTCAATATTTCGAAATAAAACTTGTAATAGTCCAAAATTTCGATCCAAAGGTCGCGACTTAACAAAAATTGGCTAAAAAGCCCAACCCACTTATGGCAGTTGCTTATTTTTCGCTTTGGCTAGACGTTTTGTTTCTTATATATAGTATATTATGTTTTAGCACACTACAGAAAATTAAAATTAATCCTTGTGGTTTTCTTTACTCCAGTTAGCAGCACCAATTTTTTTTGGGCTTACCTAGCACAAAACAACCCAAATAAAGCATGACCCATGTTTTTATATGGCATGACGGGACACATTGCAAATTTATTTGGTCCTTTAAAAAGAATTGCAATAATGTAAAAATGTAAACATTGTGTCTAATTTTCATTAGGCATGTTTTGATATCATTGTTTTTTATATAATTCAATGTGAGTATATGATGAGGGACTAATAATTACGCTTAGCTTACGACGTGGATGCATTTATAACATACTCTACGCTTAGCTTGCGGCGTGGATGAATTTATAACATACTAAAGCCGTAAGCAAACCGTAACCAAGTAACCAACTTTCTCATAGCTAAAGAATATTCTCACTGCGGTTGCTTGTTTTAATTTGGATTATGAATTAAAAGTTTATAAAGTATATATATATATATATATATATATATATATATATATATATATATATATATATTTATTTAATGTTGCATTTTGTTAATTTTGCGTAAGTATTGACTCATTTTCATTTTGAAAAACCGGATTTTGCTCATAATATTTTAATTGGTTGGCACAATTAAATACCTTTTCAATTTGAAAAACCGCAAGTTACAATTCAATACCTTT
This sequence comes from Chrysanthemum makinoi, assembly GCA_910596185.1. Lineage (NCBI taxonomy): Eukaryota > Viridiplantae > Streptophyta > Magnoliopsida > Asterales > Asteraceae > Chrysanthemum > Chrysanthemum makinoi. The sequence continues at coordinate 261,440,020 of OU343224.1, read as the reverse complement.
TCAATTGGTTGGCACAATTTTGGAAGGAATCGAAATTCACAACAACTTGATAATTATGGCTACATTCCTTATAAAACTTAAACCAATTTATAAATTTAATTTGCACCAACTCTAATTAAAATGGTAAAATTTTCGAGCCCAACTTCTATTTTGAACAAAGAGGCCCAAGTCCACTTATAGTATACCTTATTTTTTCAGTTGTAAAAAACTCCTATCGCACTATCCCTTCACATGAAAAAACGCAGCCACCCAAAACAACACCACTTCTCCTTCTTGCAAAAGACAATATACAAATTCGTCTCTTACTTTTAACTCTTTTTCTCAAAACCAAAGAACAAATCCAACCTATTTCCTTATGCTATTTGATTCGTGTTTGGCCTAAAGGTTTCATCTTCAAGAGGGGTCTCGGGTAATATTTAATTAGATGTTTTTTCTTAACCGAAAGTTTCTCACAGATCGATGATGATATCGCTTATACTATTTGTTTTAAGAACAAACTTTGTGGGTTTTAAGAGAGAATAACGAGATATTTTATCTTTTCTTATTCTTCTTTTATGTTTTTTGTCGCATGTGTTGAAAATTAAAGTTGGGGAGTGACTGTGAGATGATTTTGGTTACTTGATTCTATGGTTTGTTTGTTGATTAGTCGTAGGAACTAAAAAGCGCATGTTTTGCTTTCTTTTAAGATCCATGACGAGATGGTGTTTTGAATCTTTAAAATTCTGTTTTATAACACCAATCACGAATATGAGATCTTTGATGTTTCGTTCTTGGTTGAAGTAAAATGTAGATTGTCAGTTGAAAGGGAGGAATCTTGGTTTTGCTCTTTGTTATGATGTTACTGTTCTTGCCTTTTGTATTGTTTGTGTGTGATGGCATTTTGGAGTTGTAGTTTGGTTCTTGTATTTTGTTGACTGAGATGGTAATGGGATCGTAAATTTATTTTGATGGAGACGAAAGTTCAAATGATTGTTGTGTGTTGGGTGGGGGTTCTTATACCCGTGTGTATGATTGTCCGTTACAAATGGATAAAAGACATTAATTTTCATGTGTATGCAAGAAGCTATTGGAATGTGTTGTTACAAGTCAATTAAAGACATTTAATTTTCATGTATTAATTTTCACGCGTTTTTTAGTTTTCATATTTGACTGCATTGAATGCATGATGTATTGTTTGTACATTGTGAATTAAAATATGCACAACTCGATTGTTTAAGACTTCCTTTAATAGAAATGTTTTTAGTCTTAAAAATTTTAAGACTTCATTTTAAAGAAAGTCCTAAATGCTTTATAATGTAGTATATATTTATATTGTTTTATTAATTTGTAATGCTTAAAAATTTGTGACTACCAAACCTAATCTTGACATGAACATTTTGGAATTTTGATCCGCCCCTCCTTAATTCAAAAAAAGAGAAAAAAGAAAGAAAGAAAGAAAGAAAGAGAGATATGATGATGGGAGATGTAGAAGAAAGAATTGTCCCTTTTCAACTTCAGCCGATATAAACCACTTGTCATTTCACTGTTTTTTTTTTACTTTATGGATTTGATTCAATTGTTTTAAATTTGTATTTAATATTGAAATTGAATTGAATGTTGAAGGTTAAAATAGCGGAATGGAACCCGGAAAAAGATTTGTTAGCAATGGTTACCCAGATTCAAGATTTTCTTGCATCGCTTTAACTCAGCGAGGCTATGGACTATCTCCGGTACCTTTTTTCTTTTATATATATATATATATATATATATATATATATATATATATATATATATATATATATATATATATATATATATATAGAGGATAGTTACAATTTTGTAGCCAATTAGCTACAATCCTTCATTAAAATACACTAAAGCATAATTCGGGGACCCATAGTAAAAGAATCAGACCCACAAAAATAATCAGACCCACATTTTTAGTGCAAAATTGTAGCCAATGGTTACAATTAATTTAGCTAATATATCCCATATATATATATATATATATATATATATATATATATATATTTTATTATATATTTCAAAAATATATATATATATATATATATATATATATATATATATATATATATATATTTTACAGAGGAAGGTGCAAACATCTCTCTGTTGGCATCCTGATGGTAAATCAATTGTTGTTGGCCTTCAAGATGGGACTATTTCTTTACATGATGTTGAAGTTAGTTCTTACTTCTTTTTTCTATTACGGAGTATTTGCTTTCTTATTTGCTTCACTATTATTAACTCTATTTCATCTATACGTAATGGCAAGCTTTACTGAACCATCAAATCCCATTCCGCTGTTTGTATGCCTCAATTGGGAGGACCACCATGATGTATCATTTCTACCAACATTTTTACAAATTTTTTTTAAATTACTATCATCTACATCTACGCTGTTTGTCTTTTCAGACCATATTTCTAAATATGAAGATAGAACCTCTCGTTTCTTTCCTCCTCCTCCAAGACTTCCTACCGCCTCAACTTGTTATTGAGAGACCGGTTCCATGGATGAAACCGATATCTATCACAACAATTATCAAATTATTCTCATCAACGTTTTAACATCTTATGCAAAGGCGATAAACATGAAATCATAAGCTTTAGCATATTTTGCATATTTCCAATTGCAAAAATTGTAACCTTTCATATTCATATAACCCACAATATGATTGCCATGTAGCCTTGATCCCATTGATTTTACATGCTTGGATTGCAGGATATACACGAGTTTTTCTGTTTCTTGTCTACTCGAAACAAACAACTTGATCAGAAAATCTAATGCTTCAACTGTAAGGTAGTAACCTTGACTTGGAACTTTGGATAACCTATTTTAGAGTTTTCTGAAATGTACGTGTGTGTGTGTGTTCAGTATGCTGTCGAAAAGATCTTTGTCATTTGACAGTATTATGCTCTGGTGATCTTAAAGTCCCAGATCATGATTTGCATGGTTTCCATTGTGTTATATGTTCAAAATGGAAATACACGTGCAAGGCACGTGCATCTTTAAATCCTCCTTCCTCCCATCCTCCTTCCTCCCATCCTCCTTCCTCCTAAACATCACCAAGCGCCAGATGGCATTCTCTCATTGGTTCAGACACGTCACAACTACCTTTCCCAGCTCTATAAATAGTTTCATCAGTTCATTTTCTCATTTTAGCTAAATTGAATTCATCTTAGTTTCTCTCAAATCATTGTAACAAACTCATTGACTAATAACAAATCCTTTTCCACATTTCACTCCAATTTACATTCTTTATTGTGAATTCTGTGATTTGTGAGTGTTGACTACCGCTTTTAAGAACTCTAGTTAAGCACATTACAATTGGTATCGAGCATCATCCCGCTACCTTGTCACCATTAATGGTGAAATTTCGTTAAGGTTGTTAAACGGTTATTCAGCCACAGATTCAATTATTCAGCCACAACCGCAATTTCGTTAGTCACATGATCAGCTTGTGGTAAAATGGTGAACACAAGTTCTCAATAAGCGGTAGTTAATCACAACAATGGCAACAAGTTTATTAGGAATCTATGGAATAGAAACAAGATCCGTAATCAATGTTATTGATAAGAGTTGAATGATTACAATCAATACAAACTTGAGAGAATTTGAGAGAGGAAACTGATTACAATTTGGCTAAAAATGAAAAATGAACTGATGAAACTATTTATAGAGCTGGAAGGAGGATGGGAGGAAGGAGGATGGGAGGAAGGAGGATTTGCACGTGCTATTGTTGGTTAAGGGCGTGTTTGGGTTTGTTTAAACTAGTCACGTGCATAGCACGCGACTCTTCCATTTTGTCATATAACATTCCATCCCCCTTAAAAGATTCTTGACCTCAAGAATCGGGGTTATCTAAACCTTAAGCATCACCCAACATCCCATATCAAAGAACTCAAACCCAAACATTCCCACTCTCGGTCAACAAGTGGGCTAGCAATCCTCATTCTTACCCAAACAACCATAACTTCCTTTTTCCCTCTATCCTTTTGCCTCTTTGGCCACCTCACTGATGTTGTATCCAAACCATCGAACTCTCAAACAATCCCAAAACAGGCTCCTCCAAATTGCCAACACTAACCAAATAGTTTTCAACTTTATCCACACTCCTTTTGGTTACAATGATTTGTTAGTCAGGAACCCATTTTCATCAACATCAAATGCTCTTTCAACCCAATGAAGCTTTGAATGACACCATGAACAACTCCTTATCAAACCCTCCCGATCTCAACAAACCCGCATTTAAGAACACTATCGGATCTATTAGCAAAGAACCAACACAAAAACACCGTATTGCCCGAAAACCCATCCATTTCACAACAACAACTCTGAAGTGTTTGTTCCCTTTCACCAACTCCTCTTTGCCTCCCAACTACATCTAACTCATCAATGAACACCTTACAGTTGCCAACGCATCAACGATTCCATCAAGCACCATGCATTCCAGCCCATCTTTCTTTCTCAAGGGCCATTTCCAAATGTCGAAGTTCACCTTTTTGTACTTACATTCACATTTTGCGCCACCTACCTTCCTCCGCTTACACCATTTCCACCTATCAAACTTCCAAAATTTGTCCCTAAATTTGAATTTAATGTAACTTGCCTTTTTCATGTTAGGCCATTCCCACATACCACACTGTTCAACAACTTCCTTCAAATTTCTTTTGTTGACTCAGCAATTCCTCATTATGATGAATATTTTCTAAAATCTGTTGAACATCATACTCAAATGTAGCATCATCAATTCTTTTCTCAACTTCTTGGCCATCAGTAACAATTTGTCCCAACAAATGATCTCTTAAAATAATATCACTATCTTCATACTCATTTCGGTTTATCTCTACTTTGTCGAAGTTAAAGTTCTTATCACTCCTGCATCGAATTTACCACAATCTGCGACATGCTTAGCCTCAAGTTTGAATTCCCACTTCCACCTGAATCCATCTTCACATCTGATTTACCACAACCCAAATTCACCAAACTTATTACTTCTTTGTTCTCTATACTCTCTTCATCGGACTCAGTGTCATCACATGTGGCACCTTCTTTTATATCACACACTTTACTTGAGTTATGCAACACATTTTCATCAAGATGAGTCAATTCCAAACATCCAATTTCCTTGCCCATGCCATTATCTTCATGTGACTCTTCCATTTCATTTTCTTTTGATTCATTTAACTTCTTTTTCATGAGATTGTAAGCAAATACTTGTAACGAAGCCAAACTACATGCATCCGAAAGGTCTTTGGGTTTAAAAATTCTAACCTTGTCTCCGATTTCAACAAAGTACCCACAAGTAAAAAGATCGCTAGATACCAAATTCTACTTTTGTAATCAAGACCAATGTGAATTAAATGAATCATAATAATTGCTAACCGTACCATATTTTTCAAGAAATCTACTCATTGTCATTTCGACAAACACCTCATGTGCATCAATTTTACCCTTACTAGTTCCACCACTTCCTACACACTTGTTTCCCAAAGCACATCACTATCATTATCCTTAACCATCGATAACCCCCATCGCCTCAAAATACAAACTTCCAACTCATTTTGATATCCTTAACATTGTCATTTCATCAAACACTTGGCGGCTATCGTTTCTTTGACTCCCCACTAACCAACTACAACAGATTGTAACAATTTCTTGATTCAGTTCCAACAACTAACTAACTATAACAACTTTTCAACGGAACCAATGGCGATTACACAAGTTTTAATGCCAAGAATCAATGGCGGATTTGAGCTTTGGTGCCATGGCTGAGCTTAAGAACTTGAGGTATAAGACAACAATGAAGCAGTATCAAAGTGATTTTGAAGCCTTATTGACTCAAGTAAATATCATCGAGGCTCAATCTATCAGATGTATATTGCGGTCTTCCGCTACAATGGAGATGAATGTTAGAATGTTCAGGCCAAGAACCCTTGCAGATGCTTTTAGTCTTTCAAATCTCCAAGAAACTGCAGAGCTTTAGCCAAGCAAAGGTATACTCCACTCTTGCCGACTCCAAAGAATATTGCTTCTACCAAGATTTTTATGAATAGAAATGTAGCCTATCCTGCCAAAACTACTACTTTAGCCTTACCAAATTCTGTTAATCATACTTTGGCAAAACATAACACGATTTGGAATAAGGCCAAGAAAACAGTTAAGTCAAAAAGAATTTGATGAAAAAAGGGCAAAAGGATTGTGTTTTTATTGTGATCAAAGATACATTCGCCATAAGTGTGAAGGTCAGATGTTTACCTTAGAAGTAAGTGGCATAGAGGTAGAGGAGGATGAGGAGGTTAAAAGGGAGTATAATGAAGTCAGTTTGGGGAAGATAATAGCCTCGCACACACCTCATATATCCCTTAATGCTCTCTCTGGTATTCCTACACACAACACTATGAGGCTTAAAGGTCATGTCTTGAGTCAGTTATTACACATTTTGATGGATTCAGACAGTACACATAATTTTTTGGATTATCACACAGCCAAGAGGTTAGGGTGTCACATAAGGAAAACTTGTCCTCTACAAGTTTCAGTGGCTGGAGGCACTAAAATGGTTAGTCAATATGTGGTCAAAGCTTTCCAATGGAAGATGAATGGAGTGATGTTCAAAACAGATGTTATGCTTCTACCTTTGGGAGGTTGTGATTTAGTTTTGGGAATTCAATGGCTTTCTACTCTTGAAACTATTAAGTCGAATTTCAAAACTTTAAAGATGCAATTTAACCATGAGGGCGACAAGGTGTTAAGAGGTACTCACCAATCTGAGATAACATGGTTAAGTGGCAAAAGTTTGGGAAAAGTGTCTATGTCAAATGGGGGCTAAGTTGTTCTATGTGTTGTCTTGGAGCTTCTGCCACTCTCAATTTGATGCAATGCCAAAGTGAAGAACCTCTAGCAATGAAAGAAGAATTACGTTAGCTTGTTACAGGAGTTTGCGATGTGTTTGCTCTACCACAGAACTACCACCCCACGAAGTTTTGATCATAAAATACCTTTGATAACACCAGATGTGATTGTGAATGTGAGACCATACAGTATCCACCACCAAAAGGATACCATTGAGACCATGATCAAGGAGCTTTTGGAGTCGGGGTCAAGCCCAAGAATAGTCCTTTTTCATCCCCTATAGTGTTGGTTAAAAAGAAAGATGGCTCTTGGAGAATGTGCATTGACTACGCACATTAAACAAACAGAAAGAAAGGATAAGTTTCCCATTCCAGTCATAGAGGAGCTTATAGATGAGTTACAGGGAGCTAAAGTTTTCTCTAAATTGGATCTCAAATCAGGATACCATCAAGTCAGAATGCATGAAGAGGATGTGTTTAAAACTGCTTTTAAATCACATGAAGGGCATTATGAATTTGTGGTTATGCCCTTTGGTTTGACGAATGCCCCATCCACTTTCCAAGCTCTCATGAACACTGTGTTCAAGCCTTTTTTGAGAAAATTTACACTAGTCTTTTTGATGATATCCGGTATACAACCCTTCCATACCGCACCATCTTCAACACCTTAGAATGGTTTTGCAAGTTATGAGGACAACACATTGTTTGCAAAACAGCTTAAATGTGTGTTTGGCACCACACAAGTGGAATACTTGTCATGTAATTTCGCACATGGAGTAGCCACAGATCCAAGTAAGATTCAAGCAATGAAGGATTGGCCAAGACCCACAACTTTGAAGGCTAAGGGGGTTTTGGGACTCACTAGCTATTATAGAAGATTTATTCAAGGATATGCTATGATCAGTCATCCTCTTACTGCTCTCTTAAAAAGAATGTCAGTTGGAATTCACAAGCTCAGAAGCATTTGAAAAGCTACAAACGTACCATGATTCAGTCTCCTGTTTTGGCTTTGCCAAATTTTACTCAAGAGTTCATTGTTGAAACGGATGCTTCGCATTGGTATTGCAGCTTTTGCAACGAATGGTCATCCTATAGCTTACCTCAGTAAGACATTGGCTCTAAACACCAAGCTCTATCCACTATGAGAAAGAGTTACTTGCAAAGGGTCTTGGCATTGCAAAAGTGGAGAGGCTATTTATTGATAGGCACTTCAAAATCGACTCCGACCATTTCATTGAAGTATGTGTTGGATCAAAGGATCACTACTCCCTTCCAATCTAAATGGTTACCCAAGTTACTTGGCTTTGATTATGAAATAGAGTATAAGAAGGGAAAGGAGAACATAGTGGCGTATGCTTTGTCCAGGTTGAAAGGCAAGGAGTTTTGTTCACTTTACTTACTAATGGGGTTACAAATGAGCTTATGGATGCTGTAGTAACTACTTGGACCACTGATCCATATCTTAAGAAGGTGCTGGATGCTTTAAAACAAGGAACTCATGCAGCAAGAAGTATACTTGGCACAATGAACAATTGAAAAGGAAAGATAAATGGGTAGTGGGTAAGAATGAACAACTCAGGAAACAATTGGTTTTCCACTTTCATAGTTCTCACGTGGGTGGTCATTCGTGAGTTCGCAACTACTCAAAGGCTTACTACTTATTTCTATTGGAAAGGATTGAGAAAGATGGTTAAGGAGCTCAGAAGAAATCTGTGATATATGTCGAGGAATAAGCCCCGACCTTTATGCTTATCCAGGCTTATTGCAACCTCTGACTATTCCAAACAAGGTGTGGGAGGATATTTCTATGGATTTTATAGAATCTCTACCCATGTCTCAAGGGAAGAGTGCCTTATTGGTGGTGGTTGATAGGTTGTCTAAGTATGCACATTTCTTGCCTATTGCTCATCCTTTTACGCCTTCAAGTGGCACAACTCTTCCTTGATATTTACAAGCTTCATGGGTCGCCTAAATCAATTGTCAGTGATAGGGACAAGGTCTTTATGAGTCTTTTTTGGCAATCCTTGTTTAAGATGTTACAAGTGCAATTGAAGATGTCTTCCGCCTACCATCCTCTGAGTGATGGACGTGACCGAGATAGTCAACAAGTGTTTAGAGACTTATTTGAGATGCATGACTGGTGAATCTCCTAAGGATTGGGTAAAGTGGATCTCTTTGGCGTAATATTGGTACAACACCGCCATAGTGCTATCAATACTTCTCCTTATGAGGTTGTCTATGGTCAAGCTCCTCCATTGCATATTCCTTATATGGCCGTGAGATAGTGCCGTTGATGCAAAGGGACGTAACACTTCGTGCAAGGGAAAAGACCATTTTGATGTTGAAGTTTAGTTTAAAGAGGCTCAAGACGTAATGAAAAGCCAATCGATAAGCACAGAGTGATAGAGAGTTTGAGGTGGGAGCTTGGGTTTACTTGAAGCTCCGACCTTATAGACACCGGGATCCGTTAGACATGGGAAACAACACAAACTTTCTTCCAAATTCTATGGACCCTTTTCGGATCATCCAACGAATTGGAGGTTGCTTATAAGCTTCACCACTGTTTCGGCTAAAGTTCATCCTGTCTTCCATGTGTCTCAAATTAAGCCTTGTTTTTCCGAGAATGCTTCCACTGGACACTTTCCTACCGTGATGATGAAGGGTTATTGGTCAGCTGTTCCATTGAAGTTATTGGAAAGAAAAGTGGTGAAGCAACATAATCGAATGGTAGTGTTTGGTCTTATTCAGTGGACAAATGGAAGTATCAAGATGCTACTTGGGAAAATTTGGCCGACATTGTTCAAAGATTTCACGAGTTTGAGTTGGATCCTTGAGGACAAGGACAAGGGAGGTGGATTGTTATATGTTCAACTGGAAATACACGCAAGGCACGCGTATCTAAATCCTCCTTCCTCCCATCCTCCTTCCTCCTAAACATCACCAAGCGCCAGATGGCATTCTCTCATTGGTTCAGACACGTCACAACTACCTTTCCCAGCTCTATAAATAGTTTCATCAGTTCATTTTCTCATTTTAGCTAAATTGAATTCATCTTAGTTTCTCTCAAATCATTGTAAACTCATTGACTAATAACAAATCCTTTTCCACATTTCACTCCAATTTACATTCTTTATTGTGAATTCTGTGATTTGTGAGTGTTGACTACCAGTTTTAAGAACTCTAGTTAAGCACATTACACATTGCTTAACACTTGATACTTCAATATTCTATAAAAGGTACATTCTGACTTTAAACTAAAAGTTGACTGCTCCTAACATGCTATATTTTTAGATTATGTTAGTGTTAATATTTTCTCGCTTTTATACATCTTGGTCATCTTATTTTGTCATTGTTCAATGTTCTAGTTGTTATCTAATTAGTGGTCAATCAGTGGGGTTCATGTGAACCACCTGGATTTTTACAGCATAGTGTAAACTTGTGTCTAAAATTCTGATTTCTCTGATATGAACCTTGTCCCAAAATTTTGTGTTACATGTTCCAAGTTTTTGTGAACCTGGTCAATTATAGACCTGGATCAGTTCTATGAAACTGTTTTCTTAAATGTTTTGAATTATGGGATGGAGGTTGCATGCCAGTAATATTATGTTTGTCGGTCTTTTGCCTTTGGAGTCTCTAAAGAATGCATTTTATTGTCATAATATCAGACATGTTTCAGTTGTTTAATAAAGTAGCTTATACAATTTGCTTAAAAATCAAAACAAAAACTAAGCATGCTAATGATGTATAAAGCGAAAAGTGCCTATACTGGTCACAAGAACATACAAAATTACTAAATATTGGCATAATAGCTTTCTAGTATAAGTGGATAAACTCTAGAAAAAATTCACAAAACCAACACTTCACAATGAATCCGGTTTTTGATTCTTTAATAAAACTCATATAGTTTGCTTCAAGAATAGGATCAAGTCGTACAATTTGGACAATTGTGTTTCCAATAAGGGTATCTAGTGATGCCAATTAACATTACATGACTCAACCCACCGGAAGGTGTTATTATTCTATTAATCTCACTATTAAATAGCCATACACCATCTGGCGCTGCAGATTTGCCTTTTTCTTGTTTTCGGCAGTTTCACCCCATGACTTATCTGATTAGTCTTCTTCATATTGTAACACCTGTTTACCTGCATTTTCACAGAAATTATATGAGAATGGGTCAAATCCTTCTGATAATACACTAGTTTGGCACGTTTAATATTGTTAGATGTTATTAACATTAGGGAATACAAAAATCACCAATTATCATTTGATTATGAAAGTTTATTACATATGTAATTCCTATATGTTGCAGGAGAAATGAGCTTCACCAAGTTGCTCAGCAAGCATCAAACATCGAGGATTTAGCAGAAGTCATCCGAGCTTCACTATCTGTCATGTCTAAACAATGGTCCGATGCAATGCACACATTTCATGACAGATTTGATTCCCTCTCTAGTATGATTCATGATCATGGTAGCTAGTTATACCATTAAACATCCAACAAAATTGATGTTGTTTACTTATACTGGTTGTTGACGTTTTTGAGTTATCAAATCTAGGACTGGACTCGACCCCACAAGAGGAGTTTCTCAGCCTGTTAGGTGGTGCCCGCACAAGTCCAGCTGCTCACCAGTTTTTAGTGAATTCTCTTGGTGAAGCGGTATAATAATCTTAAATTTGATTTATCCATTATAAAAGTATAAAAAGCAAAATTTGGGAGAAATCTTTTGTTGATGAAGGGATTTTGCTGATCAGGGTCTCAAGCGGATAGCAAAATCAGTTTGTGGCGTTGGAAAGGAGCTTCAGGTTATTGCTCTTGAACATCTACAGGTAGATTCAGTGCTTGTACAGTCTTGGTTGAAAACCTAGAGGTGGGAAGATAGACTAGTTAAGCGGTTTGGGTAACAGCTCAATGCTTCTGGTCCAAGATTATCAATAATTAGTTATTGCAAGAATTATAATTGTGAAAAAGCATATTATCACAATAATCTGTATCTTTCTATAAAATTAGTTTGGAGGTTGAATGCATTAAAAATGGACTTTGGCGGCTTTCAACCTATTTGACCCGTTTCTATTTTTAGCTAAATTTATATTTCACTGACCCGTTGGAGTTACAACACAACCCAAATCGACCCAGTTTTTTAAGCAAATGGGTCAAATCATTAGCTTAATAACAAAAAATCAATTTCTTAAAAAAGAGGAATGCTTTGGTTTTCAGCCTGCCGCAGAGATAATTGGATTTAGATTAGGAGAATTGAGAGGACTTTCAAAATGGCGTTATGCTTATCAAGGTGTCGGTTTGGATGAGAAATTAATTGATAATGCAACAGAGAAGGCGGGTATGCTGCTCATTCAAATCGAACGATTTTTGAGAGTTTTATCCTCTTCTGTCCAACAGGTGCTACTTCTTTACATTTTATGTATTTTCAATACCAAAGAATTTCCTATTTTGTCCTCTGATAGAATGCCAATTTGGAGTCAAACATTATGATTTGCATGAGAAATGGTTCTAATGATATGTATCCTGCAGTTTTCAAACTTCTTTAACTGGCTTCACAAATGTGTGAAAATGTTGATGTCAGAACCAACTGACCAACATCAGCTTCTCGCGTATAATAGGTTTGTTGTCGTTCTGGATCCCACACATTATTATTATGATTATTATTATTATTGTTTTTTATTTTTCGGGTAAAACTTAAAAGGGTGTTATACCCTGGCAAATTTTATAGATATGTATTGTTATTTTACAAAACAAAGTGGCCGAGCCACAAAGCAACAAAAGCTAAAAACTTAACACAAACTAGATGAATATAACATGCCATATTCATCAAAGTTAACAAGCCACAATGAGCACACACCACACCACCATATGTTTCAAAACACATTCCCCCTGTCCGCTTGACTCGCCCAGAAACTTTGCAACCGATCAAGCAATGAGCTTGCCCTTCCACATAGTTCCCTTCATCATGTATCTTTGCCACAACTGCATAAATTCCCTAACACGTACTGTGTCTTTAAACTTAAAGCATATTAACTTCAACCACAGTTTCATATATTTGTTTGAGAAGTTGATCAATTGAAAGTACCTTCTTTTGAAAATGCCTTAGGTTCCGTTCTTGCCAAATGTAATAGATGGTTGCTGCTAATGTAAGTTTTCGAATACAGCACCGACCTCTGCATCTTGGTTCCATAAAGCTCACAACTTGTTGTAAGTTATCCGATACCTCATTCAGTTTAGAATAATTCTTCATGTGGTTCAATACTCGCTTCGGATAAAAGCATTCATTAAACAGGTGTTGTTGAGAATCCATTTGAGCTTTGCAAAAAACACATGTTGCATTAAGGCTATGGTCCCATATCTTTAATTTGTCTTGTGTTTTCAGTTTATTCTTCATTACCAGCCATTAAAAAAAAAGTGTGTGCCATGGGATTCAATGATTATACCATACCAGTGTACACCGTGAAACTTCATTACCCCTTAATTTTGGCGTTTCCCATGTGCACCGAGAAGAGAGTGACAGTATCTGATCTTGTTCTCCATTAAAAGGATTCGTGTTGGTTTTCCCTTAGATTGATAGTTGTAAGATTCTGGAATGCTGTTCCCAAATGGATAGCCATTTGAGGTGACCATTGACCGTATTAACTACATCATATAGCTTTGTTGTGTCTGAAAATCCTTGCTCATACATCTGCCTTTTGGTTACATTTTTATCTAGAGCTCCCATTCCACTCCAATTGTCATACCTTACTGATATTGATCTTCCATTACCCCCACCTTTGCAATAATGTGATCTCGTAATTGTGGTCGTCTCATTAATAGAACTTTTCTCCAGCTCCAACTTGCATTTTGTGTTATTTCAACATCCAAAAACTCCTGTCTTTTACGATACGAGTTAATCCATTGCACCAACAACGCTCTTTGTTAGTGATTAAGTTCCATATATGCTTTGACATAAGTGCCGTTTCCACTTTGCTAGACTTTTAATCCCCAAGCATTTATGTGTTTTAGGAAGGCAAATCACTTCCCATGAGACTTTTGCTTTCCCTCTTGTCATATCTTCTTGGCACCACTAGAATCTCCTCATTAGTTTTTTTAAATCTTTTATCACCAACACAGGAAGAATAAGCATCATGGACCAATAAACCTGCATTGATGATAAAACCGCTATATTTACTTGTAACCTTCCCGCGAACGAAAGAGCCTTGTTTCTGCTATTGGATGGGCCATCTTCTATTTCTGAAAACTCGGAGAAGGCTTGTATGACGATTGTGCGAGCGGATGATCTACCATTCATATCTATACCTAGTTCAAGGGCATCAAGCCCTTGGAAATTACAGGAACTTAAGGTACACATACTTCTAAAAGTTTCAAGCATGTAATAATATTAAGCCAAAGTTTTTTTTAGGACATTCGAAGTGTTTTTCGCAAGTTCCTACTTTTATGGTGAGACAAGAAAAAAGATGCGAGTATGAGCACCATTTTCCTTCGGTATATATCCTCCAAAGATGCAAAATTGCATATATATCCTTTGCATACATAAAAATCATTGTACCATGTGCTTCAAAAACTTGTACCAAGGATACATATGCAGTTATTCACCTTTGGAGGGATATATATAATTCCTCCTTTCCGTATATTGAAATAAGGATACACCCACATAGGAGCATAAATTTTTACCGTTTACTTACCAATGGGTTGATTCAGGCTATGTTATATGGGTACCGGGCCAAACACTTAAAATTATAAATAATTGAAAGGAAACGGGTCAACAGGTCGAAAGTTGTCGTCCAGTGTGTAATTTTTTTGGGTAAAAGGGTTACCCCCGGTAAAATATTATTACTCCGAAAACAGTTAAGTACAGCGGATGTACGGTGTGTATTTTAATGCATAAAACTCATAAATCACTATATCTGAAATCGAAGTCTATTATTGAAATGTTAAATTGAAAAGTTCAATATTTCGCACAAAAATTTACCCATTTTAACTGTACCAACCTGCCTGACCGCCCGCTTTGCCACCTCTATCATAAAGTAACCGCTCTTGGCCTTGGTGCCTTGGAGTTATCAGTCTCAGTTTGCTGTGTTTCCTAATTTTGATATTTACGTTCATTGCAGGACTGTTGTCTACTTGCAAGCGGATAGTTTGAAAGTAAGAGGAATTCCTCATTCATTGATTGCTCCTCTAGCGTTAGTGGTAAGTACCTCTATCAACAAGTCGTTTTTTGTCTTCAAATAATTATCAGTTATGTAAGTAGCGCTTGAGACATCATCGTGTATAGGTGTTCTAACCGCTTATTAGAAACCAGAGTTGCATGTTTACTTTTGTCCTTGAATATAACTATTTTTGCTCTGAGAATTTAAGATTTGCAAGAAACCCAATTATTATGGTGAATTTATAAAAGAAAAAGAGTGAGAAATTGCTTTGCATTTCTAACAAAGTATCGTTTGTTGGAAATTTCTAATAAATATTACATTTTCAAGAACGTGATTTCAGACAGTGCCACATACGATGCTTCTTTTCTGTATTTTCATTGGACAAGGATCCTCTCAAGTTGTAAGCACAACTTGACTCAAGTTGGGACAATATGAGCCATTGGATTTGATCATCAGCAACAATGCAGGAAAAGTGCATCAGTAACCCATACTAATTTCCAGACTTGTAATTGTATTATTAATCTTATATGATTATATCAAATTATTCAGATAGTAAATTAATTTCTTGGACATCTATTTATCACCTATTTATCATTTTATTATGTAGCTTAGTACCTCTAATGTCACATAATCAGTCATATCTTGTCGCACGTAGAGGTGGGCATTGACCCGTTTTTACCTGATGCAGGTTTTACTGACCAGGTTTTAATATTTATAAGTTCTTGTTATACCTATGGTCTACCCTAATGCACTAACGGGCAGTGTACCCGGTCGTGTGTAGTGTAGTATTTCGGTAAAACCGAGGTCGTCCCAAGAGCTATGTGTGCGGATTCAAACTAAGTCTAGGTGTCACATATTTTAATAGATTTTAAGGTAGAAATGATTAACAAGAAAATAAAGAAAGCAAATAGAGGCGAGGGTTGTGATCAATAGGGGAGAAGTGTGCTAACCTAGTTAATCATCCTATCATACTAAGTTCATGTTTAATTACTTTCCAATTACTTCAAGTGGGGTCAAAGTCGCTAGGACATCATTTGGTCAGTTCGTCCTAACCTATCAACAAAGGGTTCCACTCAGGTGACCCGTCGAAAGTCCGCTTGTTCTTAACCCCTAAGCCAAGTCATTAAGTACCTCTACATGCAAGATTTGTAACAATGAGTGCCCGAGCGCTAGCATCTTAAACACTCATCCCCGACTTCTTAAGTTCATCCAAACGGTAGGTGATCAGTTGGTCAAAACGCACAAGGAAAAAGGGTCGTCAGTTGGTCATATCTTACTCTTCCCACTCAGTTTACCTACTTAGGGTCAGTTGGTCATATCTCCTAAATAACTAGCCACTACCGCCTTTCAAAATTACCGAAACAAGGGTAGCTACCAACAAACTATGCAAGCATACACTAGAAATAATTATGCGGAAGTAATGTAAACATAAACAAATCAATTAAGGAATCATAACTAGGCTAGCACCAGAGGTGCTTAGCCGCTCATATTAACTAAAACAATCGATTCAATGTTTAACATTACGAAATACATGAATTGAAAGTAAAGAAAAGATAAAATGCTAATGCTTTTCATAGGGGAGTGATTTCTCGAGATGGCTCTCAGATGCTCCCTAAGATCTGCCTTCAATCTTCTACGCATGTTCAGAGATGTTGTGTGTGAAATGGGATGCTTTGAAATAATTGGAATTGAGGGTATTTATAGGCCGATCCGTTACGACGTAACTTAAGTTGAGAGTTACGTAACATCCATTCTTTGTATTTTGCATCGAATGCTTGTTACGGCGTAACATCCGGAAGGAGTTACCGTATCTTCATAAATCTGGTTAAGCCGTAAATGAGACAATAGTTACGGGCGTAACGTGCGCCGGGCGCTGAACCTCATTTGACCTAGTTGGTTACATCGCTTTGTCACACCCCAATTTACTGTTTTGCAATGAATGGAATTCACGGATTGACTGTCATAGCACACCACATCACGCTTATATTGAACGACCTAAAGTACGTTTTAAAACACATCGTTGGATATTATAATAAAAACATTAGAGTACAACATCGGTCCCAAAAGGTTAATAAGTTTTGGAAATACAAATATAATACAATCCAAACGATGTTTTGAAATGAAGTGCCATAATGTACATAATGTAAGTCATCATGACTCAAAATGTAGGTCCCTAAACCATGTCATGATGATAATGCCTCAGTTACCCGAAAATACATTGCTAAAAACGGTCAACAATAATGTTGGTGAGAAATCATAGGTTTATGTAAATGTTTTATACGACTACACAAGTATCTAACATGCATGACCATCAAATCCGCGAAAAATAATGTTACAATTGCTCTAAGCCCATGACCCCGAAACTAGATGTTCAATTATATGCCCCACGAGTGTTTGCGGCACAACTCAGTAATGATATCAAATGAAATGCATCCCACTGTTGGGATTCACCAACCGGATGGAGCGTGCCACCGATAGATCTATCCACTCATCCTCGCCTAAAGATTAACGGTTCATGTTCAAGTAATTGGGACTTTCAAATTGGCAAATGCGGTAACTTAAGCAATGTAATGAATTTAACATACTTGGTATCGCACAAAGAAAAATGTAGTGCAATGTATTCTCCCCCGTGGGTTTGAAAATAATCGAAAGCATGTAAACGGGCTATGAAAACTCACTTGATAAACCGAATAATGGCAAAAGTGAGTACACCGAGGTTTAATGTGATGTTAACCGACCTATTATCAATGATATGATATGTCATGAGTTGCAATGTAATGTTATGCATGCACTTGATATGTTATTTATACCATTTACGAGTGTTGAAAATATTACTCGCATCACGAAAAAATACTCTTTTGACGTCTTGACCAAACAAAAATCACTTTACATGTTTTTACATCAAAATGTCATCCTACAATGGTTTTATAATGATTTCGAGAAATTTTCACTTTTCGGTCGCAAAACAATGTCGTTTCAAATCCCATTTCTACGCTTAATATGTCCTTAGCTTCAGATTGAAGTAAACTAATATATTTTTGACAAGTCGAAATAATTTGTGAAGCTTAAGGCTCATTTTTTGACCCGACAAAATAAATATAGTAGCTGAAATTTCTGAAAATAATAATTTTCGTCACAAACTTGTAAAATCCATAACTTCTTCAAGTATAAGTCCGTTTTATTCCGTTCAAGCGGCCACGGATTCGTTTTAAAGTATATTTTCTAAAAATCAAGGCCAAAAGTCGTGCCTACTGTCGGATTTTCCAGAAAAGCAAAACAAGGACAGAACACAAAATATACTTATCGCAAATAGTTTTTCTCGGGACAAAACCTATTCTAATCCCTTCAAATCAACTCCAAAACTAATCTAATCCTACCATACACCTTCTTAGGGTGTCATGGGTTCCTAATCACCATCAAGACCAACCAATACCATGGGGATAATTATAGGATGACCATATATATATATATAACTCTAAAATCATGAAATAAATGGTATAAATCACATATCATGCATATAAGCTCCAAAATGAAAAGAAACATATGAAAATGAAAAGGAAACTTGAAAATGATAAGAATATGCTTACTAGTGAAAATGAAGAGGTGAAAGTAACAAGGATTAACTTAAATTTTGGTTTTATTTCAAAACCATATAAAGGATATAAACTAGGTTGAAATAACACTTGATCTTGAAAAGTTTTTGATCCCTTGTAATAACTTTGTGTGGCCGGTTTTGATGAGAACCAAAGGAAAGAGAAAAGAGTTTTCCACACTTGCAAACTTATGAGAAGAATGAGATAAATAAAAAGTGTAGTAAGACTTTATGTATAAGTATCATTTATTAACAATCAAAGACCATACACATTTTAATGCAAGCCCTCCCCTATGGCCGGATTTAGGGGGTATTGTTTCAAGATATTTTTTAAATGTATATATATATATTGTATAATTTGTGTAATTGTTAAAATGTAGTGAAATGTATAAGTATAGGTAAATGGTAATACTTGGTACAAGTAAGTTTTATTAGGTCAAAATAGAATGTAATGAGATGATAAAATTGTAAAAATACTTTCCTTGTGAAAATTGAGTGATAAAATAATTACTGTATAATTTTTAAGAAAACCATTTAATAATTTAACTTTTACGATTTATTATACCAAATAAATTTGAAACACTAGAAAAACTAAAAATATAGTTTTTATAAACTAAATGTAAGTTTAAAAATACCTCGGGATCATTTTTTGAAAGTAACGGTTAAATATTAAAATAATAACTCACGCATAAAAGATTATTAAATATAAAAATTACGCGTATAAA
This sequence comes from Chrysanthemum makinoi, assembly GCA_910596185.1. Classification (NCBI taxonomy): domain Eukaryota; kingdom Viridiplantae; phylum Streptophyta; class Magnoliopsida; order Asterales; family Asteraceae; genus Chrysanthemum; species Chrysanthemum makinoi. The sequence goes on along the minus strand of OU343224.1, from coordinate 261,420,700 downwards.
TTGAAATGAAATGTCATGAATGTACTAATGAGATGCAAATGATGTCCATGGAATGTAGACTAATCTTAGTTCATATGAAATGTACGTGATAATATGATCATGACCATAAACCTCCAAGGTTACGCGAATTTGAAACAAGTAAACCAAGTTTACTATAAATGTTGAAATAATGAGACATGAATCGTGTCGAAAATGACACGAAGTACTTGTTGTCACATTCACCATTCAAAAAGGAATTCGATCCCTGAATTCAATCGTTAGTCTAACGGTGTCGGTGAAAAGATGAGGATACTTGCGTCGATCGGTCTTCTTCCGCTCCCAAGTAAACTCGGGACCTCGTCGAGAATTCCAACGAACTTTCACAATGGAATACGCACTGTTTCAACCGCTTGACCTCATGTCCATGATTTCTACTGGTTCCTCCACAAAATTGAGTTTGTCGTCAAGTTGAACTTCATCCAATGGAATAACGAGCGATTCGTCCGAAAGACACTTCTTCAAGTTTGAACGCGGAAACGTGTTGTGCACATGGCTAAGTGTTGATGGAAGATCAAGTCGATAAGCTACCGGACCAACTCTGCTCAAAATCTTGAATGGTCCAATGTATCTCGGGGTTTAACTTCCCACGCTTCCAAATCGTATTAACGCCTTCCAAGGCTATACTTTCAACATAACTTGTCACCTACTTGAAATTCCAAATCCTTGCGCTAACATCCGCGATAACTTTTCTCGTCAACTCTTTGCAGTTCACAGTCTATCGCTAATTTGAACAATCTTTTCCGTGGTTTCCTCGCACCATTTCGACCAAGTAAGTTGTGCGCCTCTCCTACCTCGCCCAACAAACAGTGATCGGCACTACGACCATAGAGTGCCTCAAATGGTGCCATCTTGATACTGGTGTGATAACTATTGTTGTACGAGAATTCTATCAATGGCAAATGGTTAGCCCAACCATTTCCAAAATCAATAACACATGCCCTTAGCATATCTTCTAATGTTTGAATGGTCCTTTCACTTTGACCGTCGGTTTGTGGGTGATATGTTGTGCTCATCTCTAACGGTTCATGAATCGCAATGAATTCTTAAGTTTGAAGTGAATCGACTATCTCTGTCGGAAATGATAGAAATTGGTGCTCCGTGCCTCGAGACTATTTCCTTGACATAAAGTCTAGTGAGTTGCTCCATGGAATAAGTCTCTCGAATCGGTATGAAATGGGCTGATTTGGTAAGGCAACAATTACCCAAATAGCCGTAACCTCCCCGATGTCTTAGGAAGTTTAGTAACAAAGTCCATTGTAATACGTTCCCATTTCCATTGAGGAATTTCCGGTTGTTGGAGTAAACCCAAGGCTTCTCGATATTCGACTCTTTTACCTTAGAGCAGTGTAAGGCATTTGCTAACGTTATGCGGGCACTTCCGCTTTCATGTTCGCCACCAATAAAGCTCTTAAGATCTTGATACATCTTATCCGATCCTTGATGAATAGAATACTTTGACTTATGCGACTCATGCATAATCAATTCTCGATTCCTACCATACAATGGAACCCACATTCTATCCTTGAAACATAATACTCCATCTCGCTTCTTTACAAAACCATTTGGCGCTTTCGGCATACCATAAAGCTTTTCACTTGGTCGATTTTCCTCCTTGGCAAGCTTTAATTTGTGCTTCATGGATTTTCGATGGTAAAGGAGAAATAATCGTCATTCCCAATGATCGAACTCTTAAAGGTTTAGGCCTCTCTTTCCGACTAAGAGCATCAACCACAACATTGGCTTTTCCCGGGTGATACTTGATTTCACAATCATAGTCGCTTAGTAACTCCAACCAACGACGTTGCCTCATATTAAGCTCCTTTTGATCAAGAATATATTGCAAGCTCTTGTGGTCGGTAAACACCGCGGCACTTTAAAATAGAGGTAGTGTCTCCAAATCTTGAGCAAAAACTACGTCCTAACTCGAGATCATGAGTTGTGTAGTTCTTCTCATGAGTCTTAAGTTGTCGAGAAGCATACGCTATCACCTTCTCGTTTTGCATTAAAACAACCCCAAGTCCTTTATGCGCGCCGCAATATACAACAAAGTTCTCAATTCCTTCGTAGTGCTAAAATTGGCGACCGCAAAGCTTTCGCTTCAACAACCTAAAAGCAACTTCTTGTTTCTTTCCCCACTGTGACTTCTTGTTTTTCTCGTGTCAACTTGGTCAAAGGTCTCGCTATCTTGAAAAACCTTCATGAACCTTCGGTAATACTCGCTAGTCCTAGAAATTGTCGAATTTCTCGAGGATTCGTTGGAGTAGCCCAATCTTTTACGGCTTCAATCTTTGCGGGATCAACTTGTAGTCCATGACTATCAATGACGTGACCAAGAAATTGCACTTTGTGATTCCAAAAATCACACTTCAAAAATTTGGCATACAACTTCTCATTCTTGAGTAGCCTTAAAATCATCCTTAAATGCTCTTCGTGCTCTTCTTTGCTCTTGGCGTAGATCAAGATGTCACATGAACACTATAACAAACTTGTCCAAATACGGCCACAAACTCTATTCATGAGATCCATGAATCGCCGTGCATTAGTCAATCCAAACGCATCACTTGAAACTCGTAATGACCGTGAACGTTCTTAAATGTTTCGAATATCCTCTTCCCAACTCAGTCGATGATAACCCAACGAAGATCAATCTTGGAATAAATATGGAACCTTGCAACCGATCAACAAGTCATCAATTCGGGAGTGGGTAACGATTCTTCACCTAACTTGTTCAACTCTATAATCTATGCACATTCGGAAGGATCCATCCTTCTTCTTCACAAACAAGACCGGTGCTCCCCAAGGCGAGGAACTCGTCCTAATGAATCCTTTGTCTAGAAGTTCTGTATTGATTAGACAACTCTTGCATTTCGGATGGTGCTTAAACGGTAATGGGTGCTCTCAAGCAAGAATCGGTGCAGCTCCGCACTAAGTCAATATGAAATTCTACTTGACGCCGGTTGAAGTCCCTAAATCCTCGAAATACTTTTTAAAATTCACGAACAATAGGAACATCTTCAAGTCGCTTCTCCTCCTGACTTTTCTCGGTTACATGAGCTAAGAAAGCAAGACAACCTTTCTTAATGTACTTCTCCGTTTTGATGCACGATATGATACTAATTCTAGTTCCACTTCGTTCCCACGAATAATCAAAGTTTAGCTGCTATAGGAAGATGAACAACTTTCTCATCACAATGATCTTTGCGCCGATGCTTAGATAACCAGTCCATGCCTATGACGACGTCAAAACTACCAAGCTCTACGGGCATGAGGTCTATGTTGAAGGGATGATTAAGAAAATTGAATGTGCAACCGCGGACAATGGTATTTGTGCTAACTAAATTACCATTAGCTAATTCGACAATGTATGATATGTCTAATGTAGTTGGTTTAATGTTGAGCAAAGGTGCAAATGCAGTAGACACAAAACTTTTATCGCACCGAATCAAATAAATGAAGCTTAACGATTATTGAGAAGAAACGTAATTCGTTATGACATTCGGTCCTCCCTATCTTCTTCCCAATGACGTAAACTTTCCTCGTGCCAAACCTTTGATTCGATTTGCTTGATTCTTTTCCTTTCTTACAATCCTCTTGTAGTGTCCAGTTCCCAAGAACCAAAACATGTAACTTGTGGCCACTTGCAATCCCTAGTACGATGACCAACTTTCTTGCAATTTTCACACGGATCGGGACATCGATCTCGATTGTGATGACTAAACACTTATTACACTTCTTGCAAAACCCCCAGATATCCTTTTCCTTCCTTCGACCTCAACATAAGCCTTAGCAACCTCTTGCCTTTGGGTGGTGGTTGAGTAGCATTCTTACCCCTGGTGTTGTCCCACTTGCTTTGTTGTTGTTGTAGTTGCCTCGGTTATTGTTGAACAGCTGTTGTTGGGTTGTTGTTGTTGCTTCGGTTGGTGGTGGTGTACTTACCTCGCTTCACCCCTTGTGCCATCAACTTCTCGAGTACTGAATAGCTTCCTCGATTGTTTGTGGATCAAACGAAGTCACATCTCCTTGAACAACTTCGAAGTCCCCTCATAAAAGCTTCTAGCAACTTTTCATTATCCGATACCATCGACGGGCATAACGCGGCTAATTCTTGAAATCTCCGAATGTAAGTGTCGATATCATACCCAATGGTTACCAATTCATAGAACTCCGTCTCCAACTTTTTGATTTCTGTTCGAGGACAAAACTTCTTAGTCACCAAGCCCTTAAATTCCTCCCAAGTAAGCTTTAAAAGCATTCTCCATTCCAATCGGTTGAGCGTATGAATTCCACCATGACAACGCTCCATCGAAAGTAAAGTGCTCAGAGTAGGACTCCATCGCCATCCTGACAAGCATACAATAAAGAAAACAAATTTATTCCAACTTCTCAAACCATCGTAATATTAGAAAGTTCTCGGTACTGAACTTAGTGGGTTCACCACTTGAAATCTTTGTACCGAACATTTTTAACCCCATCCTCCGCAGATGGGCTTCTCAGTAGTAGTAGTTATACCTAGCGGCTTCAAAGAAGCGACCATCTGTTTCCTTTCGACTCTTAGTATTAGCAATGCATCATTCACCAACTTTTTGAATTGCCAATCATTTCCGTGTAACTTTCTTAGGCGCCATAATTCTTCAAAATCACAAGATGAAACAATCATGAGAACCTGTATAGAAACAACCATCATACAAATATATCCACAACCACATCATGCATAAAGATAAATGGAATCACAACGGAACAATAACGAAATATCACAAATATAATCACAACACACGTGGATAATATACATGAAAATTTCGCCTACATGGACCGATATCATAGATAATAATAACCATTCCTACATAGTAGAGTCAATACTTGATACATTTGTTTGTACAACAACCAAAATACAACAAGTTCCTTAAACTACGTCACACACCCCGTGACTAGGATAATAATGGTCAAAACTATACAATGACAAAAGTCTACATAAGTCACCTCATGGTGCTCCTCGTCACCGGCTCGATCCTCAAGATCACGACCGGTAGTCAAACTATCCACCAAACTCCTCAACTCATCAATCGACCGCAAAGAAGCAATACTCTCCTGGCCTCTAACTCGCCTATGCTGAATACCGATGAGATAAGTCAATCGAAACCCCGCCTAGCACTAAACCCTCGACCTCCTCCTCGAATGGGCTCAATCCTATCCAATCGGCCAGTTCCTCCAACTGCCGCGACAACCTATCTATCTCGACGGCCGACTATCAATACGGGCCCTAAGCTTCTCAGAAGGTCAGTCAGCAAGAGCAGTCGCTGTAGAACTCTTCACTAACTCAAATCTAGCGGTGGCTCGGGTTCTAGATGGTGGTGTCGGATATCAAAACGCAGCACGCTTTTGGGCGCAAGTCCGTTTAGCAAAGGATCTCTAATAAAATATGATGGAGATGGTGATGATGGTGGCGATGGTGCTAGCAAAGTGGTGTCAGGTGGACGTGAAATGGGCTAACGTGAGATAAGCAACCTCGCCTCCTCGGGGTTCGGCCCCGTCGGTCATGATAGGTGGAAAGACTGAGTAGATCCAATGGAAGATAATGATCTCAAGAGAATGTGATGCAACATCATCATGATAGGTTATTTGAACATCATCCGAAGCAGAGTCCGATGATATGGTGATGGGATGTGAATCAAGACATGTTCGTGACAAATCGATGTGAAATAAAAGTAAATAATCTCGAATAAAGTGTAAGTGAATCCGCATGAAAAGTGAATATGTACTATGATGAAATGATGAGATGCCATGATAATGTAGCTATAGTCTAGGGTCAATGATGCAACCTAGTTCTCTATAACTGTAGCTCGGTACCAATCATCACACCCAATTACCTGTTTTGCAAATGAATGGAATTCCCTGGGATTGACTCGTCATAGCACCACATCATTGCTTATATTGAACGACCTAAAGTGTCGTTTTAAAAACACATCGTTGGATATTATAATAAAACATTCAGAGTACAACATCGGTCCCAAAAGGTTATCAAGTTTAAGGAAATACAAATATAATACAAATCCAAACGATGTTTTGAAATAAAGTGCCATAATATACATAATGTAAGTCACTGCTGACTCAAAAATGTAGGTCCCTAAACCATGTCATGATGATAATGCCTCGTTACCGAAAATACATTGCTAAAACGGTCAACAATAATGTTGGTGAGAAATCATAGGTTTATGTAAATGTTTTATACGACTACACAAGTATCTAACATGCATGACCATCAATCCACGAAAATAATGTTACAATTGCTCTAAGCCCATGACCCCGAAACTAGACTGTTCAATTATATGCCCCCTACGAGTGTTTGCCGACAACTCAGAATGATATCAAATGAAATGCATCCGTAATTCGGGTTGGGATTCACCAACCCGGATGGAGGCGTCACCCTCGATAGATCTATCCACTCATCCTCGCCTCAAAGATTAACGGTTCATGTTCAAGTAATGGGGACTTTCAAATTGGCAAATGTGGTAACTTAAGCAATGTAATGAATTTAACATACTTGGTATCGCATAAAAGAAAAATGTAGTGCAATGTATTCTCCCCGTGGGTTTGAAAATAATCGAAAGCATAAACGTGGGGCTATGAAAACTCACTTGATAAACTGGAATAATGGCAAAAGTGAGTACACCGAGGTTTAATGTGATGCGTTAATCGGGACCTATTATCAATGATATGATATGTCATGAGTTGCAATGTAATGTTATGCATGCACTTGATATGTTATTTATACCATTTACGAGTTTTGAAAATATTACTCGACGTCGAAAAATACTCTTTTGACGCCTTGACCAAACAAAAATCACTTTACATGTTTTATCGCCAAAATGTCATCCTACAATGGTTTTATAATGATTTTTGGAGAAATTTTCACTTTTCGTGAGAAACAATGTCAAGCTTCAACCATTTCTATTTAATATGTCCTTAGCTTCAGATTGAAGTAAACTAATATATTTTGACAAGTCGAATAATTTGTGAAGTTTAAGGCCTATTTTGACCCGACAAAATAAATATAGTATGCTGAAATTTCTCAAAAATAATAATTTTCATTGCCAAACTTGTAAAATCCATAACTTCTTCAAGTTATAAGTCCGTTTTATTCGCTCAAGCTGCCACGGATTCGTTTTAGTATATTTTCTAAAAATCAAGGCCAAAAAGTCGTGCCTACTGTCGGATTTTCCAGAAAAGCAAAACAAGGACAGAACATAAATATATAGTTATCGAAAATAGTTTTTCTCGGACAAAACCTATTCTAATCCCTTCAAATCAACTCCAAAACTAATCTAATCCTACCATACACCTTCTTAGGGTGTCATGGGTTCCTAATCACCATCAAGACCAACCAATACCATGGGGATAATTATAGGATGACCATATATATATAGATAACTCTAAAATCATGAAATAAATGGTATAAATCACATATCATGCATATAAGCTCCCAAAATGAAAAGAAACATATGAAAATGAAAAGGAAACTTGAAAATGATAAGAATATGCTTACTAGTGAAAATGAAGAGGTGAAAGTAACAAGGATTAACTTAAATATCCTTGGTTTTTATTTCAAAACCATATAAAGGATATAAACTAGGTTGAAATAACACTTGATCTTGAAAAGTTTTTGATCCCTTGTACACCCTTTGTGTGGCCGGTTTTGATGAGAACCAAAGGAAGAGAGAAAGAGTTTTCCACACTTGCAAACTTATGAGAAGAATGAGATAAATAAAAAGTGTAGTAAGACTTTATGTATAAGTATCATTTATTAACAATCAAAGACCATACACATTTTAATGCAAGCCCTCCCCTATGGCCGGATTTAGGGGGGTATTGTTTCCCAAGATATTTTTTTTTTAAATGTATATATATATATTGTATAATTTGTGTAATTTTTAAAATGTAGTGAAATGTATAAGTATAGTATAAGGTAATACTTGGTAACAAGTAAGTTTTATTAGGTCAAAATAGAATGTAATGAGATGATAAAAATTGTAAAAATACTTTCCTTGTGAAAATTGAGTGATAAAATAATTATCGTATAATTTTTAAGAAAAACGACGTAATAATTTAACTTTTACGATTTATTATACCAAATAAATTTGAAACACTAGGAAAACTAAAAATATAGTTTTAATGAACTAAATGTAAGTTTAAAATACCTCGATCATTTTGAAAGTAGCGGATTAAATATTGTAAATAACTCACTGAGCAAAGATTATTAAATATGTACCACACAGAGTAAATTGAAATGAAATGTCATGAATGTACTAATGAGATGCAAATGATGTCCATGGAATGTAGACTAATCTTAGTCCATATGAAAATGCATTGATGTCATGATCATGAATTCGCCTCAACCTCCAAGGTTACGCGGATTTGAAACAAGTAAACCAAGTTTACTATAAATGTTGAAATAATGAGACATGAATCGCGGTAGAAATGACCTGAAAGTAATGGATTGTCACATCGTAATCTTTGAGAGAGTTACCGTAATCTTCGTTTAGTTGGTTTTCGAGCCACGCCTGCTACGCATATGTGAGGTAGAGTTACCGTAACATCTTCAAAATGAGCATACTATTATATCTTTATAAACTCTCCAACCGCGTATCTTTAGCTCCAATGCTCGTAATTTACCTGAAAGTGAAATATAGAGGAAAACAAGCGTGAATCCATATAAATGATATAAAATAATGGAGCATTATCTGGAAATTGACACTTAATATTCGGACTATTTGATGTTATCAAATATCTCCGGTTTGAACCCTACTTGCCCTCAAGTGTAAGCTTTATTAGATAACTTCCTAAAAAGATATCTCCCATTACCCTGAAAATAGGAAAGCTTAAAATCCCTTTATGCTAGAATAAACAAAGTTAAACCTCAGTTAAATGGGGAACAAACACTCAAATCTCTCAACTATTCTAAGTGTCAATTTCGGGGTGATCACTCATTGAATAACCATAGTATGTATTCTATCATAAGTTTGGCGGTTACACAAATCTCCACCATAGAGTTATGACTAAAACAATTTTGAAGGCAATATGGGTAGACACGTATAAAGGTTAAGGGTGATTTGTCATTACTAGCATGTCACGGCGAAGTGGACAAAATCAATGATACATGACCAAATCCATGGCCAAGACACCATAGATGGCTCGCTGCATCACCTAGACACGTATAACAACCTTCGTGAAATTTCCTCACCGATTTTTAGCATCATATTTTTTTTTTTTCTTTCTTTTCTTACGTTTCAATCTATAATCACGACCAGTTACGCTAAAATATAAAACAAACTAACAATACCAACGACATTATTTTTATAACATTTTGAAGACGCCCAAAATATAATTTTATATTTTTCTGACACCCGAGAATAATAAGCACGCGAGACCGGCAACATACGCAAGTAAAGACAAGTTATACCATCAATAACTAAACAAAACAAATAAAGTATCCTTATCCCCTTTATCTACTCATACCGCTTTTCCTTTCTCTGTCTTCCCTAGAAAAACGCTCAATAAATCAAGAAACCCTTCCTCCATTTTCTCCCTCTTCCCCCACTCCTCTCAATACATGCCTGCCCCCTCCAAAAATAGCTAACCCTCCAAACTCCTTTCCTTACATCAAAGTTAACCTTAAACCATATTTGAAACTCATCTTGGCTTATCCCATGAAGAAGTTTAATAAGGAGAACAAGGTCCCCATCTGTGTTTCGCCTCAGGTCATGGTGAGGAAAACACCTGGTGAGACCACTGAAGACTCGCACACTACATGGTAATATTACTCTCAAGAGGCTCCCTATCATCTTCAAGACCAAAAGTGGTGGTCCAAGCACTCCTCCATTTCATCTATTTATAGGTTCGAGGTTTTCAGCCTTCATCACTCATCTCACCAAAAATTGAAATTAGGTTCATACAAATCAAAGGGGTTTTTAAAATTAGCAAGGGGGTTGTTGGATGCATAAGGAAGGTTTCTCAAGTGATTAATTGTTCAAATTCCAGCCTTCCAATTGGAGCCTTTGGTGTTCGGTTGTTTTTCCATTCGACCCACAATTTCATTGTAAGAACCATGTCTTGTTTGTTATTTTGTTAAACTTGAAATTTAATTTCATTATGTTCGATTTTTTTTTATTATCGATTTGTATTGAATAAATGGGTAAATGTGATGTTGGTATGTTGTTGTTGAGGCTGTTAAACCCAAGAAAAGAAAACTTAAAATGTTAATCTTGACACCTTAATTTTCGGCTTATCTTAATTGGCTTATTGGCTTGATTTGATTTTCGGATTGTGTTTTTGGCTTATTGCTTAATTTGGTTTTCGACTCATGTCTTTGGTTCTTGGTTCATGAATTGGTTGTCGAATGTTAAGTGAGGTTGGAATTATTTCTTTCAAAATGACATGAGTATTGGCTAACATTATGGAAGTGACTATTTTTGTTTTCTTAATCTAGTGTCTTTATTGTTATGATGAACTTCGAGTCTATGTCATGTTGGGTTTGGTGTCATGGTCGAGTTCTCAATATTTTGTTGGTTGTTTTGTTAAAAGATGATGGTTCCTTTTACTCCGGTGTTCACAATGAGAACCACCATCCCTAATAATGGGTAACATGGTGCTACTCATTCCTGGTTACACTCCATTTTCACTTTACACTCCATTTTTCACTTGAACCAACTTAATAAATTTGGCCTTGTTCCTTTCCTGAGTTGAAACTTCTGGATTTGTTAAATGACATAGAAATAGGAATTTAAACCCTGTGTTTGGGTTATGTTTGTTGAGTCGAGGATTGAGTCCAACGAGAGTACCTTTAGAGGGTTGGGATTATGATAAGATACGAAGCTAAATGGGTTAAGTCCTTTTACTCTAAAATCGATGTAATGTGTGTCGCGAGGTCGAATTCACCATCGAGCTCGAAAAGTGAACGTTTAGTTATTTTTACTCATGTATCAAAACATCAAGCTGCCAAAAATTGTGCCTAAATTCATGTTGGTTGTCTGGTCATGTCTTGTTTTAAGCCCAAAGGGTCATGTAGTTTTGGTTCTAGTACTGGTTTCACTCACAAGTTGGGCCAAAGCCCTTTTATGAGTCCAAGGGTTAGGTTCACCACCACCACATTTAAACGGGCATAGGGTGCTCTTTTTTTAGCATTTGTGTACACATTTTTTTGTGCCGTGTTCAACAAGACCTGTTTTGGTGAAGATGCATGTAGAGATTGTTATATAATCAAAACTATATATATATATTCGACGCATACAACCATAAACTATAATGTCCATTCAAAACCTATAAAAACTAGTCTAAACTAAAGTTTTAAAATTTCTTGTAAGATCATTGATTATATCACCTATTTAACTTATATATAACTTGATATGTTTTATAAAAATTTGCATAACCTTTATAAATTAGAAAATAACTATTTACTTAAACATATGCTTTATAACATATAAAGATATGCATATATGTACATCTAGTAAATATATACTTTTGGTGATAATATTTCATAATTCTTTAACGTCTAATAATACGTATAATTATTTCTCCGTACATCGTCATTTGGTTACCGATATACCGAAAACTCATTCATCCTTGATATTTTTCCATTATATTCTTACGCACTTCCAAGAGCCAATACTCGTAAACATATAGAAATTGTTTTAAACTTAAACAACGTCACTCAAACAACAACAACGACAACAACAACACCACATGTAAATTAAATGAAGTAGATAGACTTTATTTAGCTTGGAATCAGAAACTGAGATTTGACGCACTAATTTAGGTTGCGTGCTGGAGCTACTTGTTACTTGATCTCTTGATACTTTATTCACCGAACTGCTGAGGTGAGTTTATAGCCCCACTTTTACTCTTATTTACTTGCTTTATAAAACTATGGGGTGAGAAACACGCAAAACTCTTTTCGACCTGAACGAAAAACACTATTACGTGAAACAACCTTGAATCCCATCTATGCTACCGTTAGTTCCCTTTGGGAGGCGCGATTGTTATGAATAGATCTATTGGGGATGACACCCCGTTCGAGTTTGACCGGATAGGCAAACGTCGGGCGATATCATATATCGTATTGATTGAGTGTACTGGAAATACACTTGCTGGGCTTTTATTTATCATGCTTCTAGATGCATGCACACTGTCGTAGTTTCGGTCGCATGAACTTGGTACTAGCGTAATAGCCTTTTGCATATAGTGTCATTCACGGAGATGCTATATGTGCAAATGTGGTCCAACTTGATTTTCTAAACTTAAACCTATGAACTCACCAACCTTTGTGTTGACATTTTAGCATGTTTTTCTCAGGTTTACTTATTGGCGTGGGCAATGGCAAATGCATTCGTTGAAGACTGGCATCCGAAGTGTTTCCAAACATTCTAATACAATTTTAATGGGACAACATATATTTTTATGGGCTTTTATCCGCACTTTGAAACAATAATGTAAAACTATTTCTTAAATAAATTCATATTTTGAAAATGGAATAGAATTTCCATTATTTATTACCTTATGTTGTGTATATTGATTTAGTAGCACCCCATGACCCGAACGCTTCCGCTGTGAAATTTTGGGGGTGTTACAACACGCTTCATGACTAAGGGTAGGATAATACATGGGATAAAATGAGTGTAAAATAAAAGCAAGCAGATAGTCTAAATTTATAACCAAGTCATCACCACTTACCGTTCGCCCAAAGTTCAAGTTTCAAAGTTAAGAAACCGGATCATGATATAACCAGGTAGATGTGCCATTAGAGGACGTCATGATGGGCACACTTCCAACTTCATTCTTCAAATGTGACCGAGGTGGCCTCCTCGATACTAAATCTATATTAAGCTCATAACAATAGTGCTTATAACATCGCACTTTACAATCAAATGAATAACAATAACTATTTTTTTTCGAATCACTTTTTTTTTCCTCAGCATAACATAACATCCCCTCACTTGAGATGAACAATATGAGAATTTGGGGGGTCTTCAATGATCTTTAAGGATATGTCGTCAACGTAAGCGTGATTCCCGAACCTTTCCACTTGAACCTTGAACTTAGGCAAATAACGACTTCCCAATTACAAATAAAGACTACAGGGTAGGCTAAGGTGTAATGGTGTAAAGAAACAATATGTTGGGTGAACAAAATGAAAGGAATGGCTCAGAAGGGTGTATCTAGGGGTATCTTGCACTAAAGGTGAGTGCAACAAAAGGTTTAACATGGGGGTCGAGAAGTCGAGGTGACTAATCGATAGACACACAGTGATAGGCTATTTGGGTGATAATCCTATAATACTCCCTTTTTAAACTGAAAAGTCCAAATACATCGAGCTAGCTCAACATACCTCGTCTATGGTCTCGAAATGATGTAAAGGCCAAGTTCTAAAGTTTACAAGCTACCGGCACACTCATAGTTTGGTGGATTTGGGGTAAAAATTTGGAAACGGATAAGGTTAATCTCACCATATAATATCAAGGGTTATAATGTGCTCGGCTAAGGTCTAATCTAGTTAGGTTAAGAAAAACATGTCAAAATTTTTCAAAATAAACTAGAAAAACGAGGGCAAAAATAAAGTTCAAGAGACAATTCTACTCTCGCCTCCCGATTTGAAATGTACAAAGTCCCTTTTGTACTAAGCGTTAAACAAAGGTGAAGAGAAAAGTAGAATTAGAGCGAGAACTTCCCTAAAATTTGCTCCAAAAAAGAAAGAAGGCCCACGAAAAGGAATCGTGCCTTCGCATAAGCATCCACGAGCAAACTTCAATCCCTGAAATCACACTACCGACAAGCATTATTCTAAAAAAGAAAAAGAAAAATGAAAAAGAAATCTAATTCACTTTCGTAGGAATCACGGCTGCATTTAGCATATGAAACAAGCCTTTTAAACCACTTGGTGTCCCAAGTGGATGAGTGTAGTCTCGTGAGGGCTTACAGGGAACATACCCACAAAGTTCATTTGAAAACTAATACAAGGTTATTGTGTTTTAAAAAGAAAGGAGTGTTACAGAGGATAGTTACATCGTAACCCCAATAAGGAGTTACGCCCTAATTAAGCAAAACCTGGCAGACGCTACAGGAGTGTAGCTACGGCGTAACCATTGAATTGGATTACGCCGTAATTGGTAATTTTCTGAGAAGGATTGCTGCAAAAAGTATGTTATGGCGTAACCATAAGAATGAGTTACGCCGTAACGATGGACAGATCAGGTCCTCGTTCAGCATGCTGCAACAATTTTTCCCGAAATCCTGCAAATATGGTTAAAAACACAAAACCCAAAAGAAATGGAAATAAAACAAATGAAAGGGATAATTCGGGTTGTCTCCCGAAAGAGCACTTTTCTTTATTTACGAGTCTTTAAGTTAGACTCAAGATGCCCAGAAAACTTCACCAGGCGTCCTTATTTTCTCACACCAATGACTTCTTGTTACCTCACCATGGATGTCGCTTGAGGGATCCTCCATTCAATAGATATCATAATTTATGGGTATTTTCTGTAGACAATGCTCCTCATAATCAATCTTGAGCTTCTTCAGCATATTTGGGTTAATTTTAGCATCCCCGAATTGTACTGTATACCAATCATCATAGGATAAATCTCCAAACTTAATGTCATGTCTTTCAAGCTCATGCGGGCATGTCCATTCCGCATTTTTCAAATTTTCACCTCTGTTGGAATATTCGCGGAAAGGATTGCATGTAGGCCATCGTGTGGACTCGTCATCAGTGATAATTATCGAGGTGCAACAGTGCCTAATAGGTGGTTCCTCCTCTTCTTCAAATGAGAGCTTTTCCAATCTTTATTCATCAGTGTATGCATGCTACATGAATTTCTTATCTTTGACCCTATCCTTATCGGTTCCTCCATCGCAATTTTCGTTTCGAGGGTCGCACGAAGCCCATAGATCATACCATTCACCCTTAGCTATGGGTATGTTCTTGCACCAGTGATACTTCCTTTTAGATGGAGATTGAGGGCATAAATTAATATCATTGGACCATCCGTTAATAACCTGCGTCCCTGATTCATCTACCTCGAGAAATCTGTCTGCCCACGTATCCCAGTTACGGCGTAATTGTGATGTTTGGTTACGGCATAAATCGGTTGTGTCATTATCATCGGTATCCTTCTCCTTCATAATGCCACGATCGCTGTCAAAAACATAGTTACGCCGTAATTCATAAGAAGTGTTACAGCGTAACTTCACACTGTCGCCGGAAATTTCACTCGAATCCAAATTTTCGGTGGGAGAATTGGCTTGTAACTTTGAATCTTCATCAGAAAAGATGACCTTGCATTCCATCATGGGTTTTGTTCCTTCCGGTTTAGTGTTATTCTTCCTTACCTTCTCACTAAGTTTTTCCACCATTGTTTCAAGGTTCTTTAGGGTTGTGTCGTGTTTGGAGAGAATTCTATCAGTGTTCTCCTAGAATTCTTTTAGCCATTCATCTTGTTCCTTTTGTCTTTGGGCTGAAGTTTCCAGAAATTTGTTAATGGTCTCTTCAATATTGGCCATCTTCTCTCCATAAGGCCCACGGTTATAATTTCCAGCAGGTCCCCCACGATAGCCATTACTATTCCGATTATCTTCGTAAAACGGTCGATTTTCTCCATATTTAGCTTCTTCGATTGTGTTCTCTTCGTTAATGTGAGGACAATTTTTGGTGAGATGTCCTTCTCCACAGCCTTCGCAACGTACTTGGATGGCATGAACAGTTTCTATGATCTTGAGCATATCTCGACTAAGATTTTCAATTTTGCTAGTGATGGCGGCAATTCCATCAAGATTTCTGCCTTGGTTCCTTTTGCTTCCTCCATCGTGCCATTTTTGGGAATGATCAGCCATTTTTTGGATGGCTTCAATCGCGAGAGTAGGAGTCATGCTCGGAATTGGTCCTTGGTAGTCCAACATCTGTCTTGTAGTCACGTTGATTCCTTTGTAGAAGATGTTGACCTTTTGCTGGTTGTTTAGATCATGTGTAGGACACTTGTAGATGAGATCGTTGTATCTATCCCAGGCTTGATACAACGTTTCATCGTCGTCTTGCTTGAAATTATGGATCTCCATGAGCTGATTAGATATCTTTGACGGAGGACAATATATTTGGATGAAGTTCTTTTTTAGAAGAGCCCATGTATCAACTGCCCCGGCGGGCAATCTTTCGATCCATCTTCTTGCAGCCCCAGTAAGAGTCACAGGGAACACCCTTAGCATAACAACGTCATGAGACACACCCGAAATATTGAAAAGGCTTGCGATGTACAAGACATTCTCAACGTGCTCATACGTATCTTCATCCCTGTTTTATGAAAAAGGGTTAACACGAATCTTCCTCATAAAATTATCTTTAATCTCGAAACGGACATTAGCTCTAATCTCCGGTCTTACGAGCCCCGACCCATGTTATTCTCTTGTCAACGCCAAATATTCCTCGAGGGTGAGGTCATCAATGTTGACAACTTCCATTGTACCTGAAACTTGAAAAGAGATCGTGAGAAATTTAAAAGAAAATGAAATGAAAGACTTAATGAAAATCCTAATAACTCCCCGACAACGGCCAAAAACTTGATGCGTGTTTTATGACCAGTGTTTTAATATTTATAAGTTCTCGTTATACCTATGGTCTACCCTAATGCATTAACGGGCAGTATACCCGGTCGTGTGTAGTGTAGTATTTTGGTAAAACCGAGGTCGTCCTAAGAGCTATGTGTGCGGATTTAAACTAAGTCTAGGTGTCACAGATTTTAATAGATTTTAAGGTAGAAATGATTAACAAGAAAATAAAGAAAGCAAATAGAGGCGAGGGTTGTGATCAATAGTGGAGAAGTGTACTAACCTAGTTACTCATCCTATCATACTAAGTTCATGTTTAATTACTTTCAATTACTTCAAGTGGGGTCAAAGTCGCTAGGACAACATTTGGTCAGTTCGTCCTAACCTACCAACAAAGGGTTCCACTGGAGATATCAGGTGACCCATCGAAAGTCCAATTGTTCTTAGTCCCCTAAGCCAAGTCATTAAGTACCTCTACATGCATGATTTATAACAATGAGTGCCCGAGCGCTAGCATCTTAAACACTCATCCCCGACTTCTTAAGTTCATCCAAATGGTAGGTGATCAGTTGATCAAATCGCACAAGCAAAGAGGGTCGTAAGTTGGTTATATCTTACTCTTCCCACTCAGTTTACCTACTTAGGGTCAGTTGGTCATATCTCCTAAGTAACTAGCCACTACCGCCATTCAAAACTACCGAAACAAGGGGAGCTACCAACAAACTAATAGGCATACACTAGAAATAATTATGCGGAAGCAATGTAAACATAAACAAAGCACTAAGGAATCATAAATAGGCTAGCACCAGAGGTGCTTAGCCGCTCATATTAACTAAAACAATCGATTCAATGTTTAACATTACGAAATACATGAATTGAAAGTAAAGAAAAGATAAAATGCTAATGCTTATCATAGGGGAGTGATTTCTCCCTAGGACATGGCTCTGTATGCTCCCTAAGATCTGCCTTGAACCTTCTACGCACGTTCACAGATGTTGTGTGTGAAGTGGGATGCTTTGAAATGCTGGAATTCGAGGGGTATTTATAGGCCAGATCTGGTTACGGCGTAACTTAAGTTGAGAGTTACGCCGTAACATCTAATTCTTTGTATTTTGCACTGAAAATGCTGGTTACGGCGTAACATCTGGAAGGAGTTAGGCCGTATCTTCAATAAATCATGGTTACGCTGTAAATGGGACAATAGTTACGGCGTAACTTGCAGCGGCCCGAAACCTCATTTGATCTAGTTGGTTACATCGTAATCTTTGGAGAGAGTTACACCGTAATCTTCAGTTTAGTTGGTTTTCTGAGCCACGCTTCTGTTACGGCGTAATGTGAGCGAGGAGTTACGCCGTAACATCTTCAAAATGAGCATACTATCATATATCTTTAGTAAACTCTCCAAATTCGCGTATCTTTAGCTCCAATGCTCGTAATTTACCTGAAAGTGAAATATAGAGGAAAACAAGCGTAAATCCATATAAATGATATAAAATACGAGCATTATCGGGGAAATTGACACTTAATATTCTGGACTATTTGATGTTATCATTACCCTAACCGGGGTTTGAAAACCGAACTGTTTTGGTCAACGGTCAAGAACCGGTTTGGCCAAAACCGTTTCGTTCGTTTTGAATTTGAGGGTAAAAAACCCAAACCGGTTTTTCAAAAAAAAAAGAGAAGAAAAAACAGGTTTTTTTAGTGTGTTAAAGTATGCTTTAAACGTTTATGGTCAAAGTTAAAGGGTTGTTTGGCATAAGTGTAAATATACCCATTTTTTAATGTAAACGGGTCATTTGTTTATGGAATAAGTTTAATATGTTATATTAACTAGACGAATACCCGTGCATAGCAACGGGATTTTATAGCGAAAGATTGTTTAGTGATAAAAAAAAGTTTATGGGTTATAAACGAAAAATAATAAAAGTTTGAAGATTTGGGGATTAAACATAATGTTTTGAAACCCGGTTCGACCCTTGTGGTTCAACCGGTTGAACCATTCCGGTCAAAAAAAGGGTCGATTTAAACCGAGTCAACCCGATGGGTTGGGTGGAAAACGGGTCAAATTAAACCGGGTCAACCCACCGGGTTTGAAGCGTCCCGGGTCAACCCGGTTTTCGATGTGTATTAATAGTTTCGTTTTGAAATATATGTGTTCAACATTTCTCTTTTTAGTTCCAATTTTTCAGTTTTTACTTTTTGATTTTTCCTTTATATATAGTATAGCAGGGTACAAGCACGTTTCGGCGGCGGGTACCCTGTGACGATTAACCAGATAAATAGATCTCAATGAGATCTAATTCCACCAGTTTGTATCAGTTTTAACGGGTCCTCTATGGTTCATTTTTGGATGGCTTTTATTGGTTAGCCGAACCGCTGGCGACACCGGTTCCTGGTTGAACCATTTGGTCCTGTCCGGTTTTCAAAACTATATATACCATCAACTGTTAGCTTGTATGAAGCTTTTTATGTTTTATTATATTTTATAATATAATAACATGTACTTTTCATATTAGGGTGTTTTAAAAATGATATTAATTAGTGTGTTTAATTATTTTATATTTTGGATTATGTTGTAGCTTGTTTAAATTGTACATTGTGAAAATTTTATTGTATTTTTTAATAAATGGTGTTTTAATTGGTTGTTTTTAATTTGGCAGATATGCTTTTATTTGGTTGTACAATGTGAATGATTAAAGTACTTTTAAGTAATGAGGTGTTTTAATAAAAGTATTAATTATACTATGCATTTATCTCACCTTTGACTTTCAAGATTTCACTTTTCAAACTTTGACCATACACTCATTATATGTAGTATAGATGATGGTTAAGTTTGGTGGGCAAATAAAGTGGTAAAGGTGGTTTGTAGTATAAATGGGTCAAAATGGGTATTTGGCATAATACCCATCATATTGTATGTTTATGGGTCGTTGAGACAAAGTACAATTATGAAAATGATGTAATATGTTATGTTAAAGATTTCTGGAAGTTTTGGTGTTATTTCGAGTCTTGGAAGTCGGTTTTCCAGAATGAGAGTAAAGTGTAAAAATATGTTTATTTTTGAAAAATGTTGCTGCAGGCATTATATGACCATATGACATATTTTCATATGGCTATATGACCTCTGCAGAATATCTGCATGCCATATGGCCGTATGAAATGTTATCGTATGGCCACATGCCCTCATCAGAAAATAAATAAGAGATTATCAGTTTTTGAAAAATCATATCTTTTAAACCATAAGTCGTCACGGGTCGAGCCACACACCGTTTCGAAGGGAATAGATTTCATCTAAAAGTAGTTTCAAGGTCTGAAATGTTATAGATTTTTGTCAATGGTCAAAAGCAGTGTTGCAAAAAAAGGTCTACAAGGTCGATTAATCACCGATTAGGTGCTACTGGGTCACCGACCTTCCGATGCGAATCTTTCAAACAAACCGGTCAACCATGGTCAACGACGGTTAACGGTGGTCAAACTTGCCGAAAACATGAAAATCTTACCAGAAATACCATAAACTCGTCGTAAATTGGTTTTAATCACTTATAGTCACTCTTTATATCTATTACAAGATGTTTTTCAAGGAAAATCTTGCCGAAAATACCAACATTTGCCGTAAATACCCAAAACGTGCCAAAAATGCTAATACGATTAATCACCGAATCACTATTTTTGATACCCTGAACAAATGTAATCACTTATAGTCGCTTTTTATATCTATTACAAGATATTTTTAAGGAAAATCTCTCCGGGAATACCTAAAACTACCTGAAAATACCCAAACCTTGCCAAAATGCCAACGATTAATAATTGATTAATCCCGCCTAAACCGACACAAGCTACAGGGGGTTGACACCACTACCGATTCGCGATTTTTGCAACCTTGGTAAAAAGAGTAACATGAACCGTTTTTGAATTTTTTGAAGTTGTTAAATAGAGGGTTGGTTCTAGATTTTCGGTTTTTTCGTTTGTTCGCGTTTTCTACACAATAAACTCAATTAACTTAATCTTTTATTCTATAAACTCATAATACATCAAACATAAAGTATTTGAAACACAAAGCTAATATATTTGAGCGATTTCTTCATTAAACATAAACTAACTATACGATGAAGTTAATACATTTGAGCGATTTATTCATCAAACATAAACTATATTTATTTTCGGAGGACCTAGCATCGGCGGCGTCATTATCTAGAGCGATTTCTTCATCGGCAAGATTGATTGAATCACCCCCTCGCACCTCTTAATTGTTCTTCGTTCTCTAGGGGTTCTTCAAGACTTGAAATGTGTTGTATACATTTGGCCACGTCTAAGTGATCCTTAAAGCAAATACACATCCCCAAAGATGCCGGTGTGAGTCTTGTTCTTCGTATCGATAATACCCTTCCACTAGTAGAAAAAAGCGGATTCCGAAGCAACCGTAGTAGCTTGTACGCTTAGTAAATTCTAGGCCATTGAGGCCAGAACGGTAAATTGATTTTGCCTTCCTTTTTACCAAGCCAAAATATCAAAATTGTTGAATTCTTCGATTTCCATCTTTTGAATCCAATGGGTTCCAATATATCTCCCATATTCATTAGTCGCTGATTGGTCACTCCTAGCCCGTTTAACATTTTCTTGTCTTAGACTATAAAATAAGTCCATTTGCGGATCCTAGGTATTTGTAGAAAACGACGAAGAAGCTGAACTCGTTGAAACATTTGTTTGACCATATTTATTATAAGAAAAATCAAATAAAGCTTTAAAACAATTGTTGAAGATGAGTGTGAGAATGAGTGTGATAATGTGTAGAATTTTAAAAGAAACCGAAAAAGAATTGAGGAGTATAATAACATATACTTTTAGAAAAAAATAATACTTTCACTTTGTTTGCGGTATTTTCTTTTGTACGACTTTTGTTATTGTATTTATAATGGATGACATTAACGTTTGTGGTATCTTCTTTTGTACGAAGCCTTTTTTGTTATACACACTTCGATCTAAAATTTACATCTATTGTCTACTGCTATAAACTTAACTAACGTGATACTTAGCATAATCTTGAAGTCATTTATTTTTATTTTTTTTGGAATCTTAAAAGGCAGGACAGTTCATATAAGAACCCATAAAATATCGCAATACATTCGCACTTTAGCGTAGAAACCGCCTCGGTTTATATGAGAAGCTAACTTGCATGAAGGTTGTGGGATCGTTGCTACTTGGCTATAAATTCAAAGTGAGCGAATGGGACATAGATATATTTGACAAACTTGATTTTCCATATCTTTTGTAATCAATAATTTCATACGAAATGACATTTGCAAAAAATTCATCCAATATCCCATCAACCCAAATCTTTTTAGACAAATAGATGATCTAAGCGTCCTCATCAACTCAGATATGGAACACATCAACGGTGAATATTTAAAAGGTTTGATTGAATGCAAAAACTTCCGCATCAAAAAATATGTGAAGAGTTGTTGTCAAACATAACAGACGGTTTTCAACATCATTTTGAACTCATTAACTTATGGGAATAAGCTCGAACCAAGACTAATATGAAAGATTGGTTATATTTTCTTAGAGTGAATATGTATTCACAGTGGATGAGTATTCGTGGAAAACAAATTCATATGTATTCATAAGAGTATGAATATTGAAATGACCCAACCACACGATATCGCTACATGGATCAACGTCAATAGTAAATCTTCATAATGGTTAGTCTATGTGTCCTTAGTCCTGAGAGTATGTTAGTAACTTAATTGTAGTATTACTGCTTTAATTTTTCCAAACGCTATTTGTGAAAATAGTTATAACGGGCACATTGGGCGTATTGTGGATTGCATGAAAGGGACATATAGTCAAAATAAGATTTGTTCCTCTAAATTAGAGAAAGATACTGTTGGGCCCCTTGATTAAATGAATAGATACTTTTGTGGCCACACATAAAATACCATTGATGGATGATCAATGCCCCTTTTGGTGATCTCATTTAGATTCCAAATCGAGAAATAGAATTGTTTTAAATGCAAGTGATTCGATCCATGTATCATTGATAACCTGGTATCGCAAACAAAGAGAAAGAATGACAATCAATCATTTATATTATTACTCAAATGATCATTTGAAGAGCCAAGACATCTATGGAGGGCTAGTGACAACACCGGTAGATAATGGATCTGTTGTCCGCATGAGTTACATTATGTTGTGCCATGCACAAGTGGGAGATGTAGGAATTTCTTGTGTGCACGGTACAACATATAAACTATTACAACTAATCATTTCATGAAACAGGGTCACTCATTAACACAAAATTGAAACAGTATTTAATATGCATAAGAGAATGCATATTATCACAAGTAAACATCCACGAAAAGAGTTCTTAGTTAGTTAAGCTACCATTTTAAGTTAACGGGAAAACAAACAGGAATGGAGTTTTGGTCTTTTGTGTTGGACGACCAAAAGAGGGGGGGGGGGACAGAGGGAATTCAAATGATTTTGAAATTTATTTAGTTCATGGTAAATCTAATAAGGAGTTAATGAGATTGATTATGTTTTGGTTATATACTAAAGGTTAAACCTTTTCATTTACTAGCCCTTTAATTTCACAACCGAAACACTCTCTTTACCCTCTTCCTCTCCTTGCTTCGGCCGACCTAGAGCAACCACCACCATCATCATTTCGTGGTGGTTTGTGGTGTTATCCTACTTGATTTTTTTTAATCTCTAGTGTAGTGGTGGTAAGCATGGGTCTTGTGAAGAGGACCGGCTATCGGGTTTCTTTATAAAGTGTTGGTGTGGACTTAATTTAGAGGGTGTTCTCATTGATCACCTAGTTCTTGGTTGTGAAAGATTTTGGTATTGATGAATCTAATTTTAGGACTAGTGTTCATTGAAAATTGGTTATTGATCATACCATTAAGGTACACATTTCATTCCATTCGTTTATATATAATTCATTATATTTTCCATATTGTTTTATATGGCTAATCGCAAGATGCATAATAAATCTTTATTATCATGGAATTCGTTTATGTTTAATCATATATTATTAATTTGATTAGTTCATGCTTCTATTGCGTATGATATATGTGCTTGATTGAAATAGTTTTAATCATGTTATACGAATTTCCATTATAATTGACCCATCTATTTAATAAAGGATGTATCTGCCTATGATGGGGGCAAAAGCTAATAAAAGGAGACTTAATATTCTTTTTATAGATTATGTTCCTTCATGTATCCAAGGTATCTTAGAGCAATCCGATATTTGATATAATGGAATTGTGGAAGGGAATGCTTTGTAAGAAAGCAAGTGATTAACATATTTCATATAGGTGGAGTTTGTGCGGGTCAAGCATTGAGTTCTCATGAGATTAAAGGATGCATTGAAATGTTGAAGAATATTAGACCTTCCAGACTGCTTCAATGGTAGGCAAGTAAAGCCAAATTAAAAGAGAAAATCCTAAAGAGGATTCCAAAAGTTCCATGATGGAAACAGCTGGAAAATAGAATAATGACTACTCCTCTTACCTTACGAGTTAAATAAAGGTAATGTTGAAAGGTCCGACATGTAAAGTATACATGTATTGCTTCTACTTTGATTTCTTGGATATTTGCTACAAGTTATGGAAATCACAAATTATGAAATTGTGTAGCTTTTAAAAAAGTAGTAAGGAATGAATAGACATACAACTGGCTTAGCATGGAATCTTTAGAAGATTCGTACATTAAGTATTATAATGTGTTGAACGCAATTACATTTTCTTTTAGAAATACATTTTCATCTCTTATTTAAGGGATGTATGTTTTGAACTTACGTATATGTTTAATTAAATTCAAAGAATATTGGTTGAATATTTATTATTTCATTTTGGTTTCATTTGTGTTCCTTATAATGATTGTGATCATTAAATTCATTTGGTTATTTTTGTGATCATTTTGTTAATGATTCAATAATTTATGAAACATTTCTATAGTTATGAACTATAATTAATTGACTTAGAATCAATTAATAAGATGTGAATGTTTTGGATAAGTAATACAACTAATTAAACATAACTATAGTTGAAAACTATAATTAATTGACTTTGAATCAATTAATGAGTGTTGTGTAATAAGAAAAATGATATAGCATTTAATCTCATTATGATGATTAAAGTGAGTTGAATAGAATATAATCATAATATAAACATGATGTCTAAGTCAAACAGTTCAAAAAAAATACAAAAGTCATATGCTATTAAATTCATGTTAGACATTGAACTATAAAGGCAACAAATGTATGACATTTAAATGCCAGGGTTAACTCATAGTAATCTTTGTATTCAATTATAGAGATCATAGGAATAAAATGATCTAGATTTAAATAATTAAGAGTAATAAGATTGTCTAAGTGATTTAGCTTACGTGATTATCATAAGATGATAATACAAGTTAACTGGGAAATTTAGAAGTTACTTGTTTTAATTTAAATCACGATTATTTAGATTTTCCTCTAAGTAGTATTCTTCCTAATTCCAAGGCCGAAAATGATTCAAAGACACGATTGTGTAATGAATTTGAAAGATGTTCCAAGTTGTCTTGTTTGTGATAGCATCTAGTAATAGATCACTTCATTAACTTTTTGTATTACAAGGAATTAGATTTTTGCAATAACTTGTTTTTGGAGATATCCCACGACCTCTAAAAGCAAGTGGGAATTAAATGACTTGGAGTCATTGATGAGGTGTGTTGTTTTTAGGGGTCATTTAGCTTCTAAATTCGTACATATTTGATCATATATTTTTCTAATTTGATTCTATTTGAGTTTTAGGTACTTGGAAGAGCAATCGATTGAAAGTACAATTTTTGGGCTCGATTGGACGGAAAAATAAAGAAAAATGACAAAGCCCACGTGACAGGATCACGTGACGGCGTCACACATACAACATGATGCCGTCACCTTGTAGCTGATGGTTCATTGAGTGGAGACGGCGTTAGAAGAGGCTGACGACGTCATAACAAAAAACTGACGCCGTCACAACTAAGTCGGTGCAATATTGAAATCTTAAGAGGCGGCGAGCTAACGGCGTCACAACCACAACGTGATGCCGTCACAACCAAAAACTTATAAATATAAGCGCATTGTTTTCATTACTGTGTGTGCAACTTTAGAAGAAATTTTACCACCGATATTAGTCATATTACGGTATTAACCCTCACTTGCATGTGTCTATAGGTTGTTCTCAGAAGACAAGCTTTCATGCAGTACAGTCACATATTAACTGCGGATGAGCGTTACAATAGGTGGCAAGAGGGTTAGTTCTTTCTTAGGCATGAAATCCATACTAATCTAATTTATTTTTCTTTCTAAAGTTGTTCTTGGTTTGTCAGGTGAAGGCAAAGTGTAAGGAAGACCCTGAGGGTCAGGCCATTAGGTTAGCTGAAAAAGGAGTTGTTTTAGCTGCATTGGAGGTTGTTGAAAGTGCAGGGTTATCAATAGAACTTTGTAGATAACTTCAGGGTCATCAACTTGTGAAACTTCTTACAGCAGACCTGATTTGTGAAATACTCAAAGTGGCTCAAGATATATGGAAAAGCTACGCCGATAACCAAAGAAGACCAATTGAATTTGAAGTAGGAGAATTCGTAATGCTCAAGGTTTCTCCGTGGAAAGGTGTTTTTAGGTTTAAACAAAAAGGAAAGCTAAGTCCAAGATTCATTGGACCCTTCAAAATCTTAGAACGTATTGGGGAAGTGGCTTACATATTGTAACTTCCCGAAGAGATGAGAGGAATTCATAATACCTTTCATGTGTCTTATTTAAGAAAATGTTTAGCGGATGAAACTAGTGTAGTTACGTTGGACGATATAGAGATAGATCCGAATTTAACATCACAAGAAGAAACGAAGGCAATACTAGGAAGAAAAATAAGACAAATTAGAAATAAATAAATTCCTTTGGTGAAAAGGCAATGGAGACATCGAAAAGGTGCAAGTATTAGATGGGAAACAGAAGAAAGAATGATGAACAAGTATCCTCAACTTTTTCAAGCATAGATTTCGAGGATGACATCAAATTTTAGGAGGGGTGAATTGTTACACCCATATCCTGGTGAGGTATTATCATTATATATATAGGGGTTAGTAAGTTATTTTATTTTTAAGTTGCGAAGACTAACTGTAAGTTATAGTTTATGAATATGCATTATAGTAGAAACATAAGTGACCAATATATTAAATTAGAAAATAAAGGGACTAGAATTGCCAATAGGGAAAAGTTAAACTTAATAAAAATAATAATCAAGTTGTTGGAAGAATTATCCAGAAAACTTGAGAGAGGTTATGTGAGAAAGTAACGTGAAGAGAAGAAGGAGAAGAAGAAAACCAATAATCCATCAATTTAGCTCAGTTTAACCTTAAAGTGGTGACTAATAAGGCTAATAGGCTCTTAATTCCAATTCCCCTAATCAAGTAAGTGTATTACTTAAATTTTATGATAAGGGTTTTGGTTACTAGGATTGAAGGTAGTAATAGAAGGTCACAAATTCATGAAATTACTAGTTCTAGTCTCTAATTTAGACTAATTTTTGTATAGGAAGCTTAAGGGAGCTTGTGACTTAATCTCAATAGAAAACCTATTGTGGGATTGAGGTAAGTATAGTGGGTTTTTGTGTTGCTATGCTTAATTATGATTAATTGATTGTATGTTATAGTTTTTGTTGGAGCTTGTTATAGTAGCTTTTGGATCCATCGCTTCTAATTGTTAAAGTAGCTTAATTATGCAATTAAGGTATGTTTTATGTTATAGATGCTCCAAGAATTTATTGTGTAGTTAAAGTTTTATTACGCATATAACCCACTTACTTACTAAGCATTTTGCTTACGTTATAGTTGATGATCTTTTGTAGGTTTTGGCAAGGAAGATAAGGGCAAGAATCAGGTGTAAGATGGATTACACTTAAGCATATAGCTATTGAAGTCTTTTGGACCAAAGGTGTTGAAAGTTTATACCAAGTTGTTACGCCCCCAAAACCGAATAATTTAAACTTTTGAAATGACTTGAATTTGAACCGACTTATATTGACATTTTGTCGACAAACAAGAACTGAAAACAATAAACGAAAGAAACCGCGAAGTTTTCTGGTTTTGAATTGAAAGAAACTAAAAAGGTCTTGCTGACGAGTGGACGCCGTAGCCCATACTACGCAACCCCGTCACCCTTTAAAAGGAGTGTCAGATTATTAATAAAACTTAAAGCCCAACGGATCAGAAGTTTTATAACCTGACGGGGTCAGAACTTCTCCAGACGCCGTCACTTTATAACTGCGACGCCATCAGAACAGAAGCTTAACCTGACGGCTCAGAGGAATTTACAATCAGATAGGGTCACAAGGTTTGTGACACCGTCTGGGGACCAGACCTGCACTTTTCTAGTGTAGAAATTATGTACAACACACATAACTTTACTCTGAAAACCTTTATACACATAACTAAGGATTCTAAATGATCCAACATAACATACAAGGTTTTTACTATTCAACCTTTTGACTCATAACTATCCAAAACGAATCAAAGGACATTAGGCCAAACATCATTCTACTACAAATTGACCTGTTACCAACAAGAGTTTGACATTAGCATTTGAAATCCATTTAAACTACATACCAAGAACATAACCATAAGACCAATAGTAAAATGACCATATGACCCAAAAATATACCAAAATGAGACTTGACTCTTCGGGGCTTCCAACTTTCAACACCTTTGGTTTAAAAGACTTCAATAGCTATATGCTTAAGTGTAATCCGTCTTACACCTGATTCTTACCCTCATCTTCCTTGCCGGAACCTACAAAAGATCATCAACTATAACGTAAGCGAAATGATTAGTAAGTAAGTGGGTTATATGCTTAATAAAACTTTAACTACACAATAAATTCTTGGAGCATCTATAACATAAAACATACCTTAATTGCATAATTAAGCTACTTTAACCATTAGAAGCTATGGATCTAAAAACAACTATAACAAGCTCCAACAAAAACTATAACATACAATCAATTAATCATAATTAAGCATAGCAACCAAAAAACCCACTATACTTACCTTAATCCCACAATAGGTTTTCTATTGAGATTAAGTCACAAGCTCCCTTAAGCTTCATATACAAAAATTAGTCTTAATTAAAGACTAGAACTAGTAATTTCATGAATTTGTAACCTTCTATTACTACCTTCAATCCAAGTAACCAAAACCCTTATCATAAAATTTAAGGAATACACTTACTTGATTAGGGGAATTGGAATTAAGAGCCTATTAGTCTTATTAATCACCACTTCAAGGTTAAACTGAGCTAAATTGATGGATTATTGGTTTTCTTCTTCTCCTTCTTCACTTCACGTTACTTTCTCACATAATATATCTCAAGTTTTCTGGATAATTCTTCCAGCAACTTGATTATTATTTTTATTAAGTTTAACTTTGCCCTATTGGCAATTCCAATCCCTCTATTTTCCAATTTCATATATTGGTCACTTATGTTTCTACTATAATGCATATTCATAAACTATAACTTATAGTTAGTCTTCGCAACTTAAATATAAAATAAAGTACTAATGCCTATATATATATATAATGATAATAACTCACCGGGATACAGGTGTAACAATTCACCCCTCTTAAAATTTGATTTCTTCCTTGAAATCTTTGCTTATGAAAAGTTGAGGATACTTGTTCCTCATTCTTTCTTCCATTTCCCATGAAGCTTCACGGTTTCTGTCTTCCTTACGTGATTCAGAAGATGCTCTATCAGTTGTAATGCCTTACGTGATTTAGAAGATGCTCTATCAGTTGTAATGGGTGCTATGCAGCAATTTCCTAACCTCCGATCTAAGCAGTTACTCGTAAGACTATATTTGTTTTAGGCTAATAGCTTAGAAACAACTAAACTCAATTTGTTTTATATATATTATATATATATATATATATATATATATAATGTTTGTTTTTGTTTGAAAAAGGTTCAATTTTTCCTGAAAAGAAAAGACAACAACTTCCACAAACCCGAGCTTTCTCACTCAATGTGTGGGTTATAGGGCTCCATGTTGTAACATATTGGATTTCACAAACACATCACACCATGACTAATATGGGGCGTACACTATATGGTTTTAGAGAGAGAAAGTTAAGAGGTTTGGGAACTTAGAGAGAGAAAGAAAAATCTTATTATGAGCTCCAACCCTCTACCTTGGGAGGTAGAGGGTATTTATAGTATCTTACATAAAACGCCACCTACGGGCTGTGGATCAGGCATACAGTGGGTAAAGACCCGTCCGTCCTCCACGGTGTTACTTAACTAAATACTATCTAACATTTAAATAACTACGACTACGAGCTTTCTAACGATTACATATACTTGAGGTGACCAACACTTTAACGACTGGATTTTATAAATCCTAACAATCTCCCCCTAAGGGAGGTCAACTCAAATTACATTGAATACAAACAGATATTACATTGAGATTGTTCTTGGATTCTTGTTTAAGTTCTTTGCTCTGTAGTACGTAGTCTTTAATTCTTCATATTTTGCATGTTTGGTTAATCCAAGTGGAGGTCTTTAACTGATCCACGTGATGATGAGTTTTGAGCCAGCTTTGAGATTATCAGCTACCATAAATATCTGACACTTTCTTTGTAGTGTTGACATTATGTGATGTTGTGACTTTTGGACCGACATGCTCACATTCTGGATCATGATTTCTTCATATCAGAGTAGCGGAAGATTTAGTTGATTCATGATATTTGTAGCAGCGTAGCAGAAGCATGGAGTGTAAATATCAGAGTTGCTGATGCACTTATCATGATTTCGAAGTGAATGTCTTGTGTGATCATGAGGAAATGAATTGATCTCTCAATTCTGATCAGCCGCAAACGTCGGGTGTACCTGCATACAACAGTTAGCAATAAAGCGCATGAAAGTGTCTTTGATCACTTTCATTGAATTGAGGTACACGGCCCACAGTTCCCCGTTGATCAGTACAAGTACTGCCTGTGATTAGGTATGATTCCAAAGAATCTCCTTGACAGGGTTTCGCAGCTGCTCTAGCCGTTCTCAAACCGGAACGTCTCAAAGAAGACAACACGGAGTGAGTGAACCAGCGAATTTGAGATTCACTGAATGATGAAAAGAGATTTGAAAAACATTCGTGTACTTCTCAATATAAAGTGTTTTTGCAATACAACGAAAGTTTTAAAGAAAATCCGTTATCAATCATAAACACCTTTTATTTTTGAAATATTAGTACACAGTCGATGTGCTAGAGAAAAGAATTTTAAGCACAACGACCGGTTTTTCAAAGGTATCCGTCAATCCATTTCCTGGACCAAGGTTGATTCAATAATGAATCGCCCCATTGTTTCAATCCAGTTGTCACAAGTTTGATCTATTGGATATATCTCACATGCCACCTACCAAGAGCTTGTTTGATGTTGGCTCTAGAAAGCTTTCCATCGTCATTGTGAATATGTTTGCATATCACTCAGATGTTCTGGCAATACCACAAGGATAATGCTTAGGACTCTTAAAATATATTCTCTCTTTCCACATTGTGTGAAACAAAGAGTCTTCATTGACAGTGTCCTAATGAGATTTATTGATGATCTCGTGGCTCCAGACTCAATTGTGCACCTTTGGTTCCTATGCCGGAGACTAGGGAGAGGGTCTCCTCCTTCAATATCAACCATCTCTAAGAGAAAGTCGATAGATACTGTAGGTTCCCCGTGAGAATGAAACAAGTCCTTTTAAGAGGAACTTGAGTGGCTTGGGAAGTTGTAGTGCAGTGCGTCACTGGGTCCATGATATATTGTCTTCAATACCGGTGTTACCTTAGTAACAACCAGTAGCATATGTATTGAACCCGGTTTCTGCCCTAGGGTTGAATTATTGAAGGGCTATTTCTTTTCAACCTTTTCACATTAATTTCTTTTTCATTCTTCAACCCCTTCAGTGCTTACTGAGACTTCATAACTAGAACCTTGTTGGGTTTGTTCCAGTACTAGCTTTGTCTCAGTCGGCACTCTTCCCATATTTTCATTTTTCTCCTTTTTTCATCATACCTAAGGACTTCTACACTAACTAGTGGATTGTCCCTGGGTAGATCCCTCCAGCACTGGCGGAATCGTGGGAATGAATACCTAACTTAACCATCCTTATATCTTCATACATAAAGTAATTTTGGTCGGTCTTTTTTATATTGTTCTTCTGCCATTGGAACCAATTGAAGACCATTTGAAAATCAGTCCAGGTACTTGTGATATATTATCAAAGCATTTTGTACCTGAATTGTTTTTGATATTTCAGAAAAAGCTCCCCCTCAACCTGTGCATCGTATATTTGAAGTCGTTTTGGCACAAGGAGGCAATAGGAAGAATTCACTTCTTTGATTAATATTTTCTAAAAATATCTACATCACCTTCCCGATCAAAATTAGTGTTTGGGAAAGGATGTGGTTTTTAAAAAAATTGCTCCCTCTCAATATGTGCATCGATATTCGAAAGTGTTTTGCACATATTAAGGAAAACCTCATATTGAAACAAATCATTCACATTTCAATCCTTTTTGGTTTGGTATAGATGCTCCCCCTTAACATGTGCATGGAAAATTTGAAATCGTTTGGCACATGTAGGGAGGAGAGCTTGCTAATCACTTACAAACCCATTTATCGAATTATCGGTTTTAGTCCAATTTAAATCACAAATTCTCCCCCGATCAAAATTTTCAAGTAATTTGAGATTTGTGATCTCTATAGATTTAAATTGAATTTGAAAGCTTTTGAGGAGAATTGTGACTTGCTTATGAAAACATTTAGCCGATAAGGATCAAATCTGAGACTTTAAACTCCAATGATTAAACATGCTTGAGTATCTTTTGAAAACATGACGTTAGCCTTGGTCTGAACCAATTGTATGACAAATAACCTTTTGATTTAATTGAAATCATTCTCCCCCTCAATCTATGACATAAGTTGTTGATTGAGAGATAGAGATTTTGACAACTATCAAGTCCAGATGATTTTCAAAAATTGAGACCGAGTTATTTTTCAAAGCTATGAGTTTTCATTAGATAACAAATATTTTTCAGAGGAATTTATAGAAGGAAAAATATTTGTGAGGGAAATATTTGTCTTTTTGGTGACAAACATTTGTTTTTAGAATTAGAGCATGAGATTTGAAAAATAAGATAAAGCATGGTTCTGTTCTTTCTTTTTAAAACCGGGGTATAGTCTGAAATGACTTTAAACCTTTGTTTTTTATTCTCTCAAAATGTTTTTTTAAACGATTTATGTACATTCGAACAACATCTAAAGACCCGTATCACTCTTTGAATGACAACACAAACACCGTAGATGTTATCGAATCAAGAAAAACATGACAAAATGACAAAATTTTTTGAAAATTTTCGAGTTTTTCAAATTTTTTTGGATTTTTGAAAGTTTTATATTTTTCTATTTGGTTTTTGTTGGTTTTGTAATTTTGTATTTTATTTTTGATAAGAATATGTACAAGGAATAGATGAAGAGATGCCTTTACTCCTCTTCTTCATTTTGAAGACGTTTGAGTGTCTCAGGTTGAAGACTTTTGAGTCTAAGACGGGGAAGAATAAACTCGAAACGTTCTCGAGAGTTCCTTAGTGACGATGTCTGCTAGCTGATATTCAGTTCTCACAAAGTAAAGTTCTACCACACCTTTTTCCACTTGTTCCCGGATGAAATGATGTCGAATGTCGATGTGCTTTGCTCTTGAATGTTGAACGTTGTTGCAGGAGAGAGCAATGGCACTTTTGTTATCACAATACAGAGGAATTTTGTTGAAGTCAAATCCATAGTCAGATAGTTGGGATCTCATCCATAGGATTTGAGCACAACAAGATGACATGGCGATGTATTCAGCCTCTATAGAGGATATCGACGTACACATTTGTTTCTTAGAAGATCAGCTTACAAGTTTTTCTCCTAAGAATTGAGCACCACCTGATGTGCTTCGTCGTGTATCTTGACACCCTGCATGGTCTGCATCTGCATATGCTGTTAGTGACATGTTGGTGTCCTTCAGATACCAAAGTCCCATGTTAATGGTACCTTGGAGATACCGAAAGACCCGTTTAACCGCTTCAAGGTGTTTTTCGGTAGGCTTAGCCTGGTATCTAGCACACATGCATATAGCGAACATAATATCAGGTCTACTGGCTGTGAGGTACATCAGGGATCCAATCATACTACAATATTTCGTTTGATCTACCATAATCCCTGAGGGGTCCTCATCCAGTTTGGTACGCTCCACCATGGGAGTGTCAACGGTGTCACAAGTGTCAAATCCAAATTTCTTTAAAATTTCATTAGCATATTTAGATTGATTGATAAAAATGCCTCCGGGACTTTGTGAAATTTGTAAACCCAAGAAAAATGACATTTGTCCCATCATAGACATTTGAAATTTGGAGCGCATTTCATTTGAAAAACGGTCACATTCAGTAGGGTCGTTCGAGGAAAAAATAATATCATCTACATAGATTTGAACGTGAATTAAGTGTTTGCCTGACTTTCGGGTGAACAATGTGGGATCCAAGGCTCCTTTGCTGAATCCAGTAGATAAGAGGAACTTTGATAGAGTATCATACCATGCCCTTGGAGCTTGTTTCAGACCATAGAGAGCCTTCTTTAGGCGATAGACATGAGTAGGACATTCCGAATCCACAAAACCTTCTGGTTGACTGACGTACACGATTTCTTTCAGATCTCCATTAAGAAAGGCAGTTTTTACATCCATTTGATAAACCACCATGTTCTTACTAGCAGCATTAGCTAAGAAGATTCTGATTGCCTCAATACGTGCAACTAGAGCAAATGATTCCTCAAAGTCAATACCATCCTCTTGACGGTATCCTTTTGCAACCAATCGATCCTTGTTCTTTAGTACGTCACCATGCTCATCAAGTTTTAATTTGAAGATCCACTTTAGAGCAATGATCATAGCACAGTCAGGAGCAGGTACTAATTCCCAAACATCAAGTCGGTCAAACTCATGAATTTCTTCCTGCATTGCATTGAACCAAATGTCTTCTGACATTGCTATTTTGACATCTTTTGGTTCAACTTTTGACAGTATGGAATTGAAGAAGCACCATAAGGCATCTGTTGCAAGCTGTTTACAGGTGGATACCGGACGAGAGGGATTCCCTATGATATTATCCATCGGATGATCGTGTGTCCATTTTCTGAAATGCTC
Source organism: Chrysanthemum makinoi (assembly GCA_910596185.1). Classification (NCBI taxonomy): domain Eukaryota; kingdom Viridiplantae; phylum Streptophyta; class Magnoliopsida; order Asterales; family Asteraceae; genus Chrysanthemum; species Chrysanthemum makinoi. The sequence goes on along the minus strand of OU343224.1, from coordinate 261,385,829 downwards.
GTGTGGTTGTGGTTGAAGAACTGAGGTAGCAGAGTTGTTTTCCCCTGATGAAGATGGTTCTGATGATGGATCAGGGGCAAAAATATTTTCAAAAGGTTCATCTTCTGGAGTGGCAAAAGGGTTTTCTTCATCTGTGACTGCAGCAACATTTCCATGATGTACACTTGATGATTGAGGATTTGATGATGAGGATGAGTGATCTGTAGTAGGCGCTTCTTGACTCAATGACATAGAAACTGAAGGGTTGTCTACGTTGACTGGGTTAGGGGCAGCCTCTGTTGATGGATTTGACTGATCATTAGCAATAGGCTCATAGTGTTCATCAAACATTTGATCAAAAAATTTCTTCAAATCATCTTCCGAAGGGGGCACATATGGAATTACTGGTGAGGGACTTTGTACAAGAGAAGAACTAATGGGACTACTTAATGAATGTTGTGATGCGGGTCCAGAACTTGATTGTCCTGGAGCCATTTGCCCAAACAGCTCATCGAACATAACGTGATTAGTTTCCATGATATCTCGAGTTCTTTTGTTGTAGATTCGGTAACCCTTTTTGTTTGATGCATAACCCATAAAAACTCCAATGTCCGCCTTAGCTCTTAATTTTCCTAAATCTTGACTGTCATTCGTTGGATAGCACAAAGCACCAAACACCCGAAGGTAGGAGAGATCAGGTTTTCGTTTATGGAAAAGTTCGTATGGAGTTTTTCCATGAGTGGTGTGTATGAGGGAATGATTTTGGGTGTAGCAAGCAGTGGCAATGGCTTCAACCCAAAGAAACATTGGAACCTTTGAGTAAATTAGCATTGTTCTTGCAGCTTCAACAAGGGTCCGATTTCGTCTTTCAACTACACCGTTCTGTTGAGGCGTACGTGGAACACTTATTTGATGACTGATTCCAATACTTTCATAAAATTGACTTAAGTCTTTGTTAACGAACTATGTGCCATTGTCTGTTCGAACAATTCTAACAGTCTTGTTAAGTCGAACCTGCAGCTGCTTGATAAGTTTGATGATGACATCTGGAGTTTCATCCTTTGTCCTCAAAAACTTAACCCAAGTAAATCGAGAGTAGTCATCAACAATGACTAAAATATATTTCTTTCCATTTATAGTTTGCACTCTCATTGGTCTGCACAAATCCATATGAAGAGTATGAAGAACTTCCATAACTGAATTTGCAGGTTTGGGTTTGTGGGCATATTTCCTGCTTTTTCCCAATTGGCATGCTGAACAAAGATGATCTTTTTCATACTTTAATCTGGATAAGCCTCTTACAAGGTCCTTTCTGGAAAGATCATTAATGGTGCCGAAGTTCAAGTGATTGAGACGACGATGCCATAACCATGACTTTGTTTTCGAAGCCTTTGACAACAAGCATATTGGAGAAGACTTCATCATATCTTCGATAGAGATGGTGTATAGGTTTGTACCACGTGTTCCTCTTAAAAGTTCCACACCATCAAGTTCTCTAACGAAACAAGTATGTTTTCTAAAAGCTACCTCTAGATCGGAATCATAGAATTGACCAACAAAAAACAGGTTATGACCAAGACCTTCAACATAATATACCCTGGAGATTACACTATCACCAACAACATAATCTCCTTAACCCATAATTGCACCAAAATGTTCGTTCCCGAATCTAACAGTCCCAATAAATTTACTTACGAAGTTCATGAGCCGCGAGCGATCTCCAGTCATATGCTTGGAACAGCCTGAGTCCAGGTACCACATAACGATTTGAACGATCTGCAGTTGAACATAGAAAAGAATGGATAACTGGATAATTGGGATCCCCATGCAAGAATGGGTTCCACTTGGTTAGACAAAGAGATTGGAACATCCACATCAGAAGCAGAGTCAATAAAATCATTAGAGGTAGATGCCTGGTTAGTAGAAACAATAGATCTATTCAAAGTATGTTCACTTCTTAAAGGTATAGTTCTACCAGTGGGCATCCATTTCCTAATGGGCATTGATCTAGATAATTTAGGGCACGACTCACTAAGATTGAATTTACGGCCAGTAGGAATCCAATGGTAACCTACATTACTAAATTTTCTTCATGTGGGTTTCCAATGTTTTCTAACCTTCTTCCGCCTTTGCTTTCGAGCCTTCTTAGCTTGATTTTTGGCATTAACAATTTTAACTGGGTATTTAACATCATTAATCAAATCATTCACACCACATACATGATTAGTAACAGAAACCAAGCAATCATCATTACATGTTTTGCCAAAAGTAGCAGAATTCACATTAATTACAGCACGCTTAGAGCTAACACTATAATCAACACGATTCGTTTTATTCAACATAGTTTCATTCTTCCTAAGGTGATCTTCTACTCTCTTCCACTGAACATTCCTAGCTTGCAAGGTCCTATCATTCTTTGTGTTGCCTTGCGGCTTTGACCTGCTCGCTTTGGTGTCACTTTTTACTCCTGTAGAGGGAATGGGAACATTAGTTGGTTTTGCTACTTTTTGCATTTCAGGTTTGGAAGTGCTGGGATCTGAGTTACTTGAAGGCACATTAAAGTTTACTTTTTTAATACTGGGCATAGAATGGGTTGCATACTTAGCACCAGGCATAGAACAAGGCATCACAGCTTTATCTTTTTCACATAAGGATTTAGGGCATGTTGCTTTTAAACATTCTAACAGCTCCTGAGATCGTTTGGCATATATGCAAGCATACCTAATTTCACTATCAAGTGGCTTATTTATGCGATCCTCTTCTACAATCTCACGGAGACATTCTAGACTATCCTTAAGGTGACAGAAATAGTTATGAAGCACAAGTTCGTTATTTCTAAGATGAGAAGGAATGTATTTAACAATCACATTATATTTAGAATCTGCAGATGCGTTTGATGCAACATTATCATAAGACAAGTGACATTTTCCCTTTTTCCTGACTCTTCAGATTCTCAATTTCCTTTTGTAACGAAGTTATTTTTTCATTGTTCTTGTCACGAGTGACTTTCATTGAATCATATAACTCTTTGAAGTGTCGTTTGACCTTTTCATTTTCTTCAAGAAAACTTTCATTTTCTTGTTGTAATACGTTAATGATATTTTGAAGATGAAAGTTTTGAGAAAATTGAGAATCTAAAGGAGGAGGCATTTGGGAGCCAGTCACATTGTTCTTTTCACCCTTTAATTATGAAATTTTGGCTTTCAACTTTCTGTTTGTGTTACAGTGAGCTTGAATCTGTTCGTCACGTTTATTTATTTCAAAAACTGCATCAAACTCTGGAGCATTTGAGGATGTCTTGATGTTTGAGGTTTGGACATTTTCTTTGAGATGTTGATATTTTAGTTGCAAATCAAAATGTTCAACTTCTAGCTTTGAAAAATGTTTTACCAAATTATCGTGATCATCCTGGTCAATTTTCTCATTAAGTTTTGAGTTTTTGTTTTCAAGCTCAATGACACGATCATGGAAAACTTTCAAAGCAACAGATAATTCATGAAATTGAGAAGCAGTAATAGAATGCTTAGTAACAGTATAAAACACATCTTGAGCTACACAACTCAATACTAAGTTCTCATTTAAGATATGCAGGTTCTTCCTTTCAATTTCATTATATTTGAGTTCCCGTTCATAATCATTGACCTCAACTATCATTGCATCAAATTCCTTTTCCATTTCTTTAATATATGAGTCTATCCCTTTTTGAAGACTCTCAAATTGACCTTTTATTTGTTTAAAGAAAGGCATGACCTCAGTTAAATAGCATTCTTTAGTTTGCTCAAAACCCCTTTCCCCTTCAGTTATCCCTGTAGGTGTGATTCTCTTCTTACATGTCTTCTCAAAATCAACGAATAGTTGATAAACAACATACACCTGATTAAGGTCTTGCTATTAGTGGAAATAGTTCTAGGAACTAAATGCATTGGTGTATTCGGAGGATACACAGTAGCTGCAGGCACTTTCCTAAGGGGAGTGTTTGTTTCAACAAGTACATTTTCTTTTTTTTTATCCATGTCTTTCTTCCAAAAAATTGTTTTGGGGTTAATTGAGTTTGAGGCTTAAACCTGTTCAGGGAGATACAATTTTCTTTTGTGTAATCATGGGGTTTGATCGTTATGTTTTGCTTTTTACACTCAGGATCTTTTAGCTTCTTTGTTGGAATCACTCCTAAACTAGATTACAAGTGTTAGTAATTAATATGTAATAGTTAGCTCAATTAGGCCTTTATGTTTGTTATTATGCTAAGGCTTATGTAGAAGGCCCATAAGCCTTGGCCCAAGCCTAATAAGGAAAGGAAGGGACTAGGAGTGTTACCCTAGCTCCCTCTCCTATAAATAGCCTTGTAAACCTTCATTTGAAGGTTGGTTGTTCACATTTACATATTACTTATGCATAACTCTTCTCTCAATTCATACGCGTAGTGTGTTTGTGTGTTCATCCGATCCTTCCTTCATCTCATTTCTTATATTGATGCTTGTGTTACATAAATGGTGACCTAACAGTGGTATTAATCGCCAAATAGTTGGGTGAAACGATTTTGTTTTTGAAACATAGTGTCTACGTGTAACTCTCAGTACTCAAATCTTTATACGCTTTAAAAACTTAATTTTTACACTTTACAATCCAAGATTTTTATAAGCTTGGTTTCATACGTGTAGTTTTGTCTACTCGTAAGGTGTATAAGGGTCTTTGATCATCAAGGTTCACACTTTTGTGTTATTTTGGTGATATTAAAGCTTCTTCATCATAAAAATCTGGTTTTGAAACACTTTTGGGCAGAAATCTAAGTTTTGGCAAATCCTACGCATAAGTAAACCCTAAATTTAAGCGTAAGGTTTTCCTTGGTTTGATCTTCAGTGTTCTTGGTTTACTCAGTGTTTTCTTGCTTGGATAAGCCTGAAAACACTTCGACTTTGGATATCTTTTACACTGGGATAAGTGTAAAGGAGTTTTGGGAAAAACCCTAGTTTTACGCCTAAGCTAACTTACGCTTAAGAATTCTACTTCTAAGTCTTTTGTTTACGCATAACCTACGGTTTAACCAACCCTACGCGTAAGTTCTCTTCTTACGCGTAAGTTGGTGTTTTTACGCATAAGGTTCTTTGTTTGCCTAAGCTACTTTTCTACGCCTAAAGATACTCAATCAACAAAGTTTCATTTGACTACAAAGATCCATCATCAAAAGAAGTTTCAAGATGTCTCAACCACCATACTCTAACTACTTTCCTCATGTGTATCCTCAACAACAACAACAACGACAACAACTCCATCAACAACAACATTTTTATCAACAACTACAACAACAACTTAAACAACAATTTCCTCATGGAGCAATTCAACCACAAATGATTCAACCACCATCTAGTTTTCAAGTACAACCCTACACAAACATTCACAATCAGCATCCATCCAGGAATACTATGAAGGAACCGTCTTGGTTTGCAAAGATGTATGAAGCTTTATGTAGCCAACAATCCATTCATGAGGCTGGATCACTTAATAGACCTCCAATGCTCACTCCCGGAAACTACGATCAATGGGTGATAAGGTTCTTTAGGTTCTGGGATCTAAAGAAGCCACATGGAAAGTTCTTAAAGAAGGTCATCCTGGAAGGACCATTTCAGATGCCTACTGTCACTGTACCCGGAGATCCAAATGCTAATCCACCAAGAGGTGATGTCACTAACATTGCAAGTCTTAATGACCTCACTACTGATGAACTTCTACACTTTGAAGCCGATGAATTGGCAATGCAATACATCCTTTTGGGATTACCCAATCCGATACTTCGAAGTGTTGATGCTCAAAAGACTGCTAAAGCAATGTGGGAGCATATTCATCTTCTTATGGAAGGCACAACACTCAATCAAGAAAACATGGAATCCAAAATCTACTTGGCTTATGAACACTTCATGATTGAACCAGGGGAGACATTAGAGTCATATCATCATCGATTCTCCGATATCATCAATGACTTGGACAAACATAACATAATTATGCCAAGAATTGCAGTCAACACTAAGTTTCTGAGTAGTCTTGGTCCTGATTAGGAAAAGTATGTCATTTACATCCGTCAAGCGAAGAATCTTCATCATGCTACATACGGATTGTTGTACGACTATTTGAAGCCCCACCAAAAAGAAGTTGACAAAGAAAGGGTTATCCGTGGACTACCTGTTTTGCCACCACTTCCGGATAATCAACAATTAGCTTTGTGGGCTCAAGTATGCTACCCTCAATTCCCGAATTTGCCAACAACATTCACAAATCCTCCACAACCAACTGCAACAATTACACCATATGATCTGTCACAGCAACAATCTCAAGAAACTCAATTGGTTCCATACAACAACAAAAACACTGATCAAGCACTTTAAAGTGAATCTACTGAGGATACAGAAGCTTTCGATGCATTGCAGCAAGGGTTTGTCATGATTGCTAGAGCCTTCGGCCAATACTCAAACAAATCCAACAATCGCATTCATACCTCATCTAACACAAAGAATCAGGCTGTTGTTAACAATGGACGTGTTGAAGTTCAGAATCGTGGTAATGCTCGTCAGATGGGCGGTGGTCAAGGGTTTAATTCAATGGGAAGGAATAACATGGGTGCTCCACAACAACAAAGGGCTCAAGTGGTTGAACAGGGTAATGCTCAGAATGGGGTTAATGGTCTTCATTGTTATAACTGTAATGAGAAGGGTCATCTGGCTAATGCATGCCCAAAGCCGAGGACAAGAGGCAACGCTTATCACAAAGAAGCTTTACTCTTGGCTCTTAAGGATGAAGCTGGTGGAACTCTTACCAACAAGGAACAAAGCTTCATGGAAAATGCAGATTCTAATGATGATATGGAGGACTTGCAGGCTAATGCAACAGTTATGTTGATGGCAAACATGAACGAACTCCACATGAGTGACACAGGCCCAGTGTATGACACTGACGGCTTGTCTCAGGTACCGGATCAAACCATACTTATTACTGATATGATATCTCGGCCTACACCTGTATCCGACGAGGATCAGAGTGTTCAACATGAGCCGTCTACATCTCATTTCGATGATAATCAAATAGACCCCGTAGTTATATTTGACGATCAAGATGACCTTATGGTTACCATTGATAATCAAGTTGACTCCGTGGTTATACTTGAGGATCTGACTAATGATCATGTTGAGACTCCCGTTGAACAAGCTGAACTTCCGTCTGAGCTCATGACCTTACTTAAAGACCAAGAATCTCAACTGGAAATATGCAAAGATATCAATAAGCAATTAAAGGACAAAAATGCACTACTGACTAAGGATAATGAATGCTTAAAACTTCAACTCAACAGTTTTCAAACTCAAGAAAAACGTGAAAAAGGTTTTGAAGTCGCTTTTGCTAAATCTTACCAAAACGAAAAATCATTAGAACAACAGATACGTGATATAGTCGCATCTAAGAATGCTTTGTTGTCTCAAATAGAACAACTAAAATATGATCATAAACAACAACTTAACGCTCTCAGTTTGGAAACTCAAAAAGCCAAGTCTGTGTTGTTAACTTGTAAAAAACAGTTTTCTGAGTACAAAAATCATTCAACAAAACGAATAGATGACTATCTTGAAGAAATTGTTGACTTACAAAACAAAATCAAAGAGTTTCAAAATATTGTTTACAAACATGGTGAGTCAATCACAACTATTCAAAAGTTTACTTTTAAACCAAATCCAAATGGATATGGACCGAATCTTGCTGATTACAAACCTAAGTTTTCAAACAGAGCATTCAAACCAAATCTTGAAGTTTACAGTGCAGAACACAGAATTGATGATTCCATTATGAGTGTTGTTGAATATAATCGTCAAGAGGAATTAGATGCAGATGACAAGAGTCGATCAAAAATGGAAAATGTTGCTTATAACAAACCATTTAACTATTCAAAAGCCGTAACTTTTGTCACACAACATGATACTTCTAACACACCTTGGGTTATCACACCAACTTCTGAGCCTTCTAATGTTGGTCCACAACACAATGGTGCACAAATTAATGGTCCTTTACCTTCACTCAATGAAGTTAAACCTAAAACCAAAAATTGTCAAGTTATTAAATACTTTGAACTTTTCTTATCTGACATCAAACTTTTCGAACATGAAATTGAATTTCATTCTGAAATAAAAGTTGAACATTTTCAATCGCCTCTGGCGCGAGAACAAAGAGATATTTTTCAGAAAAGAATTTTACCCCATGTTCAAAATTTGAAAAATTGTGCACTATATTAGGAAAGGGACTTTCACAAGGAGCTTGGTCTTATGAAAAGAGTTTTCGAGCAAACAGAAACATCGATTTCAAACACCAAACGTAAAAAGAAATTGTTAAGAAAAGATGTTGATCGACTCTTGGAAGATGTTATCTGTGCTGACATCAATAATGTTGTGTTATTACATTCTGTTGCATATGCATTTGATTATATCTCTGCTGATTCTGTTGATACTGTTGAGAATATTGATAATGTGCCTTAGATCGAGTCTTTAAAAATTGAAAATGAGCGTCTGATAAATGAGCTTTAAAATGCAAAACGTCGTCTTCAATGGTGTCAAAAAGATTGTCAAAATTGAGAACTTGCTTTACAAAACAAACTCACCCAGTTTCATGCCAAATCTTCTGATCCTAAACTTGATCAACTGGATGATCAAAACGTGTCTTTAAAATGTCAAATCTCAAAATATGAACAAGAACTTGCAAAATTTAAAAAGGAATATGGTGTCATATTTGATTTACTCAAACGAACTCGTGATGAAGCATCAAAAGAACTTGATCATTATCTTGCACACACTAATGAAGTCATGAATGTTTACGGAAATCTTTGTTATGAAAATCAAGATTTGTTGCACACTATTATTGAGTTGAAAGAGAAGTTAGGAAAGTATGAACAAGTTAAGATTAGTAACACTAAGGTACTTGCACCTGTAACACTTAGAAAAAGTGACACTAGAATGCCTAATGTCAATCCACAAGATACTAACGTGCTTCCTTCCACTGCAACAGGACTAGTTACTTCTTTTCCCAACGCTAGCACTTCATAGCTTAAGAGCAAATCAACGAAGAATAGGAAGTTGCGGCGTAAGAAAAGAACAATAAAGAATGCTGAAGTAGAAGAACACCTTAGGACTTTGAATAAAACTAATGTTACTCCCACTTTAGATATTGCGTCTGACAAATGTAATGGAAAAAGTGATGTAACGAATGTTGAATCTTTAAGTACCTTGAATGTTTTGTTTGAAGCTTCTTGTGTTGGTTGTCGTAAAAGCATGTTCTCTAGTTGTCATGATAAGTGTGTTTCTAAGGCTATCTTGAATCGTAAGCGGAATAATAGAAAACAGGATACCTCTAGGCCAACTAATGCTTCTAAGTCTGTGCTACGTAAACCACCTTCTAGTGCTCCGGTTACATTCATTGATGTACCCATAGTACCCACTACACCTCCTAGGAAGAACTTATCACCTAGTGCATTTACTAAGACTAGTTGGAGATGGTAGAAATGGTTACATAATACACTTGGATTTCAATGGATACCTAAAATCATTAACATGTGTGTATCTAATAGAACTACTTCAGAACCCTCTAACTCTTTGGGTTCCACATCTACTTCTATTCCATCTGTGTTGTCTGTGTCTAATGCAGGTGATACAGATCATCCTCTGGATTGTTGATAGCGGATGTTCCCGACACATGACAGGCAATATTAAACTGTTATCAAACTTTGTTGCAAAGTTCATTGGCACTGTCAGATTCGGGAATGATCACTTCACAACTATCATGGGCTACGGAGATTACATCAATGGCAACATCGAGGGTTTATTATGTGGAAGGCCTTGGTCATAATCTATTCTCAGTTGGTCAGTTCTGTGATGGAGATTTGGAAGTTGCTTTTCGGGAGAAAACTTGTTTCATTCGCGATCTACAAGGAAACGATCTTATGTCTGGCACCCGAAATTCAAGTCTTTATACAATCTCAATGCAAGACATGATTGCTTCATCTCCCATCTGTCTCCTTTCAAAGGCAACATCAACAAAATCTTGGCTATGGCACCGTCGTCTCTCACATTTAAACTTTCAAACCATAACCAATCTTGCACGATACAAACTTGTTGAAGGTCTCCCAAGATTTCGGTATTCAAAAGATCACCTATGCTCAGCTTGTGAACAAGGGAAAAGCACTCGTGCTCACTTTCCTTCAAAGGTGGAACACGACTCACAGCATGTGCTTCTTCACATGGATTTGTGTGGCCCGATGCGTGTGCAGACCATCAACGGAAAACGCTACATATTAGTAATTGTGGATAACTACTCTAGATGGACTTGGGTTTATTTTCTTCGAAGTAAAGGTCAAGCTCCACAGATGATCATCACCTTTCTCACAAAAATTCAAGTTCAGCTCCGGAACACAGTTCGACAAATAAGAACAGACAAAGGAACTGAATTTGTGAATCAAACTCTTCGTGCATTTTATGAGAAAGTGGGAATTGAGCATCAAACATCTATTGCACGAACACCAGAACAAAACGGAGTTGTTGAAAGACGAAACCGTACGTTAGTGGAAGCTGCAAGAACAATGTTAATTAATGCTAACCTTCCAGATTACTTGTGGGCTGAAGCCGTATCAACTGCCTGCTACACTCAGAACCGCTCAATGATTACTAAACGCCACAACAAAACACCTTATGAGTTTATCCACAACCGTAAACCGAATCTCAAACACTTTCATGTATTTGGATCCCTTTGCTATCCGAATAATGATCGTGATGACTTTGGTAAGCTCAAAGGCAAAGCTGACATTGGAGTCTTTGTTGGATATTGTGACAACTCTAAGGGTTACCGGATCTGGAATCGTCGTACAAGGGATATTATGGAAAGGATTCATGCAAATTTCGATGAGCTTACTGAAATGGCTTCTGAGCATAACAGCATGGAACCCGGTCATAACCGTTTAAACTTCCCTCAAACCCCATCATCAGCTGAACCTAGTTTACAACTAACTCGACGTCAAATGGAACAGCTATTTGCTCCTCTATTTAGTGATGATATTGATGAACGTGCACCAGGTGTATCCAATGTTTCCGCTGCCCAACCTGATCAAAATCCAATACCTGATACACTTGCTACAACAACTACTGTTGAGGAAGCACCACCAGTTGATTCTACAACAACAGTTGAACAAACTGAGTCCAACGATGCTGAACCAGTTGATGATCTTCTTAACAATGAAGTACCCCTACCTGCAGATTATGATCCAAATGCATTTTTCAACCCTTTTTCTAATGAAACTGCCACATCTGATGTTGCGGAATCATTTACAAGTCATTTGAATCCTCCCAATATGCAGAATGTATATCAACATCAACCTTCCACACATCGTTGGATGAAATACCATCCTATTGAGAACATTATTGGTAACCCGAATCAACCAGTCGTAACTAGACAACGTCTTCACACAGACGGTGAACATTGCATTTATGCACTCACTGTCTGCCAATCTGAACCTAAAAACATTAAAGACGCAATGACCAAAGACAACTGGATTGAATCCATGCAGGAAGAACTCAATTAGTTGAAACGTCTTGAAGTATGGGAATTGGTTGAAAGACCAACAGGGGTCTATGTCATTGGTCGCAAATGGATTTGGAAAAACAAATTGGATGCTGAAGGAACCGTCATCAGAAATAAGTCACGTCTAGTGGCTAAGGGTTATAGACAGGAAGAGGGTATTGAATTTGAAGAATCATTCGCTCCAGTTGCTTGTCTTGAGGCTGTACGGATTTTTCTGGCGTTTGCAGCTCACATGAACATCGCCGTTTATCAGATGGACGTCAAAACTGCCTTTCTAAATGGAAAATTGAAAGGAACGGTCTATGTCAGCCAGCCAGAAGGATTTGTTGATCCAGAGTTTTCGAACCACGTTTACAAACTGAATAAGGCTCTCTACAGACTCAAACAAGCTCCTCGGGCGTGGTACAATAAGTTATCCTCCTTTCTCATTGCCAATAATTTCACCAAAGGTTCGGTCGACCCTACACTATTCATACAATATCACGGGGGTACACATTTTAATCGTTCAAATTTATGTGGATGACATCATTTTTGGGTCAACACATCTAAAATATTCAAATGCTTTTTCAAAAACTGATGAAAAAACACTTTGAAATGTCCATGATGGGTGAACTTATATTCTTTCTTGGATTGCAAGTTCATCAATCACCCCGTGGTATTTTCTTTAGTCAGTCGAAATATGCCCTTGAAATTTTAAACAAAAATGGAATGCAAAACTGTGACACCTATGCCACTCCAATGGCACATACCAAGAAGCTGGACGTTGATTTACATGGGAAATTGGTTGACCCTACCAAATACCGTAGTATCATTGGGTCCCTCATGTATCTAACAGCCAGTAGACCTGATATTGTATTTGCTGTTTATCTTTGCTCCCGTTATCAGTTGAGACCAACTGAAACTCACCTCTCTGAGGCTAAAAGAATCCTCCGATACATCAAGGGAACCATTAACTTAGGGATCTGGTATCCGAAGGATTCTGGTTTTGAACTAATAGCTTTTTCAGACGCTGATCACGCAGGTTGCTTAGATTCTCAGAAAAGTACTTTAGGTGCTCTACAATTTCTTGGCGATAAACTGGTGTCATGGCAATCGAAGAAGCAGGATTGTACATCGCTGTCCTCTACAGAAGCAGAATATGTAGCCATGTCGGCGTGTTGTGCTCAAGTCATTTGGATGAGAACACAACTCAAAGACTATGGTTACGTATTTGACATAATCCCGATGTACTGCGACAATCGAAGTGCTATTGCGATCTCGTGCAACTCTGTTCAACATTCGAAATCAAAGCACATCGATCTTCGATATCATTTCATCAAGGAGCATGTGGAAAAGGGTACAATTGAATTATACTTTGTGGGTACTGAATACCAACTGGCAGATCTTCTCACCAAAGCCTTAGCTCCTGCTAGGTTTACTGAGTTGGTCCACCGGATTGTTATGAGGTGTTTGACTCCAGAGGAACTGGAAGAACTTTTAAAACAATCTTAAAATCAGTCAAACACCAAAACCTCTTTTGTAAATATTTTTCCAAAAACAAAATACAAAAATATAAAATCTTATAAAATACAAAAATATTCTTCTCTTCAAATTTCTTTCAACATTTCCAGTACAAATATTCTGTCAACACTTTACACTTTCAAAATTCAGTATTTTCTTGGTCAAGTGTTGAGGGGGAGAAAGTAAATATTTTTCGGTTTCATAAAACCTTGTACTTGCATGTTACCTCATCCCGGTTGTTTCTTTGATAACCGTGGTCACATTTCTGGTTTATTGACATTCCCCGGACTCAAATTTGTAAAATTTCACTATTTCTTAAGTCGAGGGGGAGTGTCGTCAAGTTTCTTTCCAAATATCTTGCGTTATGTAACAAAAATGAAAGTTATGGGCATTGAATGAAAATGGTTAAGGTGGAGGGACTAATGCTGTCAAAAGCTCAAAGTAATTTTAACAAAAACACTCCACTAACTTTTCATAACACATTTATTTCATATCATTTATTACCCAAACAACCCATCCTACGCCTATCCTTCAATCTTCAAAACCGTGTTTTTGATCTCAACTTTGTAAGTGTTTAATCATTCTTGGTGTTAAAACAAACAATGGTTTTGATTTATTTGAAAATCCAACGGCTAGATTTAACCATACCATTGATTTCATGTTTTACGCATATGCGTATAAACATGGAATCAGTGTTTGGGTGTAAATTGATGAAATAAGTGTGTTACAATATTGAAATAAGCATTATAAAGCCATTTTCATAAACTGAATCCACCCAGAAACTCAAATCAATCGTTTTTCAAATTAGGGTTTATGCGTGGAATTGGGTGTTTTCATTTAAGAGTGTTTTTGGACAATTAGTTGTTATCATGATGTTGTATACATGTTTAAATGACCAAAACCTTGCTTGTAACATTCCCAGAAACATCAATTTTGTGAAAATTAAGAATTAGGGTTTATGTTCATACGAATTGGGTATTTTTGATTCGCATGGGTTTTTGATGTTAAAACTTGGATAAAACAACTCATTAAGCTTCTTAGATATCCCAGAAAAAGTTTGGTGCAATTTCTATGGCTAAAACTCTTACTCGTAATTTTTGAATCCTAAGGTTTAAGTTTTACGCGTAAGCATATCCTACGCATAACCAGTTTTGATTGAGACTTCATGTTAGACTGATAGAGATTGAATGTGGTGTTAATGAAAGGGTTATGATTCATTTGTTTCAGGTTATTACGTGTGAAATATTCAAAATCAAGGTTAACTGAGCTTCTACGCATAAGGATCACCTTACGCGTAGAATGTTATGCGTAAGAGAAATCTTACGCGTAACCTTTACGTGTAAGGTTCTGTTAATACAAATAAACCGTAAAAATGTTTATTAATATTTTGCGATCTCTTTGTGTTTTGTTGATAACAAATATAATGTTATCTTAAGTACAATTATAAGGATACATGTTATTTTTGTAAAGCATTTACATATAGCCATTTAAATACAAAAATGTTGTAATTAATCATTTGTTTTAATAGTTTATTAGGATGGGTAAAAACCACAACCCATGGATCATATCCATAACCCATTGACCCATACCCATTTGACTAGATACAATGTATTCTTTAGATACATTGAATCTAAAGGAAAACCCATGGGCCAACCCATAACCCATGACCCATAACCCAAAAACCCATGGGCAAAGAGGAGCGTCCCACGGATCCCTAGGATCACACTAGACGGATCCCAAGTGGGAGGGATCCGTGGGATCCGGGGAACAGTGGCAGAAATTGCCTATAAATAGAGAGCCATTTCTTCATTCTAACTCACCCCTCTTCTTACTAATTCTCTCATATAATCTCATTCTCTTCTAACAAAATATCACTTGATCTAGAGATTACTTCCTTCTTTCTTTCTTTAGTGATTCTCATATAGGTCCTTCTCTAAGGTGAGATCACGAGCATTCTACAAGTCATCCAAGCAAGGGGTCCTTGATTGATTTGTCACTCCGCAAGATTTCTGTAGCGAAGATCTTGTATTTGATATTTCACATATTTGTTGTGTAATAGTCGTGTTGGTTTGGTCCACCGTGTTACGGACTCGGTATTTAGCTTTGTACCGGAAACAGGTGTAAGCAACGTTGTGAAGGCTTCTCCGCCAAGTGAAGGAGTTTGTTGACATAGTGCTTGAACTCTCGAGTAGGTGACTCAGGGAGTGGAGTAGGGCAAGAAAGGTGTCCTTGTAGCCGAACCACTATAAATCGGTTGTGTCATTTCTATCCTTTTGCTTTACTTTATTTACTTGCTTTATCATTAGATCTATACTTTCTCTACATCCATAAGATCTCACATATTAACGAATCTAAAGTTTTTGAAACTAACTTAAAATCGGCAAAACTATTCAACCCCCCCTTCTAGTTTTCCACAATTGGTATCAGAGCTAAGTTTATAAAAGTTTTAAAGTAAACCGTATTTTAAAAACTTTTCGATCACTATGGGTTCTGAAAATTACAAGGAAGGGCAATCTATGCAACGACCACCACTACTTGAAACTAGTGGTTTTATATATTGGAAAAATAGATTCGAAACATATGTGAAGTCTAAAGATATTGATCTTTGGTACATTATTGTTGAAGGAGATTTTGAGGCTACCTCAAATGATGATAAAGGAAATTTAGTTAACATACATCATGATAAACTAAATGATGAAATGAAGAAAAAGCTTTCTAAAAGTAGTGAAGCTAAAATGGTTTTGTATAATGCTTTACCCAAAAAGGAATTTGAAAGAATTTCTATGCTTAAAACCTCTAAAGAAATTTGGAATTCTTTAGTTGTAACTCATCAAGGTAATCAACAAGTTAAAAATAATAAAATTGATTTGTTTGTTCAACAATATGAACAATTTTCAATATCGGATGAGAAAACTATAGATCATTCGTTTGCTAATTTTAATACTATTATTACATCTTTATAAGCACTTGATGAATCTTTTTCTAGCTGTAACCATGTTAGGAGATATCTAAGGGCACTTCCATCTAAGTGGAGATCCAAGGTGACGGCGATCGAAGAGTCAAAAGATTTGACAATCCTCACCCTTGATGAACTCATAGGCACCTTAAAAGTCTACGAGCTTGTCCTTGCTAAAGACTCCGAAGCCTCAAAGGTGAAAGAGAAACACAAATCTCTTGCCCTTAAAGCCAAAAAGGCTTCAAGCGATGAAGAGAACTCCTATTCGAGTAGAAACGACGAGGAGTACGCTATGGCGGTAAGGGTCTTTAAAAAGTTCTTTAGAAGGAAGGGAAGATACGTCAAACAACCGTATGACGATAAGAAAGGCTTCCGAAAAAGCAAAGAGGAAGATAAGCCAAAAGATGATCGTACTTGCTTTAAATGTGGGTAGCCAAACCACTTTATTAGTAAGTGTCCCAAACGGGATGATCAAAAGGCGTTCGTGAGCGGCACGCGGGAAATAAGTGACGAGGAAGACGAAGAAATTTTTCTCATGGCAAATGACGAGGTATGTCACGAATACTATAGTAGCTCATCACTTGATGACGACTCATGGCATAATGAATATGACAAACTTTGCAATATTAGCTCAAAACTAATTAACAAAAACAAGCTTTTAAAAAGTCAAAAACAACGCTTAGATAAGGAAGTCATAGAATTAAAAGCAAAATTAAAACGTCTTGAAAAGGGTAAAATAGCAAGTGGTGAATGTGAACTTTGCGTTCAACTTCAAACACTAGTTGATCAACTAGATTCTAAGATTGCTAGAATGAGCACGAATACGTTAAATATAATGCTAGATAGTATTAAAACTGAAGACAACCAAGAAGGTTTAGGGATCCAACAACTTGATCCATCAACTAGTGAAAATAAATAAACAAAATTTGTTAAGGCACTAGAAAAACCAGCCACTGTTGTGGCAGATCCCATGGATCCCTTAAAAAGGGAACCGGCTAGTGTACAGACAGGGATCCGTGGGTCTGCTATAGCAAACAGTGGTAATAATGTATGTTAGGATTTAGTAAATCCAATACTTAAAGTGTCGGTCACCTCAAGTATGTATGCTCGTTAGAAAGCTCGTAGTCGTAGTAATTCTATGATAGTATTTAGATTACTTTGCAACACCGTGGAGGACGGACGGGTATTTACCCACTGTATGCCTGATCCACAGCCTAATAGAGGCATCTCATGTTTGTATTGCCCTGCAAGGCAAAGGGTTGGAGCTTTCATAATACATTTTTCTTTGTCTCTCTAAAGTTCCCATCCTCTCCCACTTTCTCTCTCTAAACCTTATCTCCAACGCATAACTTGTGCTTATGATGTGTTTGTGATAAACCAAGATCCTACAAATGGTATCAAGAGCCATGGTTTGATCATCCATCTCTCATGTTCTTGGTTTGATAGTTATTTTTGGGATAAGGTTTAGTTTTTATGCGTAAAGTGGTGTTCTCGTATACGAAGTTTTGGTATCCTTAAAGCTTTAAATTTTTCACTTTAAAATTCAAGATTCTTGTGGGTTAAAGTTTATTGAGTGTTAAAATTTCAGTTTCGTGCAAAAAGGTTCAAACTTTACAAGTTTTTCTTGGTTTTTAAGCGTGTTTGGATACGTGTATACGGTCTTACGCGTAAGACAGAATCGTGGTTTTGATCCTCAAGCCTTGTTGTTTTGGTGTTTTTAAGGTTGTGTCATCATCTTAATCTGGTTTACTAAACGGTTTTGATCTTAAAAACGTGTTTGGCAAATTTTGTACTTCCTACGCATAACAAAACCCTAATCCTACGCGTAAGGTGTTTTTCACGTGATCTTCATTTCTGGTGGTTACTCAGTGTTCTTCTTGCTTGGATAAGCCTGAAAAACACTTCGACTTTGGATATCTCTTGCACTATGAAGTGTAAAAGATTTTTGTGGGTAAAACCCTAATTTTACGCATAAGCATAAAACTTACGCGTAGAAATTCTTACGCATAAGTATTTTCTTACGCATAATCCTGTCTTACGCCTAAGAGAAACTTACGCATAAGGTTCTTACGCCTAAGCTTTGGTTTACGCATAAACTTAAGCCTTTTACCCTAAAACTCTACGTGTAAGCTTTAGACTACGCGTAAACTCTGTCTACGCGTAAGTTTGTAGTTACGCGTAAGTTTGTTGTCTACGCGTAAGCCTTCATCTACGCATAAGTTGGTGTTTACGCATACGTTTCTACGCATAAAGTTGCTGCCTACGCATAAGTGTATAAGTTTTTACGGTTTCTCTCTTGATTTTGTAAAATCCCGTGAAAGAATCTATTTCCCGGTTAAGTCAAAGATTTGTAAAATCCAATAGAATTTAAACATGTCTTCCGTTGCTGATGATGTGCAGCCGCAGCATACTGCGCCCTCCCATGCAATAGAATCGACTATGAGTCTTGGTCAAAAGAATCAAAATCTGCTTAGGAAAGGAGAATGGGGTTAACATCCTTAAGTCAATTGATGAAGGACCGTATCAGGTTGAGACTACAAGAGACATAATTGATACTGCAGCAGATGGAACAATGATCTTTGGATTAGACAGACCAAAGACATATGATGAGCTGAGTGATAAGGAGAAAAAGAGATTTGATGCTGATGTCAGGGCTTCAAACATCATACTTCAGGGTCTTCCAAAAGATATACACAAGCTTATCAATCACAACATAGAAGCCAAGGCGGTTTGGGATAATGTCAAGATGCTTCTCTCGGGTTCTGAATTGACCATTGAAGACAGAGAATCACAGCTGTATGATGAATTTGAGCACTTTAAGATGAATCCTGAAGAAAGTGTCTATGAATATTACGTGAGATTCCACAAGCTGGTGAATGATATGAGGAATATCAAGATGACTATGCCAAACATTCAGCTGAACTCTAAATTCGTGAACAACATGAATCCCGAATGGCACAAGTTTGTCACTTTTGTGAAGCTTACCAAAGGATTAAAAAACACCAACTATGAACAATTGTATGCCTTCCTTCTTCAGAATGAGAAACATGCTATGTTTGAACGACGGATTCTTTAACAGTTCAAATCTCAACCAGCTGAAACAAGCTCATCAAATGATTCAACTGCATTCTACACCAAAGCATCCCAAGTCATACCCACTGAAAATGGTAATCACAAGCTCGTTTCTGATCCTGGATATAAGCAACCAGATTCTGACGTAGTCATGGAGCACTTTATCAATCAAGTGGCTCTTATGGTCAAGCAAAACCTGAATCTCACCCCACACACTAACAATTATCTTAGAATTGCATCAAATCGTCAAAATCATGCCATTGTGAAAGACGGAAAGATTGTGGTGGAAAATGTGCAAGGAAGACAGAATACTTATCTTCCACATAATGAACAAGGTAATGTAGGTTATGGGAATGCTGGTGTTGGTGGTGGATATGTTGGAAATCAGAATCGTGAAAGGAATATTGTTCAGGGTCAATTTAAACCAATCAAGTGCTACAACTGTGGTGGAGAAGGGCACATTGCTAGGAACTGCACTCAACCAAAACGTCCACAAGACGCAGAATACTTCAGGGACAAGATGTTGCTGGTTCAAGCACAAGATAATGGTGTAATGTTGAATGAAGAGAGCCGTTGTTCTTGAATGATGGGAATGCTAGAACATACGATGCTGATGTGGACGAACAACCAGTGCATGCTGCTCAGAACAATCCCAACGCCTTTCAAGTTGCAGACTGTGATGCATTTGACTCGGACGTTGATGATGAACCATATGCACAAACTATCTTCATGGCTAATATCTCTCCAATGACCTCTTCATCTCAACAAGCCAGTCCATCCAAGGAATTCATCATTAAAGAGGTACTCAAATTATATGATGTGGTTGATGAGCAAAAGATTCACCATGAAGTACAATCTACTGAAGTCATTGAGTCAGATATTGAAAATATGGGAAATAACAATGTTATCCCATATGAACAATATGTGAAACAAGATGACTGTATTATTGTACCTAGTGATGAATCCTCTGCAATTAACAATGAATGCATGCCTGATGAATACACTGCATCTGTGCCTGATGATTCCTTGACCACTGAACTCAATAACTATAAGGAACAAGTTACTATCTATGAACAGCGTGCTAAGTTTGAGCTAACTACCCGTGAGCAAGATATGGATAACCAAATGCGTACAATTATTAGAAAAAGTAATTTTAGAGAAGAAGTATTAAAACAAGAGTTAAACTCCTTACAAGAAAAGCTTTCTAAAACAGCAAAGCAAAAACAAGAACTTCAAGAAAATGTGAAAATGCTTAAGCAAGAATTCAATGCTAAGGAATCAAAACTTTTGAATGATTTTTCCAATCTGAAAACTTTGAAAAACAAACTTGAAAATAAGTTGTACGTACAAGGGAATACCATTCAGACTGCTCACATGATCACTAAGCATAGAGTCTTAAGCGATAAGCATAGCGTTTCCCTTGTTGAGGAACCAAGTCCAGAGGTTATTAAAAAGGCTAGAGCTGCTCATAAAGTACTTTATGATGGTAATGAAATCCTTAAACCTAGGCAGAAACCTAGTTGCGTTGAGTGCACTGAGGAAGATAAGAAATCAGATGAAGTCACTAGAGAGAAAATGAATAAGAAGCTAGAAAATCCTGAGTGTAAAAAGAATAACATAACGATCAGTCCCCATGATTACAAAAAGGAAAAATGGATTTCCTTGAACATGTTCAAGCCTCAAACTCAATTAAACCCAGAACAGATTTTTTGGAAAAAGGATATGGAAATGCAAAAAGCTGAAAATCTTGTTGAGAAGAATTCCACTTGTAGGAAATTGCCTAGAGCAACTGTGTATCCTCCTAATACACCAATTCATTTAGTGCCTAGATCCATTGCCACTAATAGCAGAACCTTAATCAGCCTATATGTTGTTTATTAGCTGTTTGTTGATTTTGAGAAAACGTGTAAAAAGAGAATCACACCTACAGGAATAACTGAGGGGGAAAGGGGTTTTGAACAAACCAAAGAATGCTATTTAACCGAGGTGATGCCTTTCTTTAAACAATTAAAAGGTCAATTTGAGAGTCTTAAAATTGGAATAAATACTGATATTAAAGAAATGGAAAAAGAATTTGATGCAATGATAGTTGAAGTCAATGAGTATGAACGGGAACTTAAATATAATGAAATTGAAAGGAAGAATCTGCATATATTAAATGAGAACTTGATCTTTCAATGTGTTGCTCAAGATGTGTTTTACATTGCTACGAATTCTTCCATTACTGCATCTCAATTTCATGAATTATCTGTTGCTTTGAAAGTTTCCCATGATCGTGTCATTGAGCTTGAAACAACGAATTCAAAATTGCATGAGAAAATTGAACAGGATGATCATGATAATCTGGTTAAACATTTTTCAAAATTAGAAGTTGAACATCTTGCTTTGCAATTAAAATATCAACATCTCAAAGAAAATGTTAAAACCTCAAATATCAAGACATCTTCTGATGTTCTTGAATTTGATGCATTTTTTGAAATCAGCAAACGTGATGAACAAATTCGAGCTCATTATAACACGATGAAAAGGTTAAAAGCTCAAATTTCACAACTTAAAGGTGAAAAGAAGGATGTAACTGGTTCTCATATGCCTCCATCTTTAGATTCTCATAATTTCCAACTTCAAAACATTATTGATAACTTGCAAAAGGAAAATGATTGTTTTAAGGATGAAATTTCAAAGGTTAATGATCAAAACAAAGAGTTATGTGATTCATTTAAAGTTACTCATGAAAAAAAAATCGAAAAGATAACTTCTTTACTTAACGATATTGAGAATCTGAAGCGTGAGGTGAAAGGAAAGTTGCCAATCCCCAATTGCAAATACTCTGTTCCTAAGGTCTCTGATTGTGATAAGTATGCTATAGATATGTTATATATTCCACCGCCCATTAGGAATAATGAACTTGCACATAAAGCATATCTCTCATCTCTTAAGGAAAGTTTAAAGGGTCTCTGTGAGATTGTTGAAGATGAAAGATTAGAAAAACCTCTTGATAGTACCATTGCATATGCCTGCATGGATGCCAAACGATCTCAGGAACTCTTAGAGTACATAATTGTCACATGTCTGAAATTTAGCAATAGGTGAGATAGAATAGTCGCACCCAGTTCTATGCCTAAGGATAAGAATCTGACTTTTAATGTGCCTCACAAAACTTCTGAACCCAGCACTTCTAGACCACCAAGGCAAAGTGTAGTATCACCAACTAATATTCCTATTGTTCCTTCTACAGGAGTAATCGGCAATACTAAGGTTAGTGGGTCAAAGCCTTCAGGCAATACAATGCGAAATAAGATCTTGCCAGCCAAAAGTGTTGAAGAAAAGCTAGTAGAAGAACACCCTAGGAAGAATAAGTTTGAGTTGAATAAAACGAATCGTGTTGATTCTAGTATTAGCTATAAGCTTACTGTAATTAATTCGAATTCTACTACCTTTTGCAAAACATGTAATAAATGTTTGATTTCTGGTCTTAATCATAAATGTTCTGAGAATGAGGTGATTAATGTTGATAATACTCCAGTCAAAACTATAAAAAATGCTAGACAGGTTAAGAAGATCTGGAAGCCTAAAAAGAAAAAGGTTAGCAACTGTTGGAAGCCTACAGGAAGAAAATTTAGCAATGTGGGTTATCAATGGAAACCTACTCGCAGAAAATTCAAATTGAATGAATCTTGCCCTAAGTTGTCTAGATCCATGCCTTCTAAGAAATGGAAGCCCACTGGTAGAATCATACCTTTAAGAAGTGAACACACCTCACACAGGTCCACTGTCACTACTAGTGTTGCATCCAATACTAATGAGGTCATATATCCTATTACTGATGTGGGTGCTCCAATAATTTGTACTAACCAAATGGAACCCAATCGCTCATGGGGTTCCAAATTATCCAGTTTTCCATTCTTGTCTGTGTTCAAATGCAGGTCGTACAAATCGTCCTCACGGTATTTGGACTCAGGCATTCAAAGCATATGGAGATCGTGTCCTGCTCGGTATTTCGACTCATGAACTTCAAGTGAGTAAATTTATTGGCTGTTAGATCGGAAATCCGACCATTTTGGAGCTATTATGGGATATGGTGATTATGTGGTCGAAGATAGTGTAATTTTCCGGGTATATTATGTGGAAGGTCTTGGTCATAACTTGTTTTCTGTTGGTCAATTCTGTGATTCCGATCTAGAAGTGGCTTTTAGAAAACATACTTGTTTCGTTAGAGAACTTGATGGTGTGGAACTATTAAGAGGAACTCGTGGTTCAAACCTATACACCATCTCTGTCGAAGACATGATGAAGTCCTCTCCAATCTGCTTGTTGTCAAAGGCTTCGAAAACAAAGTCATGGTTATGGCATCGTCGTCTCAATCACTTGAACTTCGGCACCATTAATAACCTTGCCATAAAGGATCTAGTCAGAGGCTTACCTAGATTAAAGTATGAAAAAGATCATCTTTGTTTAGCCTGCCAATTGGGAAAAAGCACGAAATATGCCCACAAACCAAAACCCACAAACTCTGTAATGGAAGTCCTTCATACCCTTCATATGGATTTGTGTGGACCAATGAGAGTGCAAACGATTAATGGGAAGAAATATATTCTAGTCGTTGTTGATGACTACTCTCGATTTACTTGGGTAAAGTTTTTAAGGACAAAGGATGAAACTCCAGATGTCATCATCAAACTTATCAAGCAACTTCAGGTTCGTCTTAACAATACGGTTAGAATTGTTCGAACTGACAATGGCACAGAGTTCGTTAACAAAGACTTAAGCCAATTTTATGAAAGTATTGGAATCAGTCATCAAAGAAGTGTTCCACGAACTCCTCAACAGAACGGTGTAGTTGAAAGACGAAATCGAACTCTTGTGGAAGCAGCAAGAACAATGCTAATTTATTCAAAGGTTCCAATGTGTAACATATTGGATTTCACAAACACACTAAACCATAAGATCAAATAGGCGTACAAGAGGTTTTAGAGAGAGAAAGTTAGAGGTTTGGGAACTTTAGTGAGAGAAAGAAAAATCTTATTATGAGCTTCAACTCTCTACCTTGGAAGGTAGAGAGTATTTATAGTCTTACAATAAAACGCCACACTTCGGGCTGTGGATCAGGCATCATGGGTAAAGACCGTCATCCTCCACGGTGTTACTTAACTAAATACTACTTAACATAAAATAACTACGACTACGAGCTTTCTAACGATTACATATACTTGAGGTGACCGACTCTTCAATACCTGGAATTTCTAATTCCTAACAATCTCCCCCTAAGGGAGGTCACCTCAAACACACATTAAAATTACATTGAATACAAACAGATATTACATTGAGATTGTTCTTGAATTCTTGTCCATGTTCTTTGATCTATAGCTTGTAGTCTTTGATTCTTCATAATTGCATGTTTGGATAATCTGAGTGGAGGTCTTTAACTTATCCACGTGATACTGAGTTTTGAGCCAGCTTTGAGATCATCAGCCACATTATATCTCTGACTCAACCTTTGTTGTGTTGGTAATTAGTGATGTTGTGACTTTTGGACCGACATGCTCACATTCAGGATCATGATTTATTCTTATCAGAGTAGCGGAAGCTTTCGTTGATTCATGATATTGGCAGCAGCGTAGCAGAAGCTTGGAGTGATAATATCAGAGTCATTGATGCACCAATCATGATTTTTTTAGATATGAATGTGTTTTGTGAGCATGTGGTTATGGATTGACAGCTCCATTTTGATTAGCTGCAAACGTCGGGGTGTACCTGCATAAGACAGTTAGCAATAAAAGCGCACAAAAGTGTCTTTGATCACTTTTGATGAATTGAGGTACACGCCCACGGTTCCCGTTGATCGATTACAAATCGCCTGTGATCGTATAATTCGAAGAATTTCCATGACAGGGTTTCAAGCGTTGCCCTAGCCGTTCTCAAACCGGAGCGTCTCAAAGAAGACATAACGGAGTGAGTGAACTAGCGAATAGAGATTCACTGATTGATGAAAAGATATTTGAAAAACCAATCGTGTATCGCTCAATAGAAATTGTTTTTGCAATACAACGAAGTTTTGGTAAAAAATCATTTATCAATCATAAACACCTTTTGATTTGAATTAATTGTACCACATCGATGTGCTTGAGAAAGAGTTTTTAAACACAACAACCGAATTTTTTCAAAGGCATCCGTCAATCAATTTACTTGGACCTGGATTGATTCAATTTTGAATCGCTCCATGATGAGGTCCATTATGACACAATCAAGTCTTGGCAGTACTACAAGGATAATGCGTAGGACTCAAGATATTATCTCTCTTTCCACATTGTGTGAAAGCAGAGAGTTCATTGACATGGTCCTAAGGAGATTTATTGATGATCTCGTGGCTCTAGACTCAATTTGTGCACATTTTGGGTTCCTATGCCGGAGACTAGGGAGAGGGTCTCCTTCTTCAATATCAACAATCTCTATGAGAAAGTCAATAGATTATGTAGGTTCCCCGTGAGAATGAAACAAGCCCTTTTAAGAGGAACTTGAGTGGTTTTGGAAAGTTGAAGTCAGGTCGTCACTAGGTCCATGACGTCTTGTCTTCAATACCGATGTTACCTTGGTAACCACAAGTAGTATATGAATTGAACCCGGTTTCTGCCCTAAGGTTGAATAAATGGAGGGCTATTTCTTTCACCCTTTTCACATTCAATTATTTTTCATTCTTCAACCCCTTCGGTACTACGAGACTTCATTACTAGAACCTTGTTGGGTTTATTCCGCAAGTACTAGCTCATCTCGGTCGCACTTTTCCCATATCTCATTTTCTCCTTTTTTCATCATACCTAAGGACTTCTACACTATCTAGTGGATTGTCCCTAGGTAGATCCCTCCGGATCTGGCGGATCATGGGACCTCAACCTAACCTTATCATCCTTATATCACCATACATAAAGTAAAGTTGGTCGGTCTTTTTGGTATCGTACATCTGCCATTGGAACCAATTGAAAACCATTTGAAAATCAATCAAGATACTTGTGATATAGAATCAAAGCATTTTGTATCTTAATTGTTTTGATATTTTAGAAATGCTCCCCCGCAACATATGCATAAAAATTTAGAAATTTTTTAGCACATGGAGGCAAGAGATCTTAGAAATTGTTAGATTGAGAATGAAAGGTCCAATCTTTTGATTAACATTTTCTAAAATGATCATCATCACTTCCTAATCAATTTGAGTAGATAAAACATTTTAAGGAAGGATGAGGTTTTCACAAGTTTGCTCCCCCTCAATATGTGCATAGATGTTTGAGAATGTTTTGCACATATTAGGAAAAACTGCACATTGAGATAAATTGATCACGTTTCAAATATTTGTGGTTTAAGATAGATGCTCCCCTCAACGTGTGCATGGAAAATTTGAAATCGTTTGTCACTTACGGGGAGGCAAACATGCTAATCACTTATGAAACCATTTATCGGATTATCAGTTTAAATCCAATTTAAATCACAAATTCTCTCCCGATCAAAATTATCAAAACATTTGAGATTTGTGATCTCTGTAGATTTAAATTGATTTTGAAAGCTTTTAAGGAGAATTGTGACTTGATTATGAAAGCGTTTTAATTGATAAGGATCTGATTTTGAGACTTTAAACTCCATTGGTTAAACATGCATGATTATCTTTTGAAAACAATTGTATGACAACTAACTTTTTGAATTAATTGAAATCATTCTCCCCCTCAATCAATGATATAGGTTGTTGATTGAGAGATAGATATTTTGACAAATAAGTCAGGATAATTTTCAAAACTTGAGTCCGAGTTATTGTACAAAGCAATTAGTTTTCAGCAGATAAATGTTTATAGAATCAGAGCATGAGATTTGAAAAACAAGATAAAGCATGGCTCTGTTCTTTCTATGAAAAGCGGGTTATTGCCTGAAATGACAATAAACCATTGTTTCTCTTTCTCCCAAACTTTTTTTTTTTTTTTTTTTTTTTTTAAGACATTCGAACAACATCTAAAGTCCCGTATCATTCTTTGAAAGACAGCATTAAGACCGTAGATATTATCGAATCGAGAAAAGCATGACAAAAAGACAATATTTTTGAGGTTTTTTTTTTTTTTTTTTTCTAATTTTTCATATTTTTATGGATTTTGAAAGTTTTATAATTTTTTATTTTGCTTTTTGGAAAAATATATACAAAGATATAGATGAAGGAAAGACCTTTACTCCTCGTCTTCCTCCTGAAGACGTTTGAGTGTTTCTGGTTGAAGGCTTTTCAATCCAAATCGTGGAAGAATAAACTCAAAACGTTCTCTTGGAAGAGCTTTGGTGAAGATGTCGCTAAGCGGTATTACGACTTCACAAAATAGAGTTCCACTACACCATTTTCCACTTGCTCCCGATGAAATGATGTCGGATGTCGATGTGTTTTGCTCTTGAGTGTTGAACGTTGTTGCATGAGAGAGCAATAACACTTTTATTATCACAATACAAAGGGATTTTGTTGAATTCAAAGCCATAGTCAGATAATTGGGATCTCATCCAAAGGATTTGAGCACAACAAGATGACATGGCTATGTATTCAGCCTCTGTAGAGAAATAGAAGTACTCGTTTGCTTCTTTGAAGACCAGATTACAAGCTTATCACCCAAAAAAGAAAGCACCTCCCTCGATGTACTTCTGCCGGCGTGTATCTTGACATCTGCATGATCAAAGCATCTACATAGGTATTAGAGACATACCGGTGTCCTTCGGTACCATAGTCCCATATTGATGGTTCCTTGGAGATACCGAAAGACCCGTTTAACCGCTTCATGGTGCTTTTTAGTAGGCTTAGCGATATCTAGCACACATGCACCACGGCCGAACAAGATGTCTCCGGTCCGCTAGGTAGCCGTGAGGTACATCGAGGGATCCAATCATGTAATGACGATATTTCATTTGATCCACCATGATCCTCGAAAGTGGTCCTCATCATGCTTGGTTCGTTCAATCATGGGAGTGTCAACGGTGTCACATGATACAAATCCAAATTCTAAAATTTCATTTGCATATTTAGATTGATTTATGAAAATGCCTCCTGACTTTATGAAATTTGTAATCCCAAGAAAAATGACATTTGTCCCATCATAGACATTTGGAATTTAGAACCCATTTCATTAGAAAACGATTTATCGGGGTCGGCCGAGGCAAAGATAATATCATCTACATAAATTTGAACGAATTAAATGTTTTCTCGACTTCCCGTGAACAATGAGGATCAATCAAGCCTTCTTTGGCCGTTTCTGGTGAGAGAGAACTGATAACGTATCATACCATGCCCTGGGGCTTGCTTTAATCCTCAGAAGCTTCTTCAAACGATACACGTGAGTAGGATGCTTTGGATTCACAAATCCTTCAGTTGGCCGACGTGAGACAACTTCTTTAAGATCTCCGCTCGTAAATGCCGCTTTACATCCATTTGATAGACTATCATGTTCTTACTTGCGCATTAGCCAAGAAGATTCCGATTTCTATTCTCGAGCAACAGGAGCAAAGATTCTTCAAAGTCAATACCTCTTCTTGACTCGGATCCTTTGGCAACCAATCGAGCCTTGTTCTTCGTGACATCACCATGCTCATCGTTTCACTTTGAAAATCCATTTTAGAGCAATGATCATATGCATCTGGAGCAGTACTAACTCCCATACATCAAGTCGATCAAACTCATGAATTTATTCTTGCATGGCATTGAACCGCCAGCCTTCATTCATGGCGGTTTTAATATCTTTTGGTTCGACCTAGAAAGCACGGAGTTGAAGAAACACCATAAGGCATCACGCAGTTGTTTCCGTAGGATACTAGGCTAGAGGGTTTCCAATGATGTTGTCCAATGGGTGATCATGTGTCCATTTTCTAAGGTGTTCATATGTGGTTGTTGTTGTGAATCAAGTAGCAGAGTCGATGTCTCGTGATGAAGATGGTTCGATGATGATTCAGAGCAAAGACGCTTCAAATGGGGCTTCTTCGAGTAGCAAAGGGATTAACTTCATCATTGATTCCAAAACATTTCCATGATGTACATTCAATATTGATGATTTGTTGATGAGATCGAAAGTGATCAAAGAAATGTATTTTGACTTAATGATAATATTGAGATCAAGGATTGTCTTCGCTCACAGGATATGAAGCAAAATCGTTGTAGGAATTGACATTTCATTAGCACTTGGCTTATAATGTTCATCAAACATAGGATCAAACAATTTCTTTAAATCATCTTCAGATGGAGGTACATATGGAGTTGCCGGAGAGGAGTTTGGTACAAGGGATGAACCAATGGGATCAAGTTAGAAGTGCAGGTCCCTGAATCGGATTGTCCAGAGCCATTTGATCGTCACCATCAAACGTGGACGAATTGTTTCCATGATATTTCGGATTCTCTTGTTATAGATTCGTAACCTTTCGCTTTGGAGCATAGCCTACAAAACTCCAATGTCCGCTTAGCTCTCGCTTTCCCTAAATCTGACCATCATTAGTTGGATAACATAAAGCACCAAACACACCTAAGGTATGATAGATCGCTTCTATTGTGACAAGTTCATATGAGTCTTTCCATGAGAAGTGAATTAGAGATCGATTTTGAGTGTAAATACAAAGGCAATAGCTTCAGCCCATAGAAACATTGGAACCTTTGAGTAAATCAACATTTTCCTTGGGTGCTTCTACAAGAGTTCGATTGCCTTTCAACTACTAACTGCTCACAGGAGTTCGAGGGACACTTCTTTGGGGACTGATTCCAACATGTTAGGAATTAGAAATTCCAGGTATTAAAGAGTCGGTCACCTCAAGTATATGTAATCGTTAGAAAGCTCGTAGTCATAGTAATATTAAGTTAAGTAGTATTTAGTTATGTAACACCGTGGAGGACGGACGGTCTTTACCCATGTATGCCCGATCCACAGTACCGATGTGTGGCTTTATGTAAGACTATAAATACTCTCTACCTCCCAAGGTAGAGAGTTGGAGCTCATAATAATATCTTTCACTTTCTCTCACTAAGTTCCCTAAACCTCTAACTTTCTCTCTCTAGAATTCCATCTATATGCTACCTTGTGTTAATGTTATGATGTGTATGTGAAAAGTTATATCTTACAATTGGTATCAAGAGCCATGGTTAGATCATATCTTACACATCTTTGGATTTCTAGTGGTTTTAGGTGGTTTTGAGTTTGAAAAAGTTTAGTGGTTTTTGCATCATTTGATTGATTTCTAGTGTTAAAGTTTCGATTTTGGTTGTACTTTAATGTTTAGAATCATCAAAAGTGTTTAGGTTTTCATTTGGTAAGCTTGAATCATCTTGGTTGGGTTGTTTTTGGATTGAAAAGTGAGGTTTATATGGTTTTTTCAAGCTAGCGATTTAGCTCACGGAATAGTTTCTTGGTAGCGACTTGCTTCACATTTTTGTAGCGACTTACGTTGTTGGACTAGCGAAGTTAGATCTAGCGAAGTTAAAGTACAAGTAGTGGATTCTCCACTACGTAGCTTAATTTGTGGTAGCTTAACTTGGTCAAGAGCGAAGTTGCTCTTAGCTTAATTTGTGTCTCTAGCTTAACTTGTGTAGCTAATTGTGCCAAAATTTGTTAGCGACTTGGTCTCAGAGCAGTTACTACTTAGCTTAATTTGCTTTTCTCAAGTTAGCTTACTTGGGACTCTAGCTTAATTTAGGGTGTAGCTAATTAAGGGTTAGCTTAATTTAGTGCATTAATTTCTAGCGACTTAGTGCATTAATTTCTAGCGACTTAGTGCATTATCTTCTAGCTATTTAGTATTTTATCATCTAGAGTCTTGAGTGATTGTTTACGGTTTTTCTCTTGATTCAAGAAAATCCGTGAAAGAATCCATTTCCTGCTTAATCATAGAGCTATAAAATCCCGTGATAATCTGTTAACATGTCTACCAACGCTCCATCGTTATCTCCATCGCTGTCGAAGATGTTCAAGCAAAGCTCGATACTCGCCCACCCATGCTTGACGTAATCGACTACGACTCTTGGGCTCAACGAATTAGAATGTATTGCCTTGGAAAGGAAAATGGTGTCAACATTCTCAAATCCATTGATGAAGGACCATATCAAGTTGAGACGACTAGAGACATACTTGATACTAATGCAGATGGTACTCCTGGTTACGGAATGGACAGACCTAAGATGTATGATGAGCTTGATGATAAGGCTAAAAAGAGATTTGATGCGATATCGTGGCTTCAAACATTGTTCTTCAAGGTCTTCCTAAAGACATCTACAAGCCGATCAATCATAACACGATGCTAAGGCAGCTTTGGGACAATGTTAAGATGCTTCTCTCAGTTCAATTAACTATGGAAGACAGAGAATCCCAACTCTATGACGAATTTGAGCATTTCAAGATGAAACCCGATGAGAGTGTCTATGAGTACTATGTGAGATTTCATAAGTTAGTTAATGACATGAGGAACATCAGAATGACTATGCCTAACATTCACTTGAACTCAAAATTTGTGAACAACATGAATCCCGAATGGCACAAGTTTGTTACCGCTGGGAAGCTCACTAAAGGATTGAAGAATACAAACTATGAGCAACTCTATGCCTTCCTCCTTCAGAATGAGAGACATGCTATGTTTGAAAAATTAATTCTCAATCAGCTCAAAACCAACCAGGGAGAGACAAGCTCGTCTAATGACTCTACAGCTTTCTACTCAAACATCCGAATCACAACCAAAGCATCACAAGTCATACCCTTGGGTAATGGTAATCACAAACTCATTCCTGATTCTATGTACAAACAAGTCGATGCCGATACTCACGCTGGTAGCTTCATTAATCAACTAGCTCTTTCATCACCAAAACATGAATACTCTCCCACAAACCAACAACAACCTCGAATCGATCTAACCCACACAATCAAGCCACTATTAAAGATGGAAGGATCGTGGTGCAACCAGCCTCAGAAAGACAAGATGATCGTGGACGAGGTGGAGCCGGGAGAGGTTATGTTGGAAACCATAATCGAGGAAGGAATGGTAACCAAGGTCAAACTAAGCTCATCAAATGTTATAACCGTGGTGGAGAGGGACACATTGCAAGGAACTGACATCTCCAAAGCCCACGCACGCCGATTTTCAGAGAGAAGATGTCACCTTGGCTCAAGCTCGTGACAATGGTGCTACTCAATGAAGAGGAATTGCTATTTCTTGCCGAGGGCAATGCCAAGACCTATGATGCGATGTGGATGAGCGTACCTATTCAGAGATAGGTCACAATCATCGAATGCCTTTCAAGCCGATCGTGATGCATACGACTCTGATGTGGATGATGGACCTACGGCACACACAATTTTATGGCTAGCATTTCTCCAATGGTTTCTCCCAAGGTCTCTTCTTCATCACTAGCCGGGCCATCCCATGACAAGCTCATCTCAGAGGTATTAAAACTATACGATGATGTCGATGTGCACGTGATGCATGACAAAGTACAATCAACTCAAACTATTGAATCAAATATTGAAAATATGGGTAATATCAATATTGTCCCATATGATCAATATGTGAAACAAAGTGAAAGTGAAGTTGTACCAAGTGATGCATCTTCTGCAATCAACAATGACTATGTTTTTGATGAATACACCGCATGTGCCCTCGATGATTCCATTATTTCTCAACTAAATGCCTATAAAGAACGTGTTGCTATTTATGAACAACGTGCTAAGTTTGAGTTGACCACTCGTGAGCATGAAATGGATAACCAAGTAAGTACAAGAATTAGAAAAAGTAAGTTTTGAGAAGAAGTATTGAAACAAGAATTAAATTCCTTGCAAGAAAAACACTCTAAAACATCTAAACAAAAACAAGAACTTCAAGAAAATGTGAAAATGCTTAAGCAAGAATTTAATGCAAAGGAATCAAAACTCTTGAGAGATTTTTCTAATCTGAAAACTTTGAAAACAAACTTGAGAACAAGTTGTACATACAAGGAAACACCATTCAGATCGCTTCACATGGTCACTAAACATCGAGTCTTATGCGATAAGCATAGCATTCCCCTTGTTGAGGAACCTAATCCAGAGGTAATTAAAAGGCTAGAAATGCTCATAAGGTGCTTTATGATGGTAATGAAATTCTTAAGCCTAGGCAGAAACCTAGTTGCGCTGAGTGCACCGAGGAAGATAAGAAATCAGATGAAGTCACTAGGGAAAGGATGAACAAAAAAACTAGATGACCAAATGCAAAGAGAAAAAGATTATTATCACTCCCCATGACTACAAGAAGGAAAACTGTATTTCCTTGAACATGTTTAAGCCTCAAACATTGCCACCCTAACAAGTGTTCGAAAAAGGATATGGACTTGCAAAAGTGAAAATCTTGTTGAAAAGAATCCCCTTGTAGGAAATTCCCTAAAGCTTAATCGTAGTATCCTCCAAATACACCAATGCATTTAGTTCCTAGAACTATTGCCACTAAGAGCAAGACCTTAATCACTCAATATGTTATTCTTCAACTATTTACCGATTTTGAGAAAACTTGTAAGAAAAGGATCACACCCATCGATAATCAAGGGAAAGGGTTTTGAGCAAATGAAAGAATGTTATTTAACCGAGGTCATGCCTTTCTTTAAACAACTAAAAGATCATTTTGAGAGTCTTAAAAAAGGGACAAAATCGATATTAAAGAAATGGAAAAGGAATTTGATGCAATGGTAGTTGAAGTTAGTGATTATGAGCCTGCACTAAAATATAATGAGATTGAGAGGAAGAACTTGCATACCTTAAATGAGACTCTTATTACTGAATGTGTTGCTCAAGATATCTTTTTCACCGCTTCAAATTGCTCTATTAATGCTTCCAAATTTCATGAACTATCTGTGGCCCCGAAAGTCTCCCATGATCGTGTCATTGAGCTTGAAAAAACTAATTCTCAACTAAACGAAAATTGAACGATGATCACAACAATTTGGTTAAACATTTTTCTAAACTCGAAGTTGAGCATTTTAATTTACAACTAAAATATCAACATCTTAAAGAAAATGTTAAAACTTCAAATGTCAAGACATCGCCAGATGCTCCAGAGTTTGATGCAGCTTTTCAAATTAACAAACGTGATGAACAGATTCAAGCTCAGGCAACACGATCGAAAGTTGAAAGCCCAAATCTCTCAATTAAAGGGTCAAACGAACAATAAGACAGGCTCCCAAATCCCTCCTTCTTTAGATTCTCCGAATTCTCAAACTTTTCATCTTCAAAACTTAGTTGATGCCTTACAAAAGGAAAACGAGAGTTTTCTAGAAGAAAATGAAAAAGTTAAACGACATTTTAAAGAGTTATATGATTCAATGAAAGTCACCCGTGACCAAAACAACTAAAAATAACGCCTTTACAAAAGGAAATTGAGAATCTAAGAAGTCGTGGAAATGGGAAACCGCCACTTGTTTTCAATAAGAATGTTGTCTCAAAGTCACCCTTAGACTGCAAATACACCGTGATGCTTAAATATATTCCTCCTCATCTTAGGAATAATGAACATGCTTTTCATGAATACCGTGCTCACCTTAAGGATAGTCTAGAATGTCTCCGTGAGATTGTCGAAGAGGATTTCATTAATAAACCTCTTGATAGTGAAATTAGGTTTGCTTGCCTCCATGCCAAACGATCTCAAGAGTTGCTAGAATGTGTAATTGCCACATGTCCAAAATCCTTAACCTTAGGTGAAAAAGGCAAAGCCGTGATGCCCTGTTCTATGCCTAGTGCCAAGCAGAAATCCGCTCTATGCCCGCCTTAAAAAGGAAACACTAATGTGCCTTCAAGTAGTTCAGATTCCAGATATGTTAGTGCTAAGAAAGTGAACTTTAGTGTGCCTGCAAAAAGCTCAAATCACAGCCTTAAAGTATACACTAATGTGCCTTCTAGTACTTCGTGATCCTTGCACATCAAGTTCAGAATGCAAAATTAGATCAACCAACTAATGTTCCCATTCCCTCTACAGAGTAATCAAGGACTTTAAAGCGAAGGTGTCAAAGTCTCAAGACAATACAAGGAATGATAGGACCTTGCAAGCTAAGAATGTGCATTGGAAGAGAGTAGAAGACCAATCTAGGAACTTTAGGCTTGAGTTGAATAAAACGAATCGTGTTGATTCTAATATTAGCCTTAGGCGCATCAGAATTAATTCAACTCGATACTATCTGCAAACCTTGTAATGTGCATGCTTGAATTCTGCTAATCATGAATGTGGTGTGAATGCTTTGTCTAATGTCACAAATGCCCAGCTAAAATTGCTAATGCTAATAATCGTGCAAATAAGGCAAAAAGGCAAAACGAAGATCGTTAGAAAACAAAGTGGAAACCCACAGAAGAACTTTTATAAAGATAGGTTATTATTGGATACCTTTTGGCCATAAGAATAATCAGCTTTGTTCTCAAACTGCTAAGATTATGCCCACTAGAAAATGGATGCCTACTCGTAGAACTATTCCCTTAAGAAGTAAACATACTTTGAATAGGGCAAATACATGCACACCAAAGATTGCATCTATTCCCAATGATTCCATTGCTTCTACCGATATGGATGTTTCGATTCGATGTGGGTGTTCCACCATCGTTACTAACCAAATGGAACCCATTCTTGCATGGGGATCCCAATTATCCAGCTTATCCATTTTGTCTCAGGTTCAACCGCAGATCGCTCAAATCGCTCGGGTACCGGACTCGTCGCTCCAAGCATATGACCGAGACCGTCGCGCTCATGAACTTCGTGGAGCAAGTTCATCGACCGTAGATTTGGTAATGATCATTTCTGTGCTATTATGGGTTATGGAGATTATGTTGTTGGTGATAGTGTCATCTCTAGAGTCTACTATGTTGAAGGGTTGGGTCATAATCGCTCTCTCGCTGGTCAATTTCGTGACTCGATCTAGAAGTTGCCTTCTAAAACATACCGCTTTGTTAGAGATCTTAATGGTAAGGAACCGTTAAAAGGAACTCGTGGGTCAAACCTTTACACCATCTCTATCGATGACATGATGAGGGCTTCTCCAATCCGCTTGTTATCAAAGGCTTCAAAACAAAGTCATGGTTATGGCACCGTCGTCTCAATCACTTGAACTTCGGCACCATCAACGATCTTTCCATAAAGGACCTAGTTGTAGGTTTACCTAGACTAAAGTATGAAAAGGATCATCTTTGTTCAAAGATGTCAATTGGGAAAAAGCAAGAAATATGCCCATAAACCCAAACCTACTAACTCGTCACGTAAGTTCTTCATATGATTCATATGGATTTATGTGGACCAATGAGGGTACAAAATATCTTTGGGAAGAAATATGTGTTAGTTGTGGTTGATGATTACTCTAGATTCACCTGGTCAAGTTCTTAAGGACAAAGGATGAAACTCCTGATATCATCATCAAACTCATCAAACAAATACCGCAGTTCGACTTAACAAAACCGCCGTAATTGTCGAATGCATAATGGAACCGAAGTTTGTCAACAAACAACTTAGTGAATTCTACGAAAGCGTTGGAATCAGCCATCAAAGAAGTGTTTCACCTAACTCCTCAACGTAACGGTGTAGTTGAAAGACTAAATCGACTCGTTGAAGCCGCTAGAACAATGTTGATTTACTCAAAGGTTCCAATGTTTCTCGGTCAAGCAATCGCCACGCATGCTATACACAAAATCGCTCCCTAATCCACACCGCATATGGAAAAACTCCATATGAACTTGTCCACAAATGTAAAACCTAATCTCTTTCCTTCGTGTGTTTGGTGCATTGTGCTATCCAACTAATGAGGGTCAAGACTTAGGGAAACTTAGGGCTAAAGCCGACATTGGAGTATTTGTAGGATATGCACCAAACAAAAAGGGATACCGAATCTATAACAAAAGAACCCAACATATCATGGAAACCATTCACGCTACGCTTGATGAGTCGACCGGTCAAATGGCTCCCGACAATCCACCAGACCCGCGA
The DNA here is from genome assembly GCA_910596185.1 of Chrysanthemum makinoi. Taxonomy (NCBI): domain Eukaryota; kingdom Viridiplantae; phylum Streptophyta; class Magnoliopsida; order Asterales; family Asteraceae; genus Chrysanthemum; species Chrysanthemum makinoi. The sequence goes on along the minus strand of OU343224.1, from coordinate 261,348,772 downwards.
CTTCAAGACAAATCCCATTGGTTCATCTCTTGTTCCAAACTCTACTCAAGAAACTCCATATGTACCTCCATCCGAAGATGATGTAAAGAAATTGTTTGATCCTATGTTTGATGAACTATATGATTCAAACACTTATGAGGTGATGATTCCCGCAAAGAGGATGCTCATATTCCTGTGAATGAAGTCAATCCTTCATTCTCAATATCTTTAAGTCAAGAAGCACCGCCGCCGATCCTTCGCCTCATCAACAAATCATCATTCTTCAAATGTACATCATGGAAATGTTTCTCGCATCAATGATGAAGTTAATCCCTTTGCTACTCCTGAGGATGCTCCATTTGAAGACATATTTGCTACTCAATCATCATCGAACCATCTTCTTCGTGAGACATCGACTCAAAGCTACCTCGCCTCAACAACCGCCACATGAACACCTTAGAAAATGGACTCACGATCATCCATTAGACAACATCATTGGAAATCCTCTCGCCCCAGATCAACCCGAAACAACTTGCAACCGATGCCTTATGGTGCTTCTTCAACTCCGACTCTCTAAGATCGAACCAAAAGATGTTAAAACCGCCATGAATGAAGACAACCGGTTCAATGCCATGCAAGAAGAAATTCATGAGTTTGATCGACTTAATGTATGGGAGTTAGTACCGCCTGATCGTATATGATTATAGCTCTCAAATGGATCTTCAAAGTAAAACTTGATGAGCATGGTGATGTGTTGAAGAACAAGGCTCGCTTAGTTGCTAAAGGATATCGTCAAGAGGAGGGTATAGACTTTGAAGAATCTTTTGCCCTCGCTGCTCGAATCGAGGCAATCGAATCTTTCGCTAACGCCGCTAGTAAGAACATGGTAGTGTATCGATGGATGTGAAGACGGCATTTCGAACGGAGATCTTAAAGAAGTCGCCTACGCCCAACCCAAGGATTTGTGAATCAAGAGCATCCTACTCACGCTTATCGCCTCAAGAAGGCTCTCTACGGTTTAAAGCAAGCACCAAGGGCATGGTATGATACACCGCACAAAGTTTCTTCTATCATCCGATTCAAGAAAGGAGCAGTTGATCCTACATTGTTCACCGTGAAGTCGTGCAAACATTTAACTCATGTTCAAATTTATGTTGATGATATTATTTTTGCCTCGACTGACCCAATGGAATGTGATCGCTTTTCTAATGAAATGAGTTCTAAGTTTCAAATGTCAATGATGGGACAAATGTCGCTTTTCTTGGGATTACAAATTTCACAAAGTCCCTGAGGCATTTTCATAAATCAATCTAAATATGCAACAGAGATTTTAAAGAAATTTGGATTTGATTCATGTGACCTTGTTGACACCCCCATGATTGATCGAACCAAACTAGATGAGGACCACTCGGGGATCATGATTGACCAAACGAAATATCGTAGTATGATTGGATCCCCGATGTACCTCACGCCTAGTAGACCGTGACATCTTGTTCGCCGCTTGCATGTGTGCTAGATACCGTGCTAAGCCTACTAAAAGCACCTTGAAGCGCTTAAACGGGTCTTTCGGTATCTCCAAGGAACCATCAATATGGGACTATGGTACCCGAAGGACACCGTATGTCACTAACGCCTATGCGCATGCCGATCATGCAGTTGTCAAGATACACGCCAAGTACATCCGAGGTGCTCGCTTTTGGGTGATAAGCTTGTGAGTTGGTCTTCAAAGAAGCAAATGAGTACTTCTATTTCCTCTACAGAGGTTGAATACATAGCCATGTCATCTTGTTGTGCTCAAATCTTATGGATGAGATCTCAATTATCCGACTATGGCTTTGTATTCAACAAAATCCCTCTCAGATCCGGATAATAAAGTGCTATTGCTCTCTCATGCAACAACGCTCAACACTCAAGAGCAAAGCATATCGACATTCGACATCATTTCATCGGGGAACAAGTGGAAAAAGGTGTGGTGGAACTATATTTTGTGAGGTCTCAATATCGCTTAGCGGACATCTTCACCAAAGCTCTTCCAAGAGAACGCTTTGAGTTTATTCTTCCACGTCTTGGTTTGAAAAGCCTTCAACCGTGATATCTCAAACGCCTTCGTGAGGAAGACGAGGAGTAAAGGTCTATCTTCATCTATCTCATGTAAATACTTATTCAAAAAACAAAATACAAAATTATAAAACCCTATAAAACCAAATAGAAAAATATAAAACTTTCATAAATCCATAAAAATCAAAAATTCAAAAATCTTTAAAAATATTGTCTTTTTGTCATGTTTTTTTTCTGTTCAAAATATCTACTTGTCTTTGTGCCACATTCAAAGAATGACACGGACTTTAGATGTTGTTCGAATTCTTAAAAAAAAAAAAAAAAAAAAAAAAAAAAAAATGAGAGAAAGAGAAAAAATGGTTTATTGTCATTTTCGTGCAATAACCCGTTTTTAAAAGAAAGAACAGAGCCATGTTTTACCATGTTTTCAAATTCCATGCTCTGATACTATAACATTTATCTCACGAAAACTAAATGCTTTGAAAAATAACTCGGTCTCTATTTTTGATAATCATCACGACTTATCTGTCAAAATCTCTATCGCTCAATCAACAACCTATGTCATTGATTGAGGGGAGAATGATTTCAATTAAATTAAAAAGTTATTTGGCATTAAATTGTTTTCAAAAGATGTACATGCATGTTTAACCAATGGAGATTAAAATCTCAACATCGATCCTTATCGCTTAAAACGCTTTCATAATCAAGTCACAATTCTCCTTAAAAGCTTTCAAAATCAATTTAAATCTACAGAGATCACAAATCTCAAATGTTTTAATAATTGTGATCGGGGGAGAAGTTGTGATTTAAATAGGATTTAAACCGATAATTCGATAAATGGTTTCTAAGTGATTAGCATGTTTGCCTCCCCGTAAGTGACAAACGATTTCAAATTTTCCATGCACACATTGAGGGGAGCATCTATATTAAACCACAATGATTTGAAACGTGATCACTTATCTCAATGTGCGTGTTCCTCTAGTATGTGTAAAACTCTTTTCAAACCTCGAGGCACATATTGAGGGGAGCAAATCATGAAACCTCATCCTTCCCCAATATGCTTTATCTACTTGATTTGATCAGGGAAGTGATGTTGATATTTTTTGAGAAAATGGTAATCAAAGAAGTTAATTTTTCCTCTTGCCTCCGTGTGCAAAACAATTTCAAACATTTGATGCACATGTTGAGGGGAGCACTTATTCTAAAAATATCAAAAACAATTCAGGTACAAAATGTTTTGATAATATATCACAAGTATCTCGATTGATTTTCAAATGGTTTTCAATTGGTTCCAATGGCAGATGAACAATACCAAAAGACCGACCAACTTTACATTATGTATGGTGATATAAGGATGATAAGGTTAGGTATTAGTTCCCATGATCCGCCGTAACCGAGGGATCTACCCAGTGGACTATCCACTAGTTAGTGTAGAGTTCTTAGGTATGATGATAAAAGGAGAAAAATGAGATATGGGAAGAGTGCGGACTAAGACCGAAGCTAGTATCGAATAAACCCAACAAGGTTCTAGCTATGAAGTCTCGTAAGCAATCAAGGGGTTGAAGAATGAAAAAGAATTGAATGAGAAAAGGGTGAAAACAAATAGCCCTCCAATTATTCAACCTTAGGCGTAAACCGGTTCAATTCATATGCTACCGATGGTAACATCGGTATTGAAGACAAGACGCCATGGACCCAAAGGACGACCGCACTTCAACTTTCCAAACCACTCAAGTTCCTCTTAAAAGGACTTGTTTCATTCTCACGGGAACCGACATTATCTATCGACTTCTCTTAGAGATTGTTGATATTGAAGGAGGAGACCCTCTCCCTAGTCTCCCACAGATCCAAATATGCACAAATTGAGTCTAGAGCCACGAGATCATCAATAAATCTCATTAGGACACTTTCAATGAAGACTCTCTATTTCACACAATGTGGAAAGAGAGATTATATCTCATGAGTCCTACACATTATCCTTGTGGTATTGCCGTAACATCCGAAAGTGATGTGTTTACATATTCACAATGAAGATGGAAAGCCTTCTCGAGCCAACATCTAACAAGCTCCTGGTAGGTGGCATGTGAGATCTATTATACAGACCAACCATGTGACAACCGAATGTAAACAATGGGGCGATTCAATCTTTTGAATCAATCCTGGTTCAGGTTATGGATTGACGGATACCTTTGAAAACCGGTCTTTGTGCTTTAAAACTCTTTTCATTAGCACGTCGACCGTGTACTAATTTTTCAAATCAAAAGGTGTTTTATGATTGATAATTGATTTTCATTAAAACCTTCACTGTATTGCAAAAACAATTTCTATTGAGCAATACACCATTGTTTTTCAAATATCTTTTCATCAATCGCTGGACTCAAATTACCGTTCACTCAATTCGTTGTCTCTTTGAGATGTTCCGTTTGAGAACAGAGAGTACAAACCCTCGCCAAGGAAATTCTTCGAATTATACCGATCACAGTAAGATTTGTATCGATCAACGGGAACCGTGGGTCGTGGTACTCAATTCAACGAAAGTGATCAAAGACACTTTCGTGCGATTTATTGCTAACTCGTTGTATGCGTGTACGCCCGACGCTTGCAAATGTTCGTAATGAAGCGTCAATCCATAGCCGCATGCTCACTTAACACATTCATCTCAAAAGAAATCATGATTAGTGCATCAATGACTCTGATATTATCACTCCATGCTTCGCTACGCCGCCAATATCATGATTCAACAAATGCTTCCGCTACTCTGATGAGAAGATATCATGATCCAGTATGTGAGCATGTCGGTCCTAAAGTCACAACATCACATAATACCAACACCACAAAGGATGTCACGAGATTTTTTATGGTCGATAATCTCAAATGATGGCTCAAAATTATTATCACGGATCAAGAAAAGACCTCCACTTGAAGTAACCAAACATGCAATGTGAAGAATCAATGACTACGAGCCTAGGAACAAAGGACTACATCAAGAATGCAAGAACAATTGTTAATGTCATATCCGTTTGTATTCAATGTAATTTTAGTGCATGATTGAGGTGACCTCCCTTAGGGGAGATTGTTAGGAATTAGAAATTCCATGTATTAAAGAGTCGGTCACCTCAAGTATATGTAATCGCTAGAAAGCTCGTAGTCATAGTAATATTAAGTTAAGTAGTATTTAGTTAAGTAACACCGTGGAGGATGGACGGGTCTTTACCCATCAGATGCCCGATCCACGTACCATGTGTGGCGTTTTATGTAAGACTATAAATACTCTCTACCTCCCAAGGTAGAGAGTTGGAGCTCATAATAATATCTTTCACTTTCTCTCACTAAGTTCCCTAAACCTCTAACTTTCTCTCTCTAGAATTCCATCTATATGCTACCTTGTGTTAATGTTATGATGTGTATGTGAAAAGTTATATCTTACAAAACTGATAATTCGGTAAATGGTTTTATAAGGATGTACAAGCTCTCCTTCCCTCATGTGCCAAACGATTTCAAGTTTTTCTAAGCACATGATGAGGGGGAGCATCTATGTTAAACCACAAAGATCTGAAACGTGATCATTTTATTTCAATGTGCAGTCTTTTCCCTCTAATATGTGCTTAACTCTTTCAAACCTCGAGGCACATATTGAGGGGGAGCAAGCTTATGAAAACCTCATCCTTCCCTAATATGTTTTTATCTAATTGTTTTGATCAGGAAGTGATGTTGATATCTTTTAGAAATTAGAAATCAAAGAAGTTAATTCTTCCTCTTCCTCCGGTAGCCAAAAGATTTCAAATACATGAAGCACATGTTGAGGGGGAGCTCTTTTTCTAAAAATATCAAAAAACAATTCTTGTACAAAATGCTTTGATAATACATCACAAGTATCTGGATTGATTTTTCAAATGGTTTTCAATTGGTTCCAATGGCAGATGAACAATACCAAATAGACCGACCAACTTTACTTTATGAATGGTGATATAAGGATGATAAGGTTAGGTATTTGTTCTCATGATCCGCCAAAACCGGAGGGATCTACCCTTGTGGAAAATCCACTAGATAGTGTAGAAGTCCTTAGGTATGATGAAAAAAGGAGAAAAGTGTTATATGGGAAGAGTGCGATCAGACCGAACCGAGCTAGTACCGAATAAACCAAATAAGGTTCTAGTATGAAGTCTCTCAGAAGTACCTAAGGGGGGGTCAAGAATGAAAAGAATCAATGTGAAAAGGGTGAAAAGAAATAGCCCTCCATTTATTCAACCTTAAGGCAGATATCGGGTTCAATTCATATGCTACTGATGGTTACCATGGTAACATCGGTATTGAAGACAAGAGGTCACTTTAATCTTGCTGAGCGACGATCAAGACTTCAACTTCCAAATCCACTCAAGTTCCTCTTAAAAGGACTTATTTCATTCTCACGGGGAACCGACACTATCTATCGACTCTCTCTTAGAGATTGTTGATATTGAAGAAGGAGACCCTCTCCCTAGTCTCCGAAATAGGAACCAAAATATGCACAAATTGAGTCTAGAGCCACGAGATCATCAATAAATCTCATTAGGACACTTTCAATGAAGACTCTCTGTTTCACACAATGTAGAAAGAGATATTATATCTTGAGTCCTACGCATTATCCTTGTGGTTTTGCTGTAACATCCGAAAGTGATATGTAATCATATTCACAGTGAAGATGGAAAGCCTTCTGGAGCCAACATCAAACAAGCTCCCTCGGTAGGTAGGCATGTGAGATCTATTCAATAGATCAACCATGTGACAACGAATGTAAAACAATGGGGCCATTCAATCTTTGAATCAATCCGTTCGTGTTATGGATTGACTGATACCTTTGAAAACCTCGGCATTGTGATTATAAACTCTTTTCATTAGCACATCAATGACGTGGCACGTAATATTTCAAATCAAAAGGTGTTTATGATTGATAATTGATTTTCATTAAAACCTTCGCTGTATTGCAAAAACAATTTCTATTGAGCAATACACCATTGGTTTTCAAATCTCTTTTCATCAATCGCTGAATCTCTATTCGCCGTTCACTCACCCGTAAGTTGTCTTCTTTGAGACGCTCCGTTTGAGAGAACAAAGTAGAGTAAACCGCTAAACCCCTCATTAAGGAAATTCTTCGAATTATACCGATCACAAGTGTAAGACGCGGTAATCGATCAATCGGGGAACCGTGGGCCATGTATTCTCAATTCAACAAAAGTGATCAAAGACACTTTCGCACTTTATTGCTAATCGTTGTATGCGCAGTACCGACGCTTGCGCTTGTTCGTAATGAAGCGTCAATCCATAGCCAAGATGCTCACTCAACTCATTCATCTCTAAAGAAATCATGATTAGTGCATCAATGATTCGATATTTACACCATGCTTCTCGCCACGCCGGCCGCTAATATCATGAATCAATTAAAGCCCGCTACTCGATGAAGAATACATCATGATCCAGAATGTGAGCATGACGGTCCAAAAGTCACAACATCACCTAATACCAACACCACAATGGAAGAGTCAAAGATTAATGTCACCGATGATCTCAATGATGGCTCAAACTCATCATCACGTGGATCGCTAAAGACCTCCACTTGAATTATCCAAACATGCAAACATGAAGAATCAAAGACTACGAGCCATCGAGCAAAGAACTTAATCAAGAATCCTCGAAAGCAATCTAATGTAATATCGGCCATTGTGTTCATTGTAAATTGAGGTGACCTCCCCTTAGGGGAGATTGTTAGGAATTGGAAAATTCAACCATTAAAGAGTCGGTCACCTCAAGTATATGTATTCATTAGAAAGCTTGTAGTCGTAGTCAAGTTATATTATTAAGTAGTTTGTTATGTAACACCGCGGGAGGACGGACGGTCTTTACCCATCAGATGCCCGATCCACCAGTCTGTAGGGTATGCTATTTTGTAAGAAACTATAAATACCCTCTACCTCCCAAAGTAGAGGGTTGGAGCTTCAATACCATTTTTCTTTATTTCACATAGTTCCCAACTCTCTTCCTTTTCTCTCACTAGAACTTTATCTCTCTAAACATTTTGTACGCCTACTTGGATTATGGTTTAGTGTGTTTGTGAAATCCTATATCTTTCATTGAAATTGAGCAATGGTCTTTTTTAGAAGAATATTTTCAGATTCAAGAGTTTGATTTGACGTTTCAGTTGAATTGTTAACAAATAAGGGCTCAGACATATATTTAGATAGTTGTTCGATTATTTGATAACACAACCGTCAACCTCTCCTTCATTGGCTCAATTCAGTTGCTCAAGATGTTGTGTCACATTACTTGCAATAAAATATGATCATCAAAGTAGATAGTACCTCAACCATTTGTTCTTTGTCAAAGTTCGCTTTGTGTCATAGATGGTAAGATATCTTCCTCAACCATTTGTTCTTTCGGCCAAAGTTGAGCTCTAAGGTCATAGTTAAGTATGATATCTTCTCCAGATCATGTCACATCCCGCTTTTCCAATGCTACAACCTCATTGTCCCAGATATGATAGATGCAGAATCACAACATTCTCAACATCCCTTTGAGCATTCCTTCCATGTACATCAACTCTTTCACCTTGCACTACTGATTAATTTTGGGATGAAGTTTGACTCTTGGAATTGTTAAGTTTTGAGTACAGCATGTTTCTCAGAACCAGCCATCCTTCGGACAATTCCTCAAATGCTTTAGCATCTTCATAAGCTGAGAAAGGTTTGAGATGACGGTTCGCTTAAGTAGTAGATGGAAGGTGAGGAGATTAATGAAGTCGTGATGCTTGAAAGGTCGATATAGTGATTTTCAAAATTTCCCTCCAAAAATAATTTTGAAAAATGTTGTCTCCCAAAATTTGAAATTTACTATAAAATTCAATTATAAGGTTGTAGAAAATTTTGATTTATGACAATTTTGACGCCAAATTTGACCCGAAAAATTTGAATTTGGGCCAAAAAATTTGAATTTTAGACCAAGATTTTCACAGTTAAACCAAAATTTGAATCTCGCGTATAAATTGAACGTTTAGTCTCCTGTAGAAATTAAATTTAACTCAAATTTTCCTGCCAAAATTTGAATCTCGCGTAAAAAAAGTTGTACTTAGGTGTAGAAATCAGCTTAGGCAGAAAGTGCTTATGCAGAGAACGTTTTACGCCGTGAAGAGAACCTCGCTATGTGTATAAAGTGCCTTACGCTGTAGAAGAAACCAACCTTTTACGAGGAATAGAACTTACGATAGGATAAGCTTACGCGTAGACTTGAGAAGACCTTAGCTTAGTCGTAAACCAAAGGCTTAGAAGTAAAACCTTATGTGAATATTTCTTTTAGGGCTGAAGATAAGCTTATGCATAGAAAATGCTTATGAGTAAGATGTTTACCGTAAGCTTTTATGCTTGGCGTAAACTAGGGTTTTAACCCAAAAATCCTTTACACTTATTTCAAAGGTAAGGGATATCCAAAGTCTAAGTGTTTCAGCTTATCCGCAAGCAAGTTAAAAACACCGAAAGTAAACCAATTTCACTAAAGATCAAACCAAGAAAGCTTCGGCACAGACTTTGAAATCTTACGGCAAAACTAGGGTTTTCATACATAGAAGTGTAGTACCAAAAAACTGATTTTATGCCCAAAAGTTTTAGAAACCTGATTTTATGATGAAATAGCTTCAATATCACCAAAATGACACAAAAGTATGAAACTTGATGATCCAAAATTCTTTTCACCTTTACAGAAAATATACTGAATCAAAACAAGTTAAAACACGCCTACACACGTGAAGTTTCAAACTTTTACAAAACTTAAACTTTATCAAATTTCAAATAGCCTTAAAAGTACAAGAATCTTGAGTTTGTAAGTGAAAAATGAAAGCTTTTTTTCGTGATAAAAGTGAAAAACGTGAGACTTGCTTACAGTACCTTGACAAAAACAAACCGCTTCACCCAACTAGATGGCTAATGTTTGTTAGGTTCCATATTTGTAACACAAGCATCAATATAAGAAATAGAGAGGAAGAAAGGATCTGTTGAAACACACAAATACAAACCTACGAATAAATGAATGAAGAGTTATGAGGTATTGAGAAAGAGGAACAACCAACCTTCTAAGGAAGGTTTATTAAGATTATTTATAGGCGGGCATGTAGTGGAAACACTACTAGCATCCTTCCCTTCTTATGGGCTTGGTCCAAGGCTCATGGGCTTTCTACATAAGCCTTGGCATGATAACTAACATAAAAGCCATAATTAAGCTAACTATTACATATTAATTACTAACACTTGAATTCTAGTTTAGGAGTGATTCCAACAATGTGATTGTTCCTTTGTTGATCCTGAATGTAAATAAACAAATGCAGCTTTCACCCAAACTTTGTCTTCTTCACCTTGCTTCTTGTCTGAACAGATGAAGTAGGATCACCAATAATCGCGGATTGTGGATGAACAGTTAAGGTTGATTATTTTAGTATCAAGAGGACTAACATCAACCTGTTGTAGGTTATTGATAGTAGGTCCAAAGTCATCATCATCATATGAGTGAGGAACTAAAATTTCCCTGCTCTTGATTGATGATGAATACCTTCCAACTCAAAACTTGAAGATTGAGAATTCCCAAGATCAGATGGACTTGGAACTCGTAGGAGGTTCATGAAACCTAACTAATCAACAGATGGAGTAGAAGGGAAACAAGAGGAACAAAGATCACCAAAGAAAATTGGTAGCACCAAAGCAATCTGTATCGCGAGGAACCTGAACACTACAGTAGAAACTGTAACCACTACAACAAAGAAAGATCTATGTTCCCCAAGGGCTTCAATAGTTGCTTCTTGTCTCAATAGCCTCCTCTGGTCCTTGGAGAATTCAAAACCAAACTTTTCGCTTGTTTCCTTTGCTTCATGCTCTTGTCTTTGAAGTTTAGAAAGGTCTTCTTCATTACTAGAATCACTTTCACACAATCCAAGAGTCTTTAGGCTCGCGACAAAAGTGGTTAAGGAAAAGAAGGAACAACAATAAGTTGTTCATCACACTGAAGCCTAATTCATCATCCTCGATGTACCTACAATGTTAGTTTGGGAATCTTGTGTACCTGCAGATGGATTAGCTTTGAAATGAGTATAACCTAGGTGATCAGTTGACTAGTCAAGGTCAAAATATCATTCATGACCTGCCCCCTGAACATCAGGTTTATCCTCAAGAAATCTCAGATTGAGTGTTTCTTCTATCCTTTTGGCAGATAAATTATAAACCATATAAGCCTTACTATGAGTGCTTTCCCTTCAAATTTACCCAAATGATCAATGGTATTAAGAATGGTCACATGAAATCCAAAAGGTTTAAAGTAGCTAATGGTAGGAATCTTAGTTCATAAGGTGTTTTGTTGTGAGGTCTAGTAATCAATACCTTGTTTGAAACATAACAAACAGTGCTAACTGCTTCAGTCCAAAACATGGTAGGTAACTTAGAGTCAGCAATCATAGATCTTGCTGCTTCTATAAGGGTTCTATTCTTTCTTTCAAAGAATCTCCCATTTTGTGGAGTCCCGCATTGCTATAGTCCCTTTTAATCCCTTTAGACCCATAGAGTTCTATTAATTTTGCATTTTTAAACTTTGTCCCATTGTCACACCTTATAGCTTTAATTCAATAAGGGCAATAAAGTCTTTAAGAATCTGAAAAGTTTCATCTTTAGATCCCCAAAATAATACCCAACAAACCCATGTATAGTCATCGCAAGAATCACTGTGCAAAAGTACTTTTGTGATCAATACTTGGAGAAGTAGGACCAAAAAAGATCCATATGAAGTAACCAAGAGTTATGTTCTAAATGGTGCTCATCGCAAGAATGGCCTTGTAAGAAGCTTTGTGTTGCTTTCCTTGTTGCGCCACAATTATGCTCATTAGTGAAGACTTTGGAAGGAAGCCCTTGGACCAATCCATGTTGTCACACCCCCAAATTACCTGTTTTGCAGCGGAATGGAATTCCTGGGGATTGACTGTCATAGCATCATAATTACAGTTATATTGAACGACCTAAAGTGTCCTTTGGAAAATACATCGTTTGATTTAATAAAACAATCAAAGTTTACAAAGTAGGTCCCAAATGGAAATCAATCCCTTGGCGGAAATAAGTTCGATACAATCCAAACGATGTTTTAAAGTGCGTAAAACCCAAGTGAGACGCGCCGTCACCACGACTCCATGATGTGTCCAAATGCATGCCATGAAGTGAATGCCTTAGATACCCGAGATAAAACATGCTAAAAGTGTCAACACAAAGGTTGAGTGAGTTCATAGAGTTTGTTTTGAAATGTAAAGCCTTTCAAAATCGCTTATGCAGCAAAGGCATTGTAAATCGCTGAAATGTAAAGACTTTCAAAATCGTTTATGTAGCAAAGGCATTGTAAATCCACTCAGCCCAAGTCCCACCATACAAAACTTGCAACCTGTGGTGTTCACAATCCACCGCTGTAATATGTGTAGTTTATGTTCCAAACATATGATGTCAAATGAATTCACAAAAATAGTACATGACTTAATGTATCGAATCAAGTTTATGCAAAGAAAGGCATTGTGAATCCACTCGCCCAAGTCCCGCCATACAAAACTTGCAACCCGTGGTTCACAACCCATTGCCGTAAATGTATATAGTGTATGTTCAATCGTTCAGACCGTTAGTCCATAATCGTATACCAAGACCAAGTAGACCAATGAATATACCAAGACCGTTAGACCAATGAATATGCCAAGTCCGGTAGACCAAAGAATATACCAAGTCCAAGTCCCATGATTGTACCCAAGACATGAATATAATATGGAAGTTCTACGGTGGCAAAATCAGCACACGCATGACTAAGCATTGGCCGTACCGCTAAACATATGATTTGCAAATAGTCATGAATGTAATAAAAAAAAAATAGTCGAGCATGTATCTCCCCAAAACAAGCATGAAAGCATTAAAACAAGAAAAGTGGGCTATGGAACTCACTTGGTAAACCGACGATGACAAGAGTGAGTACAACCGAGGTATAATGAGATGCGCTTATCCGCGACCTATGACTTAACAATGATATGATATGTCATGAGTTGCAATGTAATGTTATGCATGCACTTCATATGTTATTTATACCATTTACTGTTTTGAAAATATTACTGCCGTCGAAAATACTCTTTGAATGACGCTTCGACCAATCAAAAATGACTTTACATGTTTTACGCCAAAATGTCATCCTATAATGGTTTTAAAATGATTTTGGTGAAATTACCATTTTTCGTCGTGAGAAAACAATGTCGCCGGAATTTTCATGAAATCAACAAAACGGTTCGAAAAATAGTCGTGAAAATGATGTACGCCGATCGTTAGAGAGTTTAACTCGACGGTTTTGGAAAGTTTGTATCGATATCTAAAAGTTTCAGTTCAGAGTTTTCATTCCAAAAGGTCTCGACATAAAGATATTAAGGGTTAAAGTTGGTGGTTTTTGGCCAATTGTGTGCGTAAAAATTAGTTACGCAAGTTTAAGAAAAAGTGCATATCTTTGTCGCTTTCAAACCGCTTTCTACGCTTTTTATATGTCCTTAGCTTCGTATTGAAGTAAACTAATATATTTTTGAGAAGTCGAAATAATTTGTGAAGCTTAAGGCTCGTTTTTGACCCAAAACACTAAAACATGTTGCCGAAATTTCAAAATAATATATTTCGTCGTCAAACTTGTAAAATCCATAACTTCTTCGTTATAAGTCCGTTTTTATCCGCTCAAGCGCCACGGATTCTTTTTAAAGTATATTTTCTAAAAATCAAGGCCAAAGTTTCGTACCATCTGCTGATTTTTCCAGAAATTCGATTTAAGGACAGAATACAAAATATAGTTTACTTAAAATAGTTTTTCACGGACAAAACCTATTCTAATCCCTTCAAATCAACTCCAAACTAATCTAATCCTACCATACACCTTCTTAGGGTGTCATGGGTTCCTAATCACCATCAAGACCAAAGAATACCATGGGAATAATTATAGGATGACCATAAGTATATATAAGTTCTAAAATCATGAAATAAATGGTATAAATCACATAACATGCATATAAGCTCCAAAAATGAAAAGAATCATATGAAAATGAAAAGGAAACATGAGGATGAAAAAAATATGCTTACAAGTGATAGTGATGAGGTGAAAGTAACAAGGATTATCCTAAATACTCTTGGTTTTTATTTCAAAACCATATAAAGAGTATGTACTAGATTGTATAAACACAAGAGCATGAAAAATTTTGATGATCTCTTGTAAAACTCCTTGATGGCCGGTTATGATGAGGAGAAGCAAGAGAGAAAAACTTTTGCTATCTATGTGAATTATTTGAATGAAAATGAATGTATTACTTGAAGTGTGGTTTTATACAATCAAGAAGAAAAATGAGCCATCAATAAATGCATTCCCTTTTTTCCCCTTGGTTATTAGGGGTTAGTGTTTCCATATATTTTTTTTTTTTTTGCAACTTGTATATCTTTGTGTATTATTTGTGTAAGATACTTGTAATTTGTAAGAAAATGTAAGGAAAGTGTAGATAGTTGTAACTTTTTGGTACAAGTAAGTTTTTAGTAAATCAAAATAGATTGTATTGAGGTGATAAAATTGTAAAAATACTTTCCTTGTGAAAATTGAGTGATATAAAATTATCGAGTAGTTTTAAGAAAACGACGTAATAATTAAATTTTAACGATTAATACACCAAATAAATTTGAAACACTAGGAAAACTAAAAATATAGTTTTTATAGGCTAAATGTAAGTTTAAAAATACATCGGGATCATTTTTGAAAGTAACGGATTAAATGTTAAAATAAAACTCACGCGATAATAATTATTAAACATAAAATTACGCCAGCTGAAATGAAATGCATTACATGATGTCAATGAAATGTAGACTACCATAGTCCATATGAAATGTAATGGATGTCATGATCATGAATTACCGCTAAACCTCCAAGGTTACGCTAATTTGAAACAAGTAAACCAAGTTTACTAAAAATGTTGAAATAATGAGATATGAACTGTGTCGAGAAATGACCGAATTGCGAAGTTGTCACATTCGCCATTCAAAAGGAATTCACCCCCAATTCACCGTTGTTAGGTCTAACGGGTTTAGGGTTTGATGTGGCAAACTTTCTTTCATTCCCGAAAGCAAAACCTCAAAAGATTTTGGTAACCGATTTTACTTAATCTCACAACTCATCAAACAAGAACGCCATGAGATTAGGCTAAATCGGTTTAGGTAACAACTTGTTTCTAGCTCGATCTTTGCATCTCATCAAACAAGAATCACACGCGGATCAAACCGAAACAAGTGGTTTGAAGAAAATCTTTTGAAAATTTGGCTCGATTACGAATTGCTTTTACACATATAAGCTCATCATCTCCTTCATTGCATGATTCTTCCTGAATTAGACATAGGTGATCAGGCTATGTATAATTTAGGAGTAACTATGCAATGCTTGGACTAATCGACTCATATGTTATTTGGTGTTGAGTCAACTGATGTTAAAATTGTGATGAACATCGAGGAGAGAAGACATGGAGAAGTGTCGTTAAAATGGTAGTTAAAGTAAAAAAAAAAAAAAAAATTAAAATCCTCGTAAATGATATCGAATCGAAAGGAAATAAAGTACGATAGATGAGAATATATTACAACGAGTGGTTATCAAAAGTAGTACATCTTAGGTTATAAAGATTCGGGTATGATAGAAAACATGAACTTAGTACGACATAATACATAAGGAGAAATAAGACGTTAGTTTCCAACTTCTTCCGCCTTCCTCCGTTGATACCTTGACGAGCTCCTTCTAACATATATACATTCCCATGAGCACCTTCGACTTGTTGACCTTGGTTTTGAGGACATTGACTTCGATAGGGTCCTTGCTCCCCACATCCGGTAAGACGTAACTATGGTCTTGCCCCTACAATTCCTCGCATGGTGTCCTAGTTTTGACACTTGTAGCACTTAATGTGGCAAAGACCCGTGTGATGATACTTACATCGATTACATAGCGGTAAGTTCCAAAGATAACCTCGCCTTCTATTGGTGCAAAGAACATATACCATTGCAGCTTTTTGCCTCTCTTTCTCGTTGTTGATGATGATTAGTGTTACGGTTTTGGTTGTTGTTGTTATAATCTCCTTGGTCGTCTTCCCACTTTCTTTTGTTTTTGTTGGTTTGGTTATCGTTGTTGTTGTTGTTTTGGTTGGTGTTGGTGTACTTGCCTCTCTTCACTACTTGGGCCATGAGCTTTGAGTCAATCGAATAGCTTCTCAATCGCTTATGGTCGTAAGAAGTCACATCTCCTTGAATAACTTCGAAGTCCACAATGAAAGCCTCCAAAGAGCTTCTCATTATCCGAAACCATAGATGGGCATAACACGGCCAATTCTTGGAATCTCCGGATGTAAGTGTCGACATCATACCCAATAGTTTTTAGTTCATAGAACTCCGCTCTCCAACTTCTTAACCTCCTCAGACGCGGACAAAACTTCTTTGTTACCAAACCTTTAAATTGCTCCCAAGTGAGTTTGAAAGCATTCTCCATACCAATCGGTTGAGCATATGAATTCCACCAAGACAATGCTCCATCGAGTAATGTGCTCGAAAGAGTAAATTTTACCTTACTATCATCCGGACAGTTACAAAGCAAAAACACGGATTCCAACTTTTCAAACCATCGTACCATTGCCGTAGCTCCTCTGCACCTCTAAATTTCGTGGGCTCACCACTCTTGAAGTCCCTTGTACCTAACATTTCTTAACTCCGGATCCTTCGCATTTCCAAAGAGGCAGCAGCTTAGCCTAGCTTACTTCAAGAAGAAACCGCTGCCTCAAAGAAGAAGAACCATCAAGCTTTCCCGCTCAACTCTTAAAGCATTAGCAATGCTATCATTCACCAACTTTTGAATTGCCGCTTTTCAATATTTCAACTCGTGAGCTTTCTTCGGTGCCATATCTTCTTCAAAACAAGAGGAAATGTGAGACGAAGCAAAACCGATGTTAATAATAAACGCTCCAAAGAAATGTGATAAGAATGATAAGTTTGAGGTTATGTTTCAAAAATGATCGACGGGTTTCCTGGAATGGGTTATGAGGTGTTGTAAGTGCTTCAAGTGTATGGTGGTTTAGGGACATAATGTGTGAATAAAGTGTAACTCGACATGTTAGTGGTGAAACAAAGGAGATGAGAGTGACTTCTCACTCTATATAAAGATTCATCTCGGCATTTGACGCTATCTGATGACCTAATCACCGATATAAAAATTGTGATAGGGAATGACAAGGAATTCTCCACGCTAGAGTATGGGGAAAAGATAATGGGATGGGCATTTAAGGGCATCCATGTGACAATCGATGTGAAATGAAAGTGAATAACTCGAAAAATGTACGTAATGACCGCATGTGAAGTGAACCCGCACTTATGATGAAATGATGAGATGCTATGATGATGTAGTTATAGTCTAGGGTCAATGATGCAACTTAGTTCTCTATAATCAAGCTCGATACCAACTGCCACACCCCCAAATTACTGCTTTGGCAATGAATGGAATTCCCGGGATCGATCATTCATAGCATCATAATTATAGTTATATTGAACGACCTAAAGTGTCCTTTGGAAAATACATCGTTTGATTTAATAAAATAATCAGAGTTTACAAAGTAGGTCCCAAATGGAAATCAACTTGTGCGGAAATAAGTTCGATACAATCCAAACGATGTTTTAAAGTATGCGCGAAAACCCAGTGAGACGCTGGCCGTCAGCCACCACGACTCCATGATGTGTCCAAATGCATGCCATGAAGTGAATGCCTTAGATACCCGAGATAAAACATGCTAAAAGTGTCAACACAAAGGTTGAGTGAGTTCATAGAGTTTGTTTTGAAATGTAAAGCCTTTCAAAATCGCTTATAAAGAACGGCATTGTAAATCGTTGAAATGTAAAGACTTTCAAAATCGCTTATGTAGCAAAGGTGTAATCCACTCGGCCCAAGTCCCCCATACAAAACTTGCAACCTCGGTGTTCACAATCCATCGCCGTAATATGTGTAGTTTATGTTCCAAACATATGATGTCAAATGAATTCACAAAAATAGTACATGACTTAATGTATCGAATCATTATGCAAAGAAAGGCATTGTGAATCCACTCGCCCAAGTCCCGCCATACAAAACTTGCAACCCAAGTGTGTTCACAACCCATTGCCAAATGTATATAGTGTATGTTCAATCGCTCCAGACCGTTAGTCCATAATCGGATACCAAGACCGTTAGACCAATGAATATACCAAGACCGTTAGACCAATGAATATGCCAAGTCCGTTAGACCAAAGAATATACCAAGTCCGTTAGCCCATGATTGTACCCAGTACATGAATATAATATGGAAGTTCTAATGGTGGCAAAACTGGCACTACGCATGACTAAGCATTCGGGCTGCTAAACATATGATTTGCAAATAGTCATGAATGTAATAAGAATAGTCGAGCATGTATCTCCCCAAAACAGCTTATGAAAGCATTAAAACAAGAAAAGTTGGGCTATGGAACTCACTTGGTAAACCGACGAGATGACAAGAGTGAGTACACCGAGGTATAATGAGATGCGTTATCCGCGACCTATGACGAATGATATGATATGTCATGAGTTGCAATGTAATGTTATGCATGCACTCCATATGTTATTTATACCATTTACGGGTTTTTGAAAATATTACTCGTCAGTTTAAAAATACTCTTTTGACGCTCGACCAATCAAAAATGACTTTACATGTTTTACGCCAAAATGTCATCCTATAATGGTTTTAAAATGATTTTGGTGAAATTACCATTTTTCGTCAGAAACAATGTCGCCGGAATTTTCATGAAATCAACAAAAACGGCTCCGAAAATAGTCAGAATGATGTACGCCGATCGTTAGAGAGCTTAACTCGACGGTTTTGGAAAGTTTGTATCGATATCTAAAAGTTTCAGTCAGAGTTTTCGCCCAAAAGGTCTCGAATCATAAAGATATTAAGGGTTAAAGTGGTGGTTTTGCCAATTGTGTGCGAAAATTAGTTACGGCAAGTTTAAGAAAAAGTGCATATCTTTGTCGCTTCAAACCGCTTTCTACGCTTTATATGTCCTTAGCTTCGGATTGAAGTAAACTAATATATTTTTGAGAAGTCGAAATAATTTGTGAAGCTTAAGGCTCGTTTTTGACCCAAAAACACTAAAAACATGTTGCTGAAATTTCTCAAAATAATATATTTCATTCGCCAAACTTGTAAAATCCATAACTTCTTTCAAGATAAGTCCGCTTTTATCCGCTCAAGCCGCCACGGATTCGTTTTAAAGTATATTTTCTAAAAATCAAGGCCAAAGTTTCGTACCATCTGCTGATTTTTCCAGAAATTCGATTTAAGGACAGAATACAAAATATAGTTTACTTAAAATAGTTTTTCACGGACAAAACCTATTCTAATCCCTTCAAATCAACTCCAAAACTAATCTAATCCTACCATACACCTTCTTAGGGTGTCATGGGTTCCTAATCACCATCAAGACCAAAGAATACCATGGGAATAATTATAGGATGACCATAAGTATATATAAGTTCTAAAATCATGAAATAAATGGTATAAATCACATAACATGCATATAAGCTCCAAAAATGAAAAGAATCATATGAAAATGAAAAGGAAACATGAGGATGAAAAAAATATGCTTACAAGTGATAGTGATGAGGTGAAAGTAACAAGGATTATCCTAAATACTCTTGGTTTTTATTTCAAAACCATATAAAGAGTATGTACTAGATTGTATAAACACAAGAGCATGAAAAATTTTGATGATCTCTTGTAAAACTCCTTTGATGGCCGGTTGAAGGATGAGGAAGAAGCAAGAGAGAAAAACTTTTGCTATCTATGTGAATTATTTGAATGAAAATGAATGTATTACTTGAAGTGTGGTTTTATACAATCAAGAAGAAAAATGAGCCATCAATAAATGCATTCCCCTTTTTTTTTTCCCCTTGGCCTGTTATTGGGGTTAGTGTTTCCCATATACTTTTTTTTTGCAACTTGTATATCTTTTGTATTATTGTGTAAGATACTTGTAATTTGTAAGAAAATGTAAGGAAAGTGTATAGTTGTAACTTTTGTACAAGTAAGTTTTAGTAAATCAAAATAGATTGTATTGAGGTGATAAAAATTGTAAAAATACTTTCCTTGTGAAAATTGAGTGATATAAAAATTATCGAGTAGTTTTTAAGAAAACGACGTAATAATTAAATTTTAACGATTAATACACCAAATAAATTTGAAACACTAGGAAAACTAAAAATATAGTTTTTATAGGCTAAATGTAAGTTTAAAATACATCGGATCATTTTGAAAGTAACGGATTAAATGTTAAAATAAAACTCACGCGATAAAAATTATTAAACATAAAAATTACGCGTTGAAGGTGAAATGAAATGCACATGATGTCAATGAAATGTAGACTACTCATAGTCCATATGAA
>OU343224.1:261231237-261328117 GCA_910596185.1 Chrysanthemum makinoi | reverse complement strand
TTTAAGAAATTAAAAATCAAAACTAAGTGGCTATTTGGAAACTAAGGCTGCAAGAACAGAAACTGATATGGGTAAAAACAGATTTTTAATGCATTTTTTAACTAAGTACAACTATCCTAAGTGCAAAATAAGCTAAAGCTATATCTAGGTGGGTATGTCGAGATATAAGAAAAACTAGTTTGGGCAATTTTAGATGAGAAATAAGCTGCAAAAAGAGTGGTTGAACAACAGCCTATAGCTGCTGTTCTGTGCAAGACAGAGACATAAAAACTTTTTTTTTTTTGTTATCGAAAACTTGTAAACTTTTGTCAAAACAGATGGTACTTTGTGAAAACTAACTAAAGGCTAAAAAAAACTAGTTTGATTATGCAAGACAAGAACAGGTGAACTGCTTTTTAGACCTTAGAATAAGCTTATGCCAAACACCCCAGATGGGGTGTAAAACTTAAGAAAATGATTTTCAAAACAACTTGGCTTGAATTTCTTTTTACAAAACTGATTTGTAGCTTAAAATGAGTCTTTAGAACAGTTGATAAATGACAATAAGCAAATAAGCACAAAAGTGCTTATTTGCATATAAAAATTAAAACTAATAAGCAAAAAGAGAATTTTTTCATTAACTTAAAATACAAATTACAATTTAAAAACAGAAACTAAACTTTTAAAACTACTAAAACCTACTGCCTTATAATGGCTACAATGTCACTATTTATACTACTAGGAGGTCTTCAAGTTTGTGCTTGTGTGCTTTTTCACAGAGAGAAAACGAGAGCTTGGACACTTTGTGTTTGTTTGCTTCAATCCTGGCCCTTCAATTCATCTTGGTCCCAAAGCAATGAATCTCAACCCTTGATTCTTTGTTGTCCAATGGGGAAGTTTGGGATTGCCAAAGTGGCACTTGACCCATGTGGGTGTGGGGAAGGCCTGAGAGCGTGGGAATCAGGGAGGATAGTGATAGGTTGGAGAAGAAGACAAAGGAATGAGGGGTTTGGTTTTGGCGGGTAAAAAATGGGTTCTGGGATTTTTTGTTTTTTCCTGTTTTGGGTAAAATAGGTGGGGGATGAAGGGGTAATTGGGTTTTTTTTGGTGACGAGTAAAACGGTCATTTTGGTTCGGGTGAAAGGTGAAATGGAAATTTGGGTTTAGGGATAGGTTTTTCGTCTGATTCCCCAAGCTCAATCCCAAAAATGTATCCCGGGCTCCGAAAATGTAGAAAATCATCATCCGGCTTCGTCTGCAAAGCACGTTTCCCAATCCGAGGTCATTTCTGTCCGTTTTTGCCATGTTTTCGATCCTTTGTACCTGAAACACATAAAAACAAATTCCAAGGATATCTGCAGTATAATTAGTTATATTTCCATGTTTTTAGACGTTTTCGTGGGTTTTTCGGGCTTAAAATGATGAGTAAAAGGCCACTCATCAATACCACTCAACTTTTTCAAACCCAAAAACCATATAAAACCACTAGAAATCCAAGAACATGTAAGAGAGATGATCAAATCATGGCTCTTGATACCATTTGTAACATATTGGATTTCACAAACACATCAAACCATGACTAATATGGGGCGTACACTATATGGTTTTAGAGAGAGAAAGTTAAGAGGTTTTGGGAACTTAGAGAGAGAAATAAAAATCTTATTATGAGCTCCAACCCTCTACCTTGGGAGGTAGAGGGTATTTATAGTATCTTACACAAAACGCCACCTACGGGTTGTGGATCAGGCATACAGTGGGTAAAGACCCGTTTATCCTCCACGGTGTTACTTAACTAAATACTACCTAACATTTAAATAACTACGAATACGAGCTTTCTAACGATTACATATACTTGAGGTGACCGACACTTTAACGACTGGATTTTATAAATCCTAACACATGTATTGGTTGTTTTGCCTTTACCATGGCAGCAAAGATGTTCTGCATTGCACGAACACCTTCAACTTATTATGGAAGTTTTGCTAATGCGTAAACAACTACAATTTGCTTCTATGGTATCTTAACAACAAAAACTTTCTTTTCTTTTCAATGTATGCTGATCACATTTCGCAGATCGATTATGTAAACTTCTTGTGCATTATACATGCTTGCAGATACTCAAAGAAGTCCCCTCACTAAGAGATAACAACAAAATTCTTACATATGTTGCGAAAGCAAATTTCTATTACTATAAACCTGATGCGTGGTTCGGGGTCGAAAGACTTCCTTTTCAACGAGCAAGCTTTACAACCCACTAGGCAGTGAACCTAATCATTGCAGTGTAGTATGGGCAAGTAAAATCTTGGGGTTTAAGGAAGATTCTCTCTCTCTCTCTCTCTCTCTCTCTCTCTCTCTCTCTCTCTCTCTCTCTCTCTCTCTCTTTTTAATCTTTTTATGTTTAATGAAAGCAAGTAAAATCTCGGGGTTTGAAGAGTGGGGGTTGATAATTCCACCAATTAAACTACTAAACAAATTTTAAATTAAAAACTAAATAAACTAATAAAAGGGAAAAGCTATGGATTGTATAAGTGTGTTTCTTATGATAATTTAAAACATGTTCACTTAGATTTTCTTACTCCCTAGTTATCTTTTATTGGTCGGTTAAATTGTCACTTCCTTATTCTAATTGGTGCGTTGTATTCTGTGTTACCTAATTCCCCAATTCTATGAATCGTAAATCTCCTCTAGAACATCCAGGATCGCCAAGTACTGTAAGTATCTCCCCCAAATACCCTATTATCCTTAAGCAACTCACGCAATAAACACAACGGTGGCCTAAGTGCCCTCTCAAGCTTTTTGCTATTTAGGACGTTCAAGCTCGCAACAATTAAAGAAGAAGCTAGTTTTCATTAATCTAACATCTACCAATTATAACAAGAGACAACCTAACAATAATCAACAACTAGGTTTCATTGAAGCAAACACTAATTAATTTAGTTACGCATGATAGATAATCAAGAACACAAACAAACAATTGAACATAGATGAAACATGGTGATAGATTGGATAAATAAACTTATCTTTAAGTGTACAAGAGAGTTTGGGACCCTAAAATACTGTTCAAGTCGGACCTCAAACGAACTAGGGTTTGCTATCCAAAATAATGCACACCAAATACAGAAAATTCGAAGTCTATATATAAATTTTGCACTCGCGACGGCGTCGCCTTTTGATGGTGACACCGTGATTCGCTCCCGAACGGTCAAGTTTTGTCACCCAAGTGACCACTTGTGAATGGTCAACCGTAACAAACTTCAAACAGTCTGGAACCAAATGCAATGAAGTCCAGGAGAGTATAGTGTTTCCCCAGGTCGTTATGTCCCAACGAGCTGTGCGAGAATAATCAAACGAATAGTGATCGAGAGGATTTGAACGGAAAAGAGATATGATTGATTAAACCTAAAGAAAAAGTTTATAAATTACAGGGGCTTAAATGCAAATTAAAGAAAATTAAAAAGATAAACTATATTAAATAAACGCTATCACTATTTGCAAAATGATGTTTTTGATTTTTCTTTTATAAAACTTAAATTAAAAACTACGTGACGTACAAAAGAAAATGTGAACTGAAACAATATTAATCCTAAAAATATGAAAATGACATTTTTACAAACCTAATGATAAGAGAAAATTTTTAGAAAAAGAAAATTATTTTTAAAACTATTTATCTAATTATTATTAATTAAAAACTATTTTTACCTATTTAATAATACCCTAAAATACAAGAAAATATGAAATAAAGCTAGAAAAATGAAATTATGACTTATAAAAATCTAAAATAACTAAAGAGAATTTTCAAAACTATTTTTGTATTTTTCTGATTATTTTTCTATTTTCTATGAATTTAAAACTATTTTAAACTAATTAAATTGCTAAAAATTACAAATTAAACTATGAAAAATCTGGGAAAATATTTTTTTGACTTTTTATATTTATCTTAACCTAAGAAAATGAAAACTTATTTTTTGAAGTTTTTCTGATTTAATTGTATTAAAGGCTAATTAAAAGTACTAAAAACTGCTTTTAAATGAAGAAAAATTGCAAACCTAACTAGAAAAATATGAAAAATTCAGGAAAGGTCTAAATTAATATTATGAATCTATGAAAAATATAAAAACAGTGGGTTGTGTGTGAGAAAATGGAACTATAGCTACAAGTGCTTATAAATAAGCACTTGGAATAAGCCAAAGGTACCAAATGAGCACCAATGAACACGAAGCTATAATAAGCTATAACTACTTAAAATCAACTAGTTACAACTGGCCTAAACCTCTAGAATGCAAACTACACAGATTTGATGTTTTAAAGATTAAGTGCCAAAAATAGGTTTTCTAGCTAATTTGTAGCTTAAGCACAAGCTTATTTAATAAGCTAATGTGAAAAGCAAAACTGAAGACCTCGAGCTCACCAGTTTAACTATCTCTAAACCAAATTTCAGACCTAGATAAGCTCTGATGAGCTTGTGACAGCTTTGCACAACACACTTGCACACTCAAGATTCACTGAGTCAGTGCACAGGGGATTTTGGACCAAATTGACAAGCTCATTTGGAGCTTATAAAGATTTACAAAAATTTTCCAAAAATAGTTTCTCAAAACTAGACCAGCTTAACTAGAATATCCCAAGGTTTCACTGAATTTGCTCCAATAATGAAGCTATGAAAAATCACCCAAGGTGGGTACAAACTGAGATTTTCAACAAGCTTTTGACTTTTGACAGTTTTGCAATTTTGACTTTAATGAACTATGATCTTAATTTGCCAACTGAATATGATGTTTTATGATGAAATGAAACTAATGCAAGCTATATCTATGTATTATAAACCTAAATACGAATCGCCTATTAACTCAAACCTGCAATGAACACAAGATCATCCTCATGCAATTTTGACTTAGAGTTAAAATGGCGCAAACTAAGAACCGATATGAATGAAATATATATAAATGAGACCAGCCATAATGACTTTATCCACAGAGAAGCTTGAAAACTACAAATGACAGCTTAATTCCAAACACCTGTTTTAAGGAGCTTAAATGCAATCTACTCTATTTTTAATATCTAATCCATTGACAGAATTCAAACATGTTCTACCAACTAAATCAAAGCTAACAAATGCATAAACAACAAGTATAAACAACAGATTAATGTTAATAGATTAATGCATCAAGACAGAATTGGAATTGATACTTAAAGTTACTCACATGAGTCCAAATTTTATTATGCAGCTTATACCAAACCAAACATTACTATTTTATACCAAACCCAATCCAAAACCAGCTCTGCAACAACCAATAACCATTTCCATGCCTGCTTAACCAAAATGTCTTCACAGTTTGACTTTCATTGACCAAACACCAATTTTGATTGAAATCGATTTTTAAGCTTACCAAAAGCTATAAACAGCTTAAATAAGCTTATTTGAATCGAAATAAAGCTACTTGGAGCTTTGAGTATAAGAGCTTGAAACCTGAATTTTTAACAAGAGGTATGAAAACATGAAACTTAAATGAACCTTGAATTAACACTTGAAAATGAGTTACAATGACTAAGTAGCTTAGGTTTAATACAATAGAGCTTAAGATTACATTTTAAAACACTAATTGAGATCATTTAATGAAAAACGACATACAAGGAAATTTAAAACTAAGTACTACTACTCTCTTCTTGCTTCTCTTCTCTTATTTATACCCAAAAAGCTTTCTCTCTCCGAGCATTTCCCATCTCGCTTTACATCCATTGGATCACTTGGGTTATTATTGGCCGTTTGATTGAATTTTGGCGCCAAATTAGTATTTGCAACTGGGAGGGTTGAGTGAAAGGGAGGAGGGAGCATTAAATGTTTCTTGGATGGTTGTTGAGGTGCAGGGATAAGGTGTGGGATATGTGAGCTGGAGGTGAGGTGAAGGGTCGGATTTGCGACAGTGGGTGGAAGAAGATGGGAAAAGGAGGGAAAAGGGGTGAGTGGGTTTGACTTGGGGTGATATTAGTGGACGGGGGTCAAAGGTGGATATGGCAGGGGGTCAATTGGCTTGGCAGGGGTCAAAAAGGTAAGGGTCAAGGTCCAAAGGTATTTGGTTATTAATAACAAGGACCAAAGATGCAATTTCTGATTCTTGAGGGACCAAAGCTGCCAAATTTCCAAAGTTGTTTCAAGGGACCAAAAATGACAAGTTTCCATAGTACAAGGACCATAATAGACATTTTCAAACTTCCAAGGACTATTTTTGCCAAATTTGAAACTTGAAGGACCAAACTTGTAATTTCTCAAAACTTTTGACATTTTTCACCAAAGGACTAATTATGATAAGTTATGATTTTAAAAGGACCTTTTGGTGACTTTTCTTTTGAAATAAGTGCTCAGGGACTATTTCTGACAACTTTTGAAACTTGGGGGACTGAAACTGCCATTTATGCAAACTTAGCTCATTTTTCATCTGATTTTAAACATTTTGC
Source organism: Chrysanthemum makinoi (assembly GCA_910596185.1). Classification (NCBI taxonomy): domain Eukaryota; kingdom Viridiplantae; phylum Streptophyta; class Magnoliopsida; order Asterales; family Asteraceae; genus Chrysanthemum; species Chrysanthemum makinoi. The sequence goes on along the minus strand of OU343224.1, from coordinate 261,321,685 downwards.
ATCTGAAACATATAAAATGCAATTTTGAGATATTTTCAGTATTTTGATGCATTTCTGAGTATTTTTTAAACGTTTTGCAGTTCAGATTTAACCAAAAATGATGAGTATTTACACACTCATCACACCGTCTGATCGCCGTTATTAGGGTTTCGTTTTGACCAAATCATTGTGGGGACGGCGTCATGTGAGAAATAGTGACGCCGTCTGGCTTGCTTATGGACGTCTTCTGGGAAGGATCTTAGTCGTCTGGTGATAAAGGTAAGGGTGACGCCCTTCTAAGTTTAGGCGTCACGCTGTCAGTTGTTAAGACCAAAATAAGTTCTAAGACGTCGCTTAAGACTTTTTAGAAGACCATGTGAGCGACGACGTCGCCCTTGGAGTTGGGACGCCGCCAGGCTTGTGAAACAACCTTGTTTTATTGACTTTGTCGTTTTCTTCATGTTTTCGCTCCTTTTCGTCCAAAAATGCTTCATTCCAGCAATTTGCTTTCAAAAGACCTAAAATGTGAAAAGGAACGATTTTAAGCAAAGAACGAATATGAAATGTAATGATTTAGAGCTTAAATGACCCCCTAAAAACGTAAGTTTTAAATCCTTATCAAATATCGCTATACTTAGAATTTATTTGTCCTCAAGCAAATGTGCTTTTGGCTAATCTGTTTATGAGTTAGGGGTCATTTAGCATTGGTTTAAAACAATCTACAACAACTACAAGCGCCAAAATAGTCAAAACAAGCACGAAAATTATACACGAGCACCTCACAATTGGTGTTTGGATTCTCTCATCTCTCGGGTTTATATGAAATATAACATGTAAGGAAATAGAAGATAAACACTCACTACCTGTCATAGCACATAGATTACCACAGGCTTGAGAATAGATCAAACCTCCACCGCTTTGGCGTAAGAACCTAGGAATAACTATCTAATAGGTCTTTACAAAGGGTTATAATGTTAGACTTCGGGTAGGGAATAAAGGGGTTTTGTTAGATATGAGGAATTTTTAGTGGTGGCAAGTAAAAAATCTAAGTTACATGCCTGTAAAACGACGTTGCTAAGCCAAGACTTGACTCACTAACACTAAATAACAACTTGAAATAAACATAAAATTAAAACATAAAACATTAAGATAGATGTAGGATGGTAGCCCGTATGTTGTTCTCATTTTTTTTCACTTCTCTTTTTTTTTGATTTTTTTTTATTTTTTTTACATTCTTACTCTACCATCCTCTAAGATAATATCAAAATAAAAGGATTTATAAGAGCATCCCTACAATTGAGTTTTTATTTCACTAACAATAATTGACCTGAATTGAAAAGATCAAAACACTTGGAGTACTTAATTAAGTAGACAAAGGGAAATTGAATTTAACGTTCCTTCCCATTACTCCAGAAAATACTACTTTAACCCATGAGTCCCAATCGTCCCAAAACTGTGTACAAAGGATATGACTCGACTCAACAACCATGCAAGTAACTAAATAATTGAACTAAGAGTTTAAACAATGGTTACAATAATGCATTAAAGATGAGTGCATACAAGGTGGGCTAAGGCGATTTGGGTGTAACATTTGGGAGTAGATTGTAAACAATGCTCTTCATTGATATTCCGAAAATCAGAACATCACGAGAACCGCAAAAAGATAGGCTCTGAGGGGTTAACTAGGGGTATTGTTGTAACAAAGATGAGTACATCGCAAGGGTGTGGGGAAAATTACTCAACCAATGAGGTCGACGTAATTAAATTACATGTTTAAAACAAGGGTTATCCTAATGCCTCTTATCATTTAGTTAATCCTAACTACACGAATGTAGTCTCACTAGCGATCTCGAAATACATCACAAAAAAAGTTCTAGAATCTATTATACTATTGGTACACTCACTATGCATTAAAGATGAATGATTTTATTCCTAAAGATCTAGGGGCGAACCTCACATTTTTGGGGTGGAATTTGAGTGGTATACGGTTTTTGTGCTAGTCATATAACTCCTATCCATGAGACGCTTTATTAAGACTAAAGTTTTACTCGTAAGTTCCGTAAAAAATTTTAAATTTGGTGCTAAAATTACCCTAACAAATATTTCTCATAGTTTATTACATAATTTACCAAAGACAAGACAAAAATCAAGTAAGCGAATAGTTTCTAAGTTCCTGTTTTATTCTTCTTCCCTACACTTAAACTAAACATTGTTCCCAGTGTTCCCCAAACGTATCAAAGTTGTGATAGAGAAAGGTAAAATAAAAGAGAGAAACTAATACTCGCATGATTAGCTCGGTAGGATATGTGTAAAATCATGGTTAAATCCTCCTCCAAAAAGAATGAGCAAGTAATAAATGTTGCTTCCATCATGTACTTCATCTTCTTGTCCAATTAACATGCACACTTATAAGAGAACGAAAACGAAACCTCGCGTAAAATTTGCGGTAAAAACTATATAAAAACAAAACTACACTAGAAAGCAAGTAAGATATAATGCTTGTGAATTGGATGTTTGCAGATTTCAGGAAAAATAAGAGTTCTGGAAATTTTCAATAATTACAAATTAGACAGAAAACAAAATGTAGGATCGTGTTTTTGTTGATTATATGATTCGGGAGGTCGGGGATTATGGAAGAACAAGTTAGTTGTTGGGATACAGAAAGATAAAGTACTGAAGTGCTGAAGAATGTTAAAGTACTGAAAAAGTCAAAGAGTCAAAGTACTGCTAAAGAGGAAGTCAAAGTACTGCTGAAGAAGTCAAAGTACTGCAAGGCTAAAAGAACTATTATATTCGTTTATGGAAAGTCTTGTAATTCTAGAATATTATATATTAGATTACTTGTCGTACAGGGATACAAATTGTAAATCGTTTAGGGTTATCCTTGAGCCTATAAAAGGACCTCTAGATTGATATTAGATGTACGTGACATTATTAGAGTTTTAGAGAGAAGTTTGATATTCTTAGAGTTGTTAAAGTATCTGCATAATAAGCAGATTTTGAGTTAATAATAAAAGTTATTCTTCTTAGCTTTGTTAAGTAAATTCCGCATACTTAATAGAGTTTGTTCAGTGTTTCTTTGTTAACAACTTAGGATTTATCTGAGGTTATTAAACCTTAACAAGCTATTTAAGTTAGTTTGGTTAGAGTACATCGATCCAACAAGTGGTATCAGAGCTTGTGTGGAAACTCTGACTAAGAAGAAACCCTAATAACCAAAGATGTCGACTGATTCTGTTCCACCACCTTCCATCACCTCAATGAGGATTCCTGTCATCAAGAAGGGCGAATATGACCTATGGTGTATGAAGATGAGGCAGTACATTGCCATTACAGACCAAGCACTTTGGAATGTAATTGTAAATGGTAATGAAGTACTTCCAGACCCTGTGGAGATTCCTGGACAACCTAAACCACCCAAACCAGTCTTACCAGCAACTACCATAAGGAATCAAGAGAAGGCACTCAACATTCTCTTGTCTGCAATACCTGATGGTCATCTACTGAAGTTTCATGATGCTAAAGATGGTAAGCAGCTCTGGGCTGCTCTCAAGACAAGATTTGGAGGGAATGAAGCTTCTAAGAAGATGCATAGAAATCTGTTGAAGCAACAGTTTGAAACTTTCACTGTTGGTGAAAGAGAGAGTCTTGATGCTGCATATGATAGATTTCAAAATCTCCTCAACATGTTGGAGTTATACAAGGCAGAAGTTTCAGTTGAAGATGCTAATCTCAAGTTCTTAAGAAGTCTGCCATCATCATGGCATGTGATAGCTACAATGATCGAGGACAAACTGTGTTTGGATGTTATGGACTTTGATGATCTCTACAATCATCTAAAGGTGTATGAGCATGAGATGAATGGCCAAACCAGTTCTAAATCTCACAGTATTGCTTTTCTGTCATCTGAAAAGAAGGGCAGTACTTCCACCAAAAGTACTGTTTCTCCTCAAAGTACTGTTGCTCAAAGTACTGCCGTTTACACACCTCCTCAGCAAGTCCCACAACCTACTACCATGCACTCAGATGAAGTTATGTGCTCTTTCTTTGCACAACAAGCTTCTTTACCTGTTATTTATGAAGAAGATCTCTCCTAGATTGAAGAGGATGCTTTAGAAGAAATTGATATCAGGTGGCAAGTTGCTTTGATCACTGCAAGGATCAAGAAGTATATGAAGAAGACAGGAAAAAGCATTGACTTCAAACCAAAACAGGGAATCACTTTTGACAAATCCAAAATTGAATGCTTCAATTGTCAAAAGACTGGACACTTTGCTAGGGAGTGCAGGTTTGCTAAGTATCAAGCAAACAGGTTGACTGAGAAACCAAAGCTGGAGCTAAAAGCAATTCCTATTACTGAAACAAAGGCTTTGGTTTCTCAAGAGAATTTATCAGAGGTTGACTAGAGTGAAGAGTTTGATGATGAACCAGTGACTTACTGTATGGTAGCAGTGGAAGAAGCAGTTGAAGAAACAGTGGCAGAATTGGACTGGAGCACTGTTTTTGATAAGGAAACTGATCATGTTGCTTTGGAATCCGGAGATGGTTTTGGAGGATTTGATTGGAGCTTGGAGAGTGAAGATGATCCTGTTCTACTTGCAATGGTGGCTACTTCACCAAGTTCATCCCCTATCTCTGAGGTATGCTCAAATTGTCATGATTTCTATCAAAAACTGCTAAAAAGTTATGTGATTGAAAGAGATAATTATGTTAAGGCTAGGTCTGAGGTAGCTGGTTATCAAATAACCTTAGAGTCAATGGAAGCCAAAATATTAACACATGAAAATAATGAAATGGCTTGGGCTGAAAAGTATGCACAAGAGGACTATCAGTTAAAACTAAGTGAATGGAAACTAAACTGTAAAATTTCTGAAATTGAGAAATTAACTAAGGAAAGAGATGATTTGTTAGCAAAGTTTGATGCCTGGAAAGAATCTGGTCTGTCACATGTTACTTATGTTCAAAAATAGAGAAGAGCATATATTAGAACTGGCTTAGGTTTTGGTATGGACTTTGATAACATAGAAGAGAATCAATCTGGTGATGACCTAGAAGATATAACCACTAGTGATGATGAACTCATTAATTATGTAGACTCATCTAGTAATGAGGATTCAATTAGTGAACCACCTCCTGAGTATAAGAAAGACAATGGTTACCATGCAGTTCCCCATCCTACTGGAAGTCACCAACCCTCTAGGCCTGATGTTTCACGTTTTGGTGTAGACAGTCTAGAGTTTAGGAAAAAGCTAGTTGCTCAGTCTAGGTCTAAAACCCCTAAAGAAACTGTTGAAAATAATGTTCAAAGTCAAGCAGTACCTTCAACTTAAAGTACTGCTCCACAAGCAGTACCTTCAGGAAAACCTTTTCAAAACAGTACTGCTAAACCTTTTTGGGATAACTTTGGTCACAAAAGTTTAATCATTCACCTAGAAGGAATAATAATTTTGGTCATAGACATAGAAGAAGTCACTTTGGGAGTATGGGTCAAAAATTGTGTTTTGTGTGTTTTAGTCCTAATCATTTAATCAAGGATTATGAACATCACTCATAATACCTTAGAAAATTCCCAAAGAACAGGCTGCCAACCACAAACCTAGAGAGACCAAACCAGTCTGGAATAATTCAAATAGGTTCAATCACAGGAATTTTTCACCAGACCACAGGTACCCACACCAGAGAAGACCCTTTTCAAAACCTTCAGTATCCTTCAGTACTTTCCAAAGTAATGCTTACCAAGAACAAGACTTTCTCAAAGTATGCTCACCAAAACAAGGTACTAATCACACTTTTTGGAATAGGAACCCTAGAAGATCTCATTACTATCACCCTAGAAGGTACTACAATTCACATAGGGGATCTAGATCACAGGAACCAAGTGTTAAAACAGAATGGGTTAAGAGGGAAAGTACTGCTGAGGGACAAACAGTACTTTCAACAAAAAGTGAATCAGATGTTTTTGTAATACATGAAAAAGAGAATGAACTTGCAAAAGAGAATTGTGTTGGAAATCCAGAAAGTTTTGAAAATCCACATGCTAAAAATCAAAAGATAATTCTGGATCATGTTTTGAAAAACAGTGGAAATTACATACTCAAAGAATTTGAGTTTGTAACTCTACAAGGGGAACACAAGTCAGTAATGGCTTGGGTTCCTAAAAGTCACTAACTCCTTTATCTTTGTGCATGGCAACCTAGAAGAGGAGCTTAAAGATCATCTTATTGTGGATAGTGGTTGCTCTGGAAGTATGACAGGAGACAAAGAGATTCTGTCTGATTTTAGATCTATTAGTGGAGGAAGAGTTGCTTCTGGGAATGATCCCAACGGAGGAAGGATTACTGGAAAAGGAACTATCAAAGCAGGACGTATAGATTTTGAGAATGTTAGATATGTGAAGGAGCTCAAGTTCAACTTATTATCAGTCTCTCAAATCTGTGATAAAAAGCATCCTGTGTTATTCACTGACACAGAATGTCTCATCCTCTCTTCTGAATTCAAGTCCGTTGATGATAACTTGGTAGTTCTTAGAGTACCAAGAACAAATGATGTGTATAGTTTAGACATGAAGAGTCTACATTCCTATGGAAGAGTTACATGTTTGGTGGCCAAAGCAACATCCGAAGAAGCACATCAGTGGCATAGAAGATTGGGCCATGTAAATTTCAAGAATATCAATAAAATGGTCAAAGGAAATTTAGTTAGAGGTTTACCTTCAAAGACTTACAAGAATGATCACTCCTGTTTGGTGTGCAAGAAGGGTAAACAACACAAAGCTTCATGCAAGAAGCTTGAGGAGAGGACTATTAGAGAACCTTTGGAGCTGTTACACATGGATTTGTTTGGACCTGTTTCTGTGGCGAGTTTAAACAAGAAAAAGTACTGCTTAGTTGTAACAGATGATTGTAGTAGATTCAGTTGGGTATTCTTTTTGGGATTTAAAGATGATACTTTTGATGCTATTCAGACTCTCATAATAGCACTTGAAAACCAGTTGAGACTCAAGGTTAGAGGTATTAGATGTGACAATGGGACTGAATTCAAGAACAAGCTTATGGATGAATTTTGTGCAAACAAAGGAATCAAGAGAGAGTTCAGTATTGCAAGAACACCATAGCAGAATGGTGTTGCAGAAAGGAAGAATAGGACTTTGATTGAAGCAGCCAGAACAATGCTAGCAGATTCTCTACTACCTATTCAATTCTAGGCTGAAGCTGTAAGTATTGCCTGCTATGTACTTAACAGAGTATCAGTTACTAAGCCACAGATGAAGACACCTTATGAGTTGCTGATGGGCAACAAACCCAACATTCGGTTTATGAAGCCTTTTGGATGCCCTCTTACTATTTTGAATACTATTGATAATCTGGGTAAGTTTGATGGCAAGTCAGAAGAAGGATATTTATTGGGTTATTGTACCAACAGTAAGGGCTTTAGAGTGTACAACAGAGTCACTAAGAAGGTTCAAGATTGTCTTCATGTTGAGTTTTTAGAAGATCAAAATAATGAAAAAGGTAAAGGTCCTGATTGGATGTTTGATCTTGAAGTTTTAACTCCTTCCATGAACTATGTACCTGTTAGAGAAGAAAATCAACCTGTGCATAATGGAGAGGATTTACTATATGTTGTTTATGGAGTTCATATTAGACCAGATGCTGTTCCTGATGAAGATCATGTTAGTCCAAAGCAAAGTACTGATGTTCCAAAACAAAGTACTGATGTTCCAAAACAAAGTACTGATGAACCAAAATCCTCATTGTCTGTTGAGGATCAATCTATTCAAGAAAAACTTAATCAGTTGCTTCTTCAAGATGTTTTAGCACAGTCTTACACTGATGATCAGAGAAGAGCTTATGAAGAGGCAAAGAAGAAGAACAAGTCTGCAGAGTACTCTCATAGTACTTTGGACAAGACTTTCAACAAAGTACTGCATTGCACCATTACCACTTTGGATGATTTGGATGATTCTACCATGCCGGATTAGAAGAAACGATGATGACTTTGAAGATGAAGGTATTTTCTCAGATTCTAATGAAGATGCTGATTTTACTAATTTGGAAGATACTTATGGAGTTCCACGGTCTCCAAACTTAAGAATTCATAAGAATCATCCTTCCGATCAAATCATTGGTCCTTCTACTTCTGGAGTGATGACTAGACACAGAGCTAAGACTTTTTCTAAACCTCACAATGCTTTACTTAGCTTTGTGTATAAACAAAACAGGCTGAATCATAAGGACCATCAAACATGTCTGTTTACTTGTTTTATTTCTCAAGAGGAACCCAAGAATATTGCTCAAGCATTAACTAAAGAGAGTTGGGTAGAAGCTATGCAGGAAGAACTTCTTCAATTTAAACTTCAAGAAGTTTGGGTTTTATGTGATCTTCCAGATGGGAAGAGAGTTATTGGAACCAGATGGGTTTCAGAGTCAAGAGAGATGAAAGAGGTAATGTCATCAAGAACAAGGGAAGGCTAGTTGCACAAGGCTATAGACAAGAAGAAGGAGTTGATTATGATGAAGTGTTTGCTCTTGTAGCAAGGATAGAAGCAATTAGAATCTTTATTGCTTTTGCTTCTTATATGGGATTTCAGGTTTACCAGATGGATGTCAAGAGTGCCTTTTTATAAGGCAAGATTACAGAGGAAGTTTATGTCAAGCAACCGCCTGGTTTTGAAGATCCTAAACATCCTAACAAAGTCTACAAGGTTGTCAAAGCTCTTTATGGCTTACATCAAGCACCAAGAGCCTGGTATGAAAGGCTCTCTACATTCTTATTGCAACATGGCTACAGAAGAGGAGCCATTGACAAGACTTTGTTTATCAAGAGAGATAAGAAGGATATCATGTTAGTTCAAGTCTATGTTGATGATATCATATTTGGAGCTACCAAACAGTCCATGGTTAAGGAGTTTGAGCAGCTAATGCAGAAGGAATTTCAAATGAGTTCAATGGGTGAGTTAACATTCTTTTTAGGACTTCAAGTTAAGCAGTCAAAGGAAGGAATTTTCAAAAGTCAAGACAAGTATGTTACTGACATACTTAAGAAGTTCAATTTTGATGATATGAAGTCTGTTACTACACCTATTAAATCAATTAACTCATTGGGAAAGGATGAAGATGGACAACCAGTTGAAGTCAAGTTTGTTTATGTGCAAGATATCAAGTCTCCCCAATGATTTCTCACATGAATGCAGTGAAGAGAATTTTCTGTTATTTGAAACAACAACCTAAGTTGTGGTTGTGGTATCCAAGGGATTCACCTTTTCACTTGGAAGCTTTCTCAGATAGTGATTATGCAGGCGACAATTATGACAGAAGATCCACCACAGGTGGATGCCAATATCTTTGAAGAAGATTAGTCTCCTGGCAATGTAAGAAACAAACAATTGCAGCAACATCCTCTACTGGCTAATATGTGGTGTGCAAGTGTTGTGGACAAATTTTGTGGATGCGAATCAACTCTTGGACTATGGGTTCAATTTCAAGAATACTCCTATCAATATTGATAATGAGAGTACCATTTGTATTGTGAAGAATCCAGTTTATCATTCCAAGACCAAGCATATACAGATTAGGCATCACTTTATCAGAGATTGCTATGAGCACATGCTCATTAATGTGGTTAAGGTTCACACAAATGATAATGTAGCTGACTTACTCACCAAAGGCTTTGATGTTTCAAGATTCAATCACTTGGTGGTGAGCATTGGCATGATTAACTATTGAGCTACATTTAAGGGGAGGACTATTTAGTGTTAGTATAGTTCTATGCATTGCTTGAGGGGAGGATATTTATGTTATACAGAGAAATTTGGAAAAGTACTGTTTTTTATGAAAGTACTGCTTGGAAAGTACTGCACACGTGGAAAGTGCTGTTTGTCTTATTGAAAGTACTGTTCTAACAGTCATATTGAGGGGTAATTCCTACTAACGGTAACTTTGTTATTATGGACTGTGATTTTTCAAATCTCACCTATAAATAACTACTCTCCGCTTTTCCCTCTCATATTGATTCTTTAGAATCTTTTCCATAATTCTCTCACTTTCATCTATATTATTCGTCATATCTTTTGCTGTGATAACATAATCATCCATGGCGAATCGTCCTACAGTTTCAAAGCACAATATGGTGGCTAATTTAGACAAGACTGAATCTAATGAGGTTTTTCATGATATAATCGATTATCTTACTGGATCACCAATCAGTTATGCTCTTTTAGTGGAGCCGGATATAATTGAACCCTGGATTCAAGAATTTTGGGCTACTGCTATGGATAATATGGAGAATGATGAATTTTATATTAGAGCTACAGTTGCTGGAAGAACTGTGAAGATTACTGAAGCCTCTATTCGAGAAGACTTATTGTTTAATGATGAAGATGGGGCTATTCGTTTTGATAAGCAGTTAATTTGGGATACTTTTGGGCACATTGGTTATGAGGGATCTTTAACTGAGCAAACATTCAGGAAACCACTATTTTGTCCTCAATGGAAGTTTTTAGTGCATGTATTGCTTCACTGTATTAGTGCTAAAAGTACTTCATGGGAGCAATTTGGATCAAACATAGCGTTTGCTATTGTGGGCTTGGCTACAGATTGTGTCTTCAATTTTTCAAAACTCATTCTTGATGGAATGCTTTCCCACATCACTCATGGTTCAAAATGGCTGATGTATCCAAGGTTTGTTCAAGTATTCCTCAATAAACAACTTCCAGATGTTCCTAAGCCAACAAATCTTTTACCTGTTGTGGTTCAACAAGCAAAAAATTTCACCTTTATGGCTAGGAAGAGTGATTTATTCACTGGAAGGGATACTCCCTTAACTACTTCTATGATGGAAGTTGTTCAAGCTGTTAGAGCTGATGAAGAAGCTGAAGCTAGTGAAGGTACTGCATCTGCAAGTACTGCGTCTGCACGTACTGCATCTCAAGAAGGTATTGCATCACAAGGTACTGCTTCCCCAAGTATTCAAGTTCAAGAAGATGTTGCAGTTTCACCTTCTCCATCTCCACAAACATCTGTTCCTGATTCTCATCCAGAGGAACATTCACCAGTTCAAGGAGATGATTCCCATACTATCTCCCCTGAAAGTTTAACATTAGATAATTATATTTTGACAAGGGAGTTGGTCAAGTTGAAAAAGACTACCGAGGCTCAAGCTAAACAGATTAAGAAATTGAAGCTCAAGTTTAGAAGGCTCAAGAATTTTGTCTGGCCATTGGTTCAACATCATCGTATATGGGTCAAATCTAAAAAGAAGGAGCAAAGACAGTCTAGGAAAATCAAACGTCAAAAGGTTCCCAAACAATCTTCTGTCCAATTGGGGAGGAATTTAGAAGAAAAGAATTTGAAAGAAGATGTTGTTAAGGAGAAAGAACCTCAAGGTACTGAAGAGCATGTTATCATTGAAAGTACTGAAGAAGAAAGGACTGAAGATCAAAGTACTGAACAACAAAGTACTGCCTTTCAACAACAAGGATCCTTCAGACAAGAGTTAATTACTCCAAGAGTATTAGATTTTGAAGAGGAAGCTGGTCCTTCAACAACTATACATGAAGAAGTTGTTGGTCCTTTAACTGTTATACCAGAGGATGCTGATACACTCAAACCTATACATACTGCAAGTGATGATGACACCATTGCTGAGATCTTGCAAGATTTATCAAGACCAAGGGGTGTTAACATTCCAGGAGTACAAGATGAAGAACAATCAAGAGCATCTCAACCTGATATTGATCCAAAAGATAAAGGTAAGGGCAAATTGGTAGAGAAAAGGAAGAGGAAGAAACATATTTTAGCACAGATAAGAGCTGCTCAAGATGCTTTGAATGAACAAGCAGCTAGAAAGCTTCAAGAAGAATTAAATGCTAAAGATAGAGAAGCTAAGGAAGCTGAAGAAGCTCAGAATAGAGAAGCAGCTAAGAAGTTGCAAGAGGAATTGAATGCTGAAGCTGATGAATTTTTAGAGTCACCTATTCCTGTTAGATTCTTACCAAGAAGACCAAATAAAGCTAAAGACAGAAATGCAATGTTGGCTTACTTAAAAAGTCAAGGGTATAAAGGATTTCAGAGGTTTAATTATTTTGAGATGAAACGATTGTATGATGCTGCTAGAGAAGCTTATAAGAAAAATATTGAAAGCATCAAAGATTTCAGAGATGAAGCTACATGGAAAGAAGAAGAGAGAAAGAAAAGTTTAAAAAGAAAAAGAAAAACTGAAGTTAAAGATGTTCAGTTCTCAAAGAAAGAAAAAGTTGAGCTAAGATCTGAGACTAGGGATGAACTAAGAAATTATCTAAGGATAGTGGATTTTGAGTATTCTAAGGAAGATGCTGATATGAAGATGAACAGATCTCAAATTATTGCTTTTGAAGTTGTGGAATCTAAAGATGGAAGCTATCTGATGTTTCATAGAGAAGATGAAAGCTTCAGAGTGTTCAACAGATTATGGGATTTATTGCACATCATAGATAGAGTGGATCTATTCTATTTATATCATGTGGTGAAAGATTACTTTGAACATCATTCATCAGAAGGAATTGGTTTAGTTTTGCTTGGAGATCTCATAACTGCATGGGAAACTGAAGAGCAAAGCACTGATGACATTTGGAAGAATCAAGAGAATTGGGAAATTGTTTGCTGGAGATTCTTTGAAGAATCTGGAGTTCATGTTCTAGAGCTGGAAAATGGAACAATGATTCACATGTTTGCAGATAGAAGATACCCTCTTACAGTTGAGCTTATGAGGAGGATGTTAGAGCATGGAATGGAAGTTAAAGAAGACAATGAAATTGATTGTATGCTTATCAATTTGTTTATCAACTGGACTACAATTGCTGATGATGATGAATAACTGGTATGAGTCTTAATTGAATAAATTATTTTTGATAAATCAGTACTTTATTCAAAGTACTGCTGATCAAACAGCACTTTAATCAAAGTACTCTTATGCCTTTTAACCGTTAAGTGATATTTGAAAGAAACCTTTTGTTAAATAACAAATATTTTGGAACAAAGGTTGAATAAAATAAATGGTTTTTGTGATGGTAACATCAATAGGTTATCAATCCACCATGATTACAAAAGGATTGGCTAATCCATGAGCAAACGCTCTGTAAAGATATGACAAATCCGTTTTTAGTTGACAACTTGCTAATAAGTTGTATGGTAATCAACTCACCATATCCGTTAATGTGAAGAGTTGGCTAGCCCACAAGAAAATGGCTTGTGGTAAAGGCCGTGGAAAACCATTATATGGTAATTAGTTCACCATGATGAAAGAACTAACTAGTCCGTAGGGTACGCTTTTGGTAAAGACAACTCAAATCTGTTGATAGCTGATGATTTGCTAAAAATCATATGGTTATCAATGTACCATGGTCTTACACACCAAAACATTTGGCTACTCCAGAGTTAATGGCTTTGGTAAAGAGAACTTAAATCCATTAAATTTTCAATGATTCACCTCTCACAGGAGTTAACACACCTGGAAGTGATGAGAATAGATTGCAACTTAAACTGAATTAATGTACAAATTGTCATATGTTGTTGTGTTGCTGAAAAGATGGAGCTTGCTAGATGATGCTATAAAAGAATAATTCTAAAGATACTTTGACAAGCACAAAAACTACAAAGATACAATCCAAAGACATAGAAACAATCTGTTCTTGAAGATGAAGCTGTTAAAGATAAATTTACAAAAGGAACTTGAAGTCAAGCAAGTAGAATTTAAGTTAGGGGATGATTGTTGGGATACAGAAAGCTAAAGTACTGAAGTGCTGAAGAATGTTAAAGTACTGAAAAAGTCAAAGAGTCAAAGTACTGCTAAAGAGGAAGTCAAAGTACTGCTGAAGAAGTCAAAGTACTGCAAGGCTAAAAGAACTATTATATTCGTTTATGGAAAGTCTTGTAATTCTAGAATATTATATATTAGATTACTTTTCGTGCAAGGATACAAATTGTAAATCGTTTAGGGTTATCTTTGAGCCTATAAAAGGACCCCTAGATTGATATTAGATGTACGTGACATTATTAGAGTTTTAGAGAGAAGTTTGATATTCTTAGAGTTGTTAAAGTATCTGCATAATAAGCCGATTTAGAGTTAATAATAAAAGTTATTCTTCTTAGCTTTGTTAAGTAAATTCCGCATACTTAATAGAGTTTGTTCAGTGTTTCTTTGTTAATAACTTAGGATTTATCCGAGGTTATTAAACCTTAACAAGCTATTTAAGTTAGTTTGGTTAGAGTACATCGATCCAACATTAGTCATTGTAGAGAGGGGAAGTTCTAGTGAGAGAAAAACACTTGGCATGTTTATTTTTATTAATGAACAAACCCTTTCCCTTAGTGGGAAGAGGGTATTTATACAACTTACTAAACGCCCCTTATGGGCTGTAGATCAGGTATACAATGGGCAAAGAGTCGTCCGTCCTCCACGGTGTTACTTAACTAACTAATAAATATAGCGAAGTCTACGAGCTAACACATGCTAGATTAAACTCGGGGTGACCGAATCTTCTATATGGATTTTCCAAATCCTAACAATCTCCCCCTAAGGGAGGTCACCCCATAAATTACAATTTGCATCCTAGCATTCAATCATGAAGTTCAATTCCGAGCTCGTAGACTTTGATTCTTCAAATGAATGTTCTTTTGACTTGTGATCTTGAGCTTTCTTCAAGATCATCAACCAAAGTAAATCTCAGAGTCCTCCATCGTTGTATCGCTGCCATGTGAAGTTATGACTTTCGGACCGACATGCTCACACCTTTTTGGATCATGATATTTTGCATCAGAGCTACGAAAGCATTGTTGTATGTCTTTTAATTATCATGATTTCTTTGATTGTGCGTATGAGGTGTGAACATGTGGTTAGGAATTGATATCTCATTGGCTATCAGCTGCAACCCTCAGAAGTTCCTGCAAATAACAGTTAGCAATAAACATACGAAAGTGTCTTTGTTCACTTTCATTGAATAGGGTTGCAAGAACCATGGTTCCCCGTTGATCAGTATAAATACTGCCTGTGATCAGGAAGAATTCCAAAGAATATCCTTGACAATATTTCGCAGCTTGTACTAGCCCTTCTCAAACCGAAACGTCTCAAAGTAGACAACACGGAGTGAGTGAACCATCAAAATTGAGATTCACTGATTGATGAGAAATTGATTTGAAACACACTCGCGTATTGCTGAAGAAAGAGTTTTACAATACGACGAGAGTTTAATGAGTAAAATCAAGTTTTAATAACAAAATACTTTTGTCTGAGAAATTTATGCGCAGTCGATGTGCTAGGAAACAAATTTTGAGCACATCGAACGGTTTTTCCAAAATTATACGTCAATTCATTTCTTAGAACAAGGTTGATTCAAAAGTGAATCACCCCATAGTTTCTTTCCAGTTGTCACAAGTTTGATCCATGATGGATCTCACATGTCACCCACCAAGAGCTTGTTTGATGTTGGCACTAGAAGGATTTCCATCTTCATTGTGACTACTTTACATATCACTCAGATGTTTTGGAAATACCTTAAGGATAATGCGTAGGACTCTTTGTTGAAAACTAGAACGGGTGGGGGTTGAATAGTTTACCGATTAAAACTTCGTTTTAAACTATTTAGATCGACTTATGCCAATCTATTTAGTTTGTGTGTTGGATGATGATAGATAAGCATATAAACAACTAATGCAAAGATAAAGTGTAAGGAACACAAAACCATGACATGAGTATTTATAGTGGTTCGGCTACAAGGACACCTTCCTTGCCCTACTCCCCTCCCCGAGTTTCCCACTCGAGAGTTCGTAAGCACTACACAACACAAACTCCTTAATGTGGCGGAGAAGCCTTCACAACGTCGCCTACTATTTATCCGGTACAAGGCTAGACATCGGGTTCTTCCACGAGGTAGAACCAAACCTATCACAACGTCGCCTACACTTTATCTGGTACAAGGCTAGATACCGACTTCCATTATAAAGGAGGAACTACTACCCAACACTACACCAATACACGACTACTCCAAAGGAGACACACTCCTTATTACAACATCATAAGGATATCAATATCCTTTAACCCAAACTATTTATCTTGTACATCGATGCACCATATCGAATGTACTCCCTTGGCACCTTTCACTAATGCCTTCGACTTGACCCTTTGGAACCTTTCATTAATGCCTTCAACTTGACCCTTTGGCACCTTTCACTAATCCCTTCAACACAACACTTCTAAGGAGGGAGGAAAGAACTATCAACAAGATAACTTCATTAGTCTTGATGATGAGGAAGCTTGGCAACTCATGGACTTGAGCTTGCTCGACTTCAAGAGGTGGTGATCTCGCCTTTAAGAGGAACCTAGAGAATCACACAAACATAAAACTACATAGAAAGATCCTTTGGATCTGAGGTTAGAGATATTACATTACTAACAGAGAGTATGTGTAAAAACGGTGAGTTGCAAGTGAGAAATGGCTCGCTATTTATAGGCAAAATTCTCTACTGTTCCAGGGTTCCCACGGATCCCTCCCCAGAGAGTTCTGGCTAGTGCAATCCAAGCGATCCGACAGTTGGGTCAGCTTAAGTCTGGATTTTGGGTTGCAAACCGGGTTATGGGTTATGGGTTAGAACCATGGGTTATGGATACCCGACAAGATGCAATGTATCTAGACATTGGGTCATGGGTGTTGGTTCATGGATCATGGATAAAACCCAACAAGACTTCATGCATGATGTCATGCAATGGGTCATGGGTTATGGATCAAGCTCAATGGGTATGGGTCATGGACTTTGGGTTTTACCCAACAATATTCAATGTATCTAGTCAATGGGTTAAGGACTTCACCCATTACAATATATACCAAGTATATATATATATATATATATATATATATATATATATATATATATATATATACACATTTCCATATTATGTAAACACTAGTTGTTATACATATGCATTTCTATAAGATGTAAACAATATTACTTGTTTAGTGTTTTATATGAAAATGTAAGTGTATTAGTAAAATATTGGCTTAAACCATTTACGTATTTTATTTGTTTCGTTAAAATGATTTTTCGTTTGTTATCGACAAAACATTAGAAGATCGTAAAATATAAATAAACGTTTTTACGGCTTATTTGTATTAACAATCTCCCCCTTTGTTGGAATCACTCCTAAACTATATTTTAAGTGTTAGTAATTAATATGTAATAGTTAGCTTAATATGGCTTTTATGTTAGTAATCATGCCAAGGCTTATGTAGAAAGCCCATGAGCCTTGGCCCAAACCCATAAAGGAAAGGAAGGGAACTTGCATGTTGCCCTTGTTCCTTCCTATAAATACTCTTGTAAACCCTCACTTGAGGGTTGGTTGTTCAATTCACACATTTCATCTCTACGCATAACTCTTCAATATTCATACGTGTGTGTGTGTGTTTGTTCATCCGATCACTTCTCTTCTATTTCTTATATTGATGCTTGTGTTATGAATATGGGAACCTAACAGTGGTATCATTCGCCATCTAGTTGGGTGAAACGGTTTGTTTTTGAAGTTGTTTTGTCTACTCGTAAGGTTTAACGTCCTTAACCTTTCTTACGCTTAAAAACTTATTTTTTTCACTTTAAAATCCAAGATTCTTGTACTTTAAAGGTTATTTGGTGATAAAGTTTAAGTTTTTGGCAAAAAGTTTGGAACTTTATGTGTATTTCATTGTTTTTGAGCCTGATTTAATTCGTGTACTTCTTTCTACGCATAAGGTGAAAAATAGTTTTGGATCATCAAGTTTTAAACTTTCTTGTTATTTTGGTGATACTGAAGCTATTTCATCATAAAAATCAAGTTTCTTAACACCTTTGAGCATAAAATCAGTTTTTGGTAAAATTTGGTACTTTCTACTGGTAAGCAAACCCTAATCCTACGCATAAGGTTTCCTTGGTTTGATCTTCAGTGTTCTTGGTTTACTCAGTGTTTTCTTGCTTGGATAAGCCTGAAAACACTTCGACTTTGGATATCTTTTACACTGGATAAGTGTAAAGGATTTTTGGTTAAAACCCTAGTTTTACGCATAAGCATAAAAGCTTACGAGTAAACATCTTACGCCTAAGCATTTTCTACGCATAAGCAAGTCTTACGCCTAAGAAAATATTACGTATAAGGTTCTTACTTCTAAGTCTTTGGTTTACGCATAAGCTAAGGTTTCACCACGTCTACGCGTAAGCTCTTGTATACGCGTAAGTTGGGTATTACGTGTAAGGTCTTTTTCTACGCATAAGCTTCTTGTCTACGCATAAGCTGGTTTTCTACGCCTAAGCACCTCTTCAACAAACTACAAGTTTCATTCGACTACAAAGATCCATCATCTAACACAAGTTTCAAAAAAAAAAGTTTTTTGGCGGGAAAATTTGAGTAAAATTTAATTTTTAGGGGAGACTAAACGTTCAATTTTTATGCGAGATTCAAATTTTGGTTTAACTGTGAAAATTTTGGTCAAAAATTCAAATTTTTGGGCCCAAATTCATATTTTTCGGGTAAAATTTGGCGTCAAAATTGTCATAACTCAAAATTTTCTTACAACCTTAGAATTGAATTTTATAGTGAATTTCAAATTTTGAGAGTCAAAATTATTTTTGGAGGGAAATTGCAATTCACTATATCGACCTTCAGGTGCTATATCGACTTCGTACCTTTTCTCTTTGATTCTTTTGCAGGAGAGAGAGAGTGTTTAAATCAATGTATTCTGATAAAGCATTTGTGGAATTGGAAGAAGGATTTATTGTTCTGAAAGAGAATTTGAACTCAATAATTAACAATTCCAAGCGTCAGACATCATCAAATTCTAAATATCCCGCAATCGTGCAAGGTGAAAGAGTTGATGTACATGAAAGGAATGCTCAAATGGACATTAAGAATGTTGTGATTACTGCATATGTCGGTAATGCGGACAATGACAGCAGCAGATCTGGAGAAGATATCATACTTAACTACGACACCGAGCCCAACTTTGACGAAGAATAAATGGTTGAGGAAGATATCTTACCCATATATGACACAGAGCCGAACTTTGACAAAGAACAAATGGTCGAGGTACTATCTAATGTTGATCATATTCTGAATGCAAATGCGACACAACATCGATCAACCTGAATTCGAAATGAAGGAGAGGTTGATCAGCAGTGTTGCACAATGTCCAGACAACTATCTCATGTCCGAGCCCTTACTTGTTAACAATTCAACTGAAACGTCAAATCAAACTCTTGAATCTGAAAACATTCTTCTCTAAAAGACCATTGCTCGGCCAAAAAGAATTTTCAAAACTTCAGGCTCATTGCATCTCTCTTGAAATTAAAATGCAAAACAAATTTTTAAACTCAGAGCCAAATGGTAAATCTTTTAATAAACAAAGTAATCGTGTGGATACATTAATAAAAGAAAATGAGCATTTAAAGGCTCAAATTCAAGCAAAGGGGCTTGCACATGTTGCTTTACAAAACAAACTGAGAAGATTAACTGACAAGAGTGTGGATACTAATTTTGCAAAACCAACAATCTTGGGGAAATCGTCTCTTCAACCAATCAGAAAAGAATCAGTAGTTAGACAACCAACTGCTTTTAAATCTGAACGTTCAAATTCTTCAAAACCACGGTTTGCCTCCCAAGTTGTTGAGAATAATCATTAATCAAAACCACTCCACATTCCCGGCCTAAGAAAAATGCTTCTTTTCTTAAACCTGTTTCTATTAAATCTGTTTCTGTTATACCTCCATAAGTAGTTGCACCTGACCCGTCTAGGATTAGTTCGAACACAGTGTCTAAACCGAGCATTAAAATTAATAATCCATATGATTCAAATGATGCGTACAAGAACTATGATCTAGAAAAGGCTAGGGAACGGGCACTACTCCAAAAAGATGGAATCTTAGGTTCAAGACCTAGTGTGATGCCTTCTAGTGTGTTGCATAACACTGCTTGTAGTAGCAAACCAAAACCTAAGTTTAATCAACAAACAGTTAGAAATAAACCCGTTGACCTAAACATAAAATTTCAGAAACCTAATAGGTGGATCAATATAGGACACAGACTCTTCCCAAAAGAAGTTACAAAATCCCCTAGATCTAACCTTAGATGGATTCCAACGTGTAGAATTTTCAAAACTGTTGGTCTTAGATGGATTCCTACAGGCAAGATACTAAGTAGTTGCACCAACACAAGTGTGAAACCCACAACATCCATCCCTGAGGTAGGAAAGGAAATCATCAATATAGCATGTTCAGGTGTCAAGAAGATAATTGAGACTACATCTTTATGCTTCTAACATCTGGAACCCAGTTACACTTGGGGATCCATGTTTTCTTCTATCTTGCCCCCTTCTTTTTCTATACATGTACAACAGCTATGGCTTCTACTGTAAAACAATGTAGGACCCGTTTCTCACCGTAAAAAATATCATGATCCATCAGCTGCACCACCATTGTACTTAATCGTCATGAATTGGAAACTTTGTTTGCTCCACTGGTTAAAGAGTCCTTCAAAATTCGTGCTTCAGATGTATCGAATGTTTCCGCTGCAAAACCTGATCATATTCTAATTTCGGATACACTCTGAAACTACAACTACTACCATTGCTTTAGATGCACCTCCTATCGAATCTTTGATGACAGAAAATCAAACTATTTCCAACAACAATGACATAGTTGATGATCAACATTATGAACAGAGAAGTTTTATCAGCAGTTGACTCTCTCGAAATATTTTTGCTACTACACACTTGTTCGATCAATTGGACATACATGGTTTCATTTGTCTCCTTATACATGGTTTCATCGTCTTCAATTCCTCATCAACATCGTGGTGTATGATTCGATTCATTGAAAACATCGAAGGGGAGAGAGTGTAGGTGATCATTGCTTCCTTGTTTGACCACATGCTTCTTTGCGAAAACCCAATGCCTTCTTGAATTTCTTCAATTAGGGGGAAGAAATAAGACTATCTGTGGCTCAAACGTCTCACTCTGGTGTTATCATCTCGATTTCACGGGTGATCTTGTGTGAAGTTACCCAAATATGATGTTATGATGCCTCACACACTGTCTTGGTATCGAGTTATTGCATATTCACATGTGATTAGTATTCCGAAAGACCACAACATTCAGGGGAAAGTCGTTTCATTTCGTATTTCGTGGTTTGTTTGGTGTAATCGCGTCTACATATGTGAGAAAATCTTGTTGATTTACGGCATGTTACCCTCGAGCGGATTTTTTCAAATAGTCGAGTTACCTTGTGTGGTTTTCTCGCTCTTCCACAAAATCCGACATCTTGAAAACTTCAAAAGTTAGAAGAAATGTCTAGTACATCAAAGTTTCAAATATGCTAAAGACAGTTGTCGGTTTGGGGGAAGTTGATTCAAAACTTCACAATCTCTGTTTACATTCACAATGGCTTCGAGCATAACAGCTTGGAACCCGTCACAACCATTTAAACTTCCTCAAACCCCATCATCATTTGAACCAAGCCCCGACAAATTTTACTCGTCAACAAATAGAAAAGCTATTTGCTTCTGTTTAGTGATGAAATTGATGAACGTGCTCTAGGTGTATCGATGTTTCATTGCTCAACATGATCATATTCCAATACATTACACTGCTACAACAACTACTGTTGAAGAAGCACAACCGATTGACTCTACAACAACAGTTGAACAAAGCGCATCCAATGACGCCGAACGGTGATGATGTTACGAACAATGAAGTACCCCCACCTGCAGATTTTGATCCAAATGCGTTCTTTAACCCGTTTTCTAATGAAACCGCTGCACCGATGTTAGCGGAATCATCTACAAGCCATTTGAATCCTCAAAATCCGCACAATGTATACCAACATCAACCCTCTACACATCGTTGGACAAAAGACCACCCCTTTGAAAACATTATTGGTAACCGAATCAACGATGCGTAACGACATTAAAGTCTTCACACGATGGTGAACATTGCATTTATGCACTCATTGCCAATCTCAACCTAAAAACATTAAAGATGCAATGACAAAAGACAACTGGATTGAATCCATGCAAGAAGAACTCAATCAATTCAAACGTCTTGAAGTATGGGAACTGGTTGAAAGACCAACAGGGGTCTACGTCATTGGTCTCAAATGGATTTGAAAGAACAAATTGGATCTTTGAAGGGAACGAATCGAAACAAGTCACGTCACGGTGGCTAAGGGTTATAGACGGGGAAGAGGTATTGACTTTGAAGAATCATTCGCTCGGTTGCTCGTCTTGAGGTCGTTCGATCTTTCGCGTTCGGCTCATATGAATATAACGGTCTTTCAGATGGACGTCAAAACCGCTATTCGAATGGGCAACTAGAAAAGCGGTTTATGTCGGCCCGGCGGAAGGATTCGTTGATCCCGAGTTCCCGAACCATGTCTACAAACTGAACAAAGCTCTGTATGGACTCAAACAAGCTCCTTGGGTGTGGTACGATAAGTTATCATCCTTCCTCATTGCCAATAATTTTATCAAATGTTCGGTTGACCCAACTCTTTTCATACAATATCACGGGGCACACATCTTAATTGTTCAAATTTACGTGGATGACATCATTTTTGGGTCAACACATAAAAAGTACCCAATCGCTTTTGCAAAACTAATGAAAAAATATTTTGAAATGTCCATGATGGGTGAACTTACGTTTTTTCTAGGATTCCAAGTTCATCAATCACCCCGTAGTATTTTCTTGATTCAGTCCAAATATGCCCTTGAACTTCTTAACAAATTTGGAATGCAAAACTTTGACACCTATGCCACACCAATGGCTCATACCAAGAAGCTAGACGCTGATTTACATGGGAAATTGGTGGACCCTACAAATACGTAGTATCATTGGGTCTCTCATGTATCTAATAGCTAGCGTGCACGATATTTTTTTGTCGTATATCTTTGCTCCGTTATCGGCCGAGACCATGAAACCCGCCTCTCGAGGCTAAAAGAATCCTCGATACATCAAGGGAACCATTAATTTGGGAATCGGTATCCGGGATTCTCGGTTTTGAACTAATAGCTTTTTCAGACGCCGATCACACAGATGCTTAGATTCACGAAAAGTACTTCGTGAGCATTACAATCTCTTGGTGATAAACTGGTGTCATGTCAATCGAAGAAGCAGGATTGTACATCGCGTCCTCAACCGGCATGTAATATTAGCCATGTCGGCGTGTTGTGCTCAAGTCATTTGGATGAGAACACAACTCAAAGACTATGGTTATGTATTTGACGTAATCCCGGATGTATCTTGCGACAATCGGAGTGCTATTGCGATCTCGTGCAACACTGTTCAACATTTGAAATAAAAGCACATTGATCTTCGATATCACTTCATCAAGGAGCACGTGGAACAGGGTACAGTTGAATTATACTTTGTGGGTACTGAATACCAATTGGTAAATCTCCTCACCAAAGCCTTAGCACCTGCTAGGTTTAATGAGTTGGTCCACCGGATTGGTATGCGGTGTTTTACTCAAGAGGAACTGGATGAACTTTTAAAACATTCTTAAAACCAGTCAAACACCAAAACCTCTTTTGTAAATATTTTTCAAAAACAAAATACAAAAATATAAAATCTGATAAAACAACAAAAATATTCTTCTATCTATATTTCTTTTAACATGGCAAGTACAAATCTTCCGTCAACACTCTAATCTTTCAAAATTCAGTATTTTTTCGATCAAGTGTTGAGGGGGAGAAAGCAAATATTTTTCGGTTTCATAAAACCTTGTACTTGCATGTTACCTTATCCCGGTTGTTTCTTTAATTATGGTGGTCACATTTCTGGTTTACTAACACTCCTCGGACTAAAATTTATAAAATTTCATTATTTCTTAAGTCGAGGGGGAGTGTCGTCAAATTTCTTTCCAAATATCTCTCGTTTGGTAACCAAAATGGAAGTTATGGGTAGTAGTTGTAAATGGTTAAGGTGGAGGGACTAAAACTGTCAAAAGCTCAAACTCTTTTTATAACAAAACACCTCCACCAAACTAATACTTCACATTTATTACAACATTTATTATTTCACCAACCATCATCCTACGCATAACAATCCAACGACTAATCCGTGTATTTGATCTTCATTTTGTAAGTGTTTCTGTGTTTTTAACAAGATTTTAAACAAAGGTTTTGAGTCGTTTTAAAAACTAACAGTTAAATCTTAACCTAGGAATGATTTTGTGTTCTACGCATAAGCGTATGAACACCTAATCAAGTGTGAGTGTTTGTGGTTGAAATGGTAGTGTCAAAAAGTTTGTATAATCTCTATGATACCATTTTTATCATCAAAACTCACCCAGATACACGAATTGAATGAGATTGAAATTTAGGGTTTATGCGTAAGTTTGGGGTTTTCAAATGTGAATGTTTCTGGTTAAAAATATAGTTAAGTGATATTGTTTACATGATGAATTAACCAAATCTAGGGCTAGAACTTACCTAGAAACACTAATTGCGTTCAAATTGAAAGTTAGGGTTTATGTTCTTAGCATTTGGGTATTTTTGATCCACTTAGGTTTTGATGTTAAAACTTGCATAAAACAACTCACTAGCCTTCTTAGACTTACCAGAAAAAGTTTGGTGTGATTCCTATGGCTAGAACTCTTACACGTAGAAATTGAGCTTTAGGGTTTAAAACCTACGCGTAAACCTGCTTCTACGCATAACTGTTTAAAGTGTATTCATGATTAGAACTGAAAAGGAATGTATGTAGATGTTAATATTGGTGATATGGTGAATTTATTTCAGGTTTCTACGCGTGAATAATCCAGAATCAAGGTTACTTGAACATCTACGCATAAGGATCACCTTACGCGTAGAATGTTATGTGTAAGAGAAATCTTACGCTAACCTTTACTGCGTAGGTTCTACAATTGGGACTACGCGTATCCTGTGAAGGATATGTGAAACAGAACCTCTACGCATAAGGTTGACTCTTACGAGTAAGCCTTACGCATAAGGTTCCATATACACTTACGCTGCAAGCTTTATGCATAAGGCCCTCTTTTCCTACGCGTAATATTTCTTACGCAGAAGTCAAGAACCACGATAAGCTTACGCTACGCATATAACCACTCCTGTTTACACATAAGCTTGCAAAATCTGCGCCTAAGCCTAGTTTTAACCAAAATTATGAATTGTTACGCGTGTAAACTTGTAAATAAATAAATCATATCGCCGCGAAACCAAAATGTCACTAATAAGCTTAAACGTTTAATAAGTTGTGAAAAATAAAGTGAAAACTTGGACTTTAAAACTCAAAGTTAACCAACTCACGAAACTTATCACGACGTCTTTGGACTATTGGACTAACAAGTGACATTGGACTCGTAACAATCATCAACATATCACATTCAATTAATAGACAATAAAATCAATTGTTGACTAACGTAATGTCTTTCGATATGTTGGTTCTTTTGGCTAAATATCTTTCAGATCACGAAATGGACGCTAAAATGCAAAATATGGAAGCACCAAACGTTCTCACTGTTTTCCCTCATGGTTATCTAATGAAGATCGAAAAGAACAACCTTCGAGTTGATTTTGATAGTCTCACCTGCTTAGAGTCTTCTTGTCTGATTGTTGTGGACATTCTGAAGAATCACCCTTTTCAGAACATGCTCACCAACTCTGCTACAGTGTCGGAGATCTACATTCACCAATTCTGGCTGTTAGGAATTAGAAATTACAGGTATTAAAGAGTCAGTCACCTCAAGTATATGTAATCGTTAGAAAGCTCGTAGTCGTAGTTATTTTATGTTAAGTAGTATTTAGTTAAGTAACACCGTGGAGGACGGACGGGTCTTTACCCATTATATGCCTGATCCACGACGTAGGTGGCTTTTGTTTGTAAGAAACTATAAATACCCTCTACCTCCCAAGGTAGAGGGTTGGAGCTTCAATACCATTTTTCTTTGTTTCACATAGTTCCCAACTCTCTTCCTTTCTCTCACTAGAACTTTGTCTCTCTAAACTCAAGTTAACTCCATATGATTATGGTTTAATGTGTTTGTGAAATCTTATGTCTAACAATTGGTATCAGAGAGCCATGGTTTGATCACTCATCTTTCATGCTTCTTGTTTTGGTGGATTTCATAAGGTTTTTAGGGTATTAAAGGTTTAGGACAGTTTGATTCACTTGGACAAATTCTAGTGTTAAAGTTTGAATTTTGCTTGTACTTTTGTGTTTAGGATCATCATATGTGTTTATGTTTTGAATTGGAAAGCTTAAATCATTGTGGTTTGGTTGTTTTTGATTGATAAAGTGGTTATTTTCTAAGTTTGTACGAAGCGAGTTGAGTCTCGGTAAGTTTGTTCTTCAAAGCGAGTTGCTTTGTTATTGGATGCGAGTTGGTACATGCGACTTGGCGGTTTAGCGAGTTGATTTTTATGCGACTTGGGTTCTAAGCGAGTTGTTTCTTTTAGCGACTTGATATCTAAAGCCACAACTATTAAGCGAGTTGTAAAGCTAGCGAGTTAATTTAAGCGACTTGGTGTTCAAGCGAGTTGATTGTGTTGCGAGTTGATACTAAAGCGAGTTGGATATTTAGCGACTTGATTCATTAAGCGTGTTGACAGTGTTGCGAGTTGATGCTAATGCGACTTGGCTAGTTAGCGAGTTGATTGCTTAAGCGAGTTGATAATTAAGCGAGTTGTGTGGTTAGCTACTTGTTCATTTAGGCTTGTTACTTCTTCGTGATACATTCTTACGGTTGTTCTTTTGGTTTAGTAAAATCCGTGAAAGAATCAATTTCCCGGTTTAATCAAAGAATAGTAAAATCCTGTAGAGCTTGAAACATGTCTACCAACGCTCCTACTATCATCTCCACTGTTTCGAGGATGTTCAGCAAAGCAGGTCGATACTACCACCTATGCTTGAGGTAACCGACTCACGACTCTTGGGCTCAAAGAATCGATTATCTTGTCTTGGAAAGGAAAATGGGGTCAACATTCTCAAATCGATTGATGAAGGACCATATAGAGTTGAGACTACTAGAGACATAATTGATGTTGAAGATGGAACATTGATTTACGGAATGGACAGACCAAAGATGTATGATGAGCTCAATGATAATGAGAAGAAGAGATTCATGCGATATAAGGGCTTCTAACATCATATTGCAAGGTCTTCCAAAAGACATATACAAGCTTATCAATCACAACACTGAAGCAAAGGCTGTATGGGATAATGACAAGATGCTTCTCTCGGGTTCAATTAACGGTTGAAGACAGAGAATCTCAATTATATGATGAATTTGAGCATTTCAAGATGAAACCGGATGAGAGTGTCTATGAGTACTATGTGAGATTCCATAAGCTTGTGAATGACATGAGGAACATCAGAATGACCATGCCTAACATTCAGTTGAATTCAAAGTTTGTAAACAACATGAATCCCGAATGGCACAAGTTTGTCACATCTGTGAAGCTCACTAAAGGATTGAAAAATACAAACTATGAGCAATCAGATGCCTTTCTTCTCCGTGAATGAAAGACATGCTAAGTTTGAAAATAGGATTCTTGAACAGCTCAAAACTAACCGAGGAGAGACAAGCTCATGAAATGATTCAACCTGCTTACTCAAACATTGGAATTACCACCAAAGCATCTCAAGTTATACCCATGGGTGATGGCAATCACAAACTCATTCCTGATTCAAGATTCAAACAAGCCGATCTTGATGCACCGTGGGACACTTCATTACTCAAGCTGGCCCTTATGGTTAAACAAAACTTGACTCGGTCTACATACCAACCGCCTTCACACCAACAATGAAATCGAACTGCGCTAATCTTCACAATCATGCTCTAGTCGAGATGGGAAAGTCATGGTGCAGCAGTTCAAGAAAGACAGTGAACACGGAAGAGGTGGAGTGGTAGAGAATATGTGGCAAATCGAATAAGGAAGAAATGGAAATCAAGGACAAGTTAATACGATCAAGTGTTACAACCGTGGAGGAGAGGGACACATTGCTAGAACCGCACATCTCCAAAACGCCCACAAAATGCGAATACTTCGGGATAAGATCTTGCTAGTGCAAGCTCGTGACAATGGTGTCGCTTTGGATGAAGAGAGTTATTGTTTATCGCCGAGGGCAATGCCAAGACCTATGATGCGATGTGGATGAGCACCAATTCGGAGATAGGCCATAATCATCGAATGCCTTTATACGACATTTCGATGTTGATGATGGACCTCTTGCACAAACAATTTTCATGGCTAGCATTTCTCCAATGGTCTCTCCTAAGGTCTCTTCTTCATCACAAGCTGGACCATCCAAAGACAAAATCATCTCGAAGGTATTAAAATTATATGATGAAGTTGATGTGGAAAAGATACATAATGAAATACAATCAACTGAAATCATTGAGTCAGATATTGAAAATATGGGTAATATCAATGTTGTCCCATATGATCAATATATGAAACAAAGTGAAAGTGTGATTGTATCAAGTGATGTATCTCCTGCGGTCAATGATGATTATGTCTGTGATGAATACACTTGCATGTGCCACGATGATTCTCGTAATCTCGAACTTAATGCCTATAAAGAACGAGTTACCATTTATGAACAACGTGCTAAGTTTTAGCTAAATACTCGTGGCGGAGTGGATAACCAAATGCGCATACAATTATTAGAAAAAGTAATTTTAGAGAAGAAGTGTTAAAACAAGAGTTAAATTCCTTACAAGAAAAGCTTTCAAAAGCTGCTAAGCAAAAACAAGAACTTCAAGAAAATGTTAAAGTGCTTAGCAGAATTTCATGCCAAAGGAATCAAAACTTTTGAATGATTTTTCTAATCTAAAAACTTTGAAGAACAAGCTTGAAAATAAGTTGTACATACAAGGGAACACCATTTCAGATCCGCCACATGATCACTAAGCATAGAGTCTTAAGCGATAAGCATAGCATTTCCCTGGTTGAGGAACCAAATCCAGAGGTCATTAAAAAGGCTAGAAATGCTCATAAGGTACTCTATGATGGAAATGAAATCCTTAAACCTAGACAGAAACCTAGTTGCGTTGAGTGCACTGAGGAAGATAATAAATCGATGAAGTCACTAGGAAAGGATGAACAAGAAGTTAGATGATCCTAAATGTAAAGAGAATAAAATAATTATCACACCCCATGATTACAAGAAGGAGAATTGGATTTCCTTAAACAAATTTAAGCCTCTGACGTTGTTAACACCCGAACAAGTGTTACGGAAAAAGGATTTAGATAAGCAAAAGCGAGAGAATCTTGTTAAAACAAACCCCCTTTAGGAAAATGCCTACGGACCGTGTATCCTCCCAATACACCAATGCATTTAGTTCCTAGGACTATTGCCACTAAAAGCAAGACCTTAATCAGTCAATATGTTATTCTTCAACTATTTGTCGATTTTGAAAAAAGCTTGTAAGAAAAGGATCACACCATCTGGGATAAGCGAAGGGGAAAGGGGTTTTGAGCAAACAAAAGAATGTTATCTAACTGAGGTCATGCCTTTCTTCAAACTACTAAAAAATCATTTTGAGAGTCTTAAAAAGGGGATAAGTTCAGATATTAAAGGAATGGAAAAGGAATTTGATGCAATGGTAGTTGAGGTTATTGACTATGAGCGAGCATTAAAATATAATGAGATTGAGAGGAAGAACTTTCATACCTTGAATGAGAATCTTATTTCTGAATGTATTACTCAAGATGTGTTTTACATCACTACTAATTGCTCCATTAATGCTTCTCAATTTCATGAATTATCTTTGCTCGAAAGTCTCCCATGATCGTGTCATTGAGCTTGAAAAGACTAATTCTGAACTAAATGAGAAAATTGATCAGGATGATCACGATAATTTGGTAAAGCATCTTTCTAAACTAGAAGTTGAACATTTTGAGTTACAACTAAAATATCAACATCTAAAAGAAAATGTTAAAACCTCAAATATCAAGACATCCTTGGATGCTCCTGAATTTGATGCAGTTTTTGAAATTAGCAAGCGTGATGAACAGATTCGAGCTCATTGTAACACGATCAAAAAGTTGAAAGCCCAAATCTCTCAATTGAAGGGTGAAAAGAACAATGTGACTGGATCCCAAATGCCTCCTCCTTTAGATTCTCAGTACTCTCAAACTTTTCATCTTCAAAACTTAGTTAATGCCTTACAAAAGGAAAACGAGAGTTTTCTAGAATAAAATGAAAAAGTTAAACAACACTTTAAAGAGTTATATGATTCAATGAAAGTCACTCGTGACCAAAACAACGAAAAAATAACGTCTTTACAAAAGGAAATTGAGAATCTGAGAAGTCAGGAAAATGGGAAGCTGCCACTTGTTTTTAATAAGAATGTTGTTTCAAAGTCACCCTTAGATCTGCAAATACACTGTGACAGTTAAATATATTCCTCCTCATCTTAGGAATAATGAACCTGCGTTTCATGACTATTGTGCTCACCTTAAGGATAGTCTAGAATGTCTCAGTGAGATTGTTGAAGAGGATTTCATTAATAAACCTCTTGATAGAGAAATTTGGTTTGCTTGCCTCCGTGCCAAAGCGATCTCAAGAGTTGCTTGAATGTGTAATTGCAACATGTCCAAAATCCTTAGGTGCATAAGGCAAAGGCGTGATGCCTTGTTCTATGCCTAGTGCCAAGCATGAAATCCGTTCTATGCCAAGTCTTAAGAAAGTAAACACTAATGTGCCATCAAGTAGTTCGATTCCGTGATATGTTAGTGCTAAGAAAGTAAATTTTAGTGTGCACGCAAATAGCTCAAATCACAGTCTTAAGAAAGTAAACATTAATGTGCCTTCTAGTAGTTCAGATCCTTGCACATCAAGTTCAGGAATGCAAAAATTTGATCAACCAACTAATGTTCCCATTCCCTCTCAGAGTAATCGGTGACATTAAAGCGAGCAGGTCAAAGTCTCAAGACAATACAAGGAATGATAGGACCTTGCCAGCTAAGAATGTGCATTGGAAGAGAGTAGAAGACCAATCTAGGAACTTTAAGTTTGAGTCGAATAAAAGGAATCGTGTTGATTCTAGTATTAGCCATAAATGTAATTAATTAATTCGATACTATTTGCAAACCTTGTAATGATGTCCGCTTGAATTACATTGCTAATCATGAATGTGGTGTGAATGCTTTGTCTAATTCTGTCAAATGCCCGTTAAAATTGATAAGGCTAATAATCGTGCAAAGAAGGCTAAAAGGCAAAGACAAAAGATTGTTAGAAAACAGTGGAAACCCACAAGAAGAACATTTATAAAGATAGGTTATTATTGGATACATTTTGGCTTTAAGAATAATTAGTTTTGTTCTCAAACTGCTAAGACTATGCCCACTAGAAAATGGATGCCTACTGGTAGAACTATTCCCTTAAGAAGTGAAGATAATTTGAATAGGTCAAATCTACACCAAAGACACTTGCATCTATTCCTAATGATTCCATTGCTTCTACTTACGATATGGATGTTTCTATTTCGAGTGGGTGTTCCAATTCTTGTTACTAACCAAGTGGAACCCTTTCTTGCATGGGGATCCCAATTATCATGTTATCCATTCTTGTGCGTGTTCAACTGCAGATTGTTCAAATCGATTACGTGGTACTTGGACTCAGTTTGTTCCAAGCATATGACCGAGACCGTCACGGCTCATGAACCGTGAGCAAATTCATCGACGCTTAGATTCGAATGATCATTTCGGTGCAATTAAGGGTTATGGAGATTATGTTGTTGGAAAAGTGTTATCTCCGTGGTATATTATGTGGAAGGTCTTGGTCATAACCTCGCTCTCTGTTGGTCAATTCATCGCGATTCGATCTAGAAGTAGCCTTCAGAAAACATACTTGTTTCGTTAGAGAACTTGATGGTAAGGAGCTTTTAAGAGGTTCACGCGTGGCTCAAATCTATACACCATCTCTATCGAAGATATGATGAAGTCTTCTCCAATTTGCTTGTTGTCAAAGGCTTCTAAAACAAAGTCATGGTTATGGCATCGCCGTCTCAATCACTTGAACTTCGGCATCATCAATGATCTCTCGTAAAGGACTTAGTTATAGGTCTACCTAGACTTAAATATGAAAAGGATCATCTTTGTTGACATGCCAATTGGGAAAAATCAAGAAGTATGCCCATAAAACCAAACCTACAAACTCAATCACAGAAGTTCTCCATACAATTCACATGGACCTATGTGGACCCATGAGAGTGCATAATATCTTTGGGAAGAAATATGTGTTAGTTGTGGTGGATGATTTCTCTAGATTCACTTGGGTAAAATTCTTAAAGACAAATGATGAAACTCCGGATATCATCATCAAACTCATCAAACAGTGCAGGTTCGATCTTAACAAAAGCGGTCGGGAATCATCCGAACGGACAATGGGCGAGTTTGTTAACAAACAACTTGACGAGTTTTATGAAAGTATGGGAATCGATCATCAAAGAAGTGTTCCTCAAACTCCTCAACGTAACGGTGTAGTTGAAGGCTCAAATCGAACTCTTGTGGAAGCCGCAAGGACTATGCCGATTTACTCAAAAGTTCCAATGTTTCTCACGGGGTGAAGCTATCGCCGCATGCTACACACAAAATCGATCCCGATTCACACCGCTCATGGAAAAACTCCATATGAACTTGTCCACAACAGAAAACCCGATCTTTCATTCCTTCGTGTGTTCGGTGCTTTATGTTATCCAACTAATGATGGTCAAGATTTAGGAAACTGAGAGCTAAAGCGGACATTGGAGTTTTGTAGGCTATGCACCTAATAGTAAAGGTTACCGAATCTACAACAAGAGAACCCGAAATATCATGGAAACAATTCACGCCACGTTTGATGAGTGACCGTCAAATGGCTCTGGACAATCCGTTCCGGACCCGCACTTCAAAGCATCCCATTGGTTCATCTCTTGTACCAAACTCCTCATCGGAACTCCATATGTACCTCCCTCGGAAGATGATTTAAAGAAACTGTTTGATCCAATGTTTGATGAACAATTTGAGCCAAGTAACAAGGATATGACAATTCAATCAGAGGCCGCTTCTATCCCTCACAATGAAAGTAACCCTTCAACTTCTATATCCTAAGCCAAGAAGCTGCTGCGACCAATCTTTCATCAACAAATCTTCAATCATCAAGTGTACATCATGGAAATGCTTCGATTCACAGATGAAGTCAATCCCTTTGCTACTCCGAAGATGCTCCATTTGAAAACATATTTGCTCCTGAATCATCATCAGAACCATCTACTTCAGAAGACATCGACTCTGCTACTTCCGTTCCTCAACAACGCCAAATGAATACCTCTAAAATGGACTCACGATCATCCATTAGACAACTTCATTGGAAATCCCTCTCGTCTAGTATCCACACGGAAACAACTTGCAACCGATGCCTTATGGTGCTTCTTCAACTCCGACTCTCTAAGATCGAACCAAAAGATGTTAAATCCGCCATGAATGAAGACATTTGGTTCAATGCCATGCAAGAAGAAATTCATGAGTTTGATCGACTTGATGTATGGGAATTAGTACCTGCTCAGATTGTGCTATGATCATTGCTCTAAAATGGATCTTCAAAGTGAAACTTGATGAGCATGGTTATGTGTTAAAGAACAAGGCTTGATTGGTTGCTAAAGGATACCGTCAAGAGGAGGGTATTGACTTTGAAGAATCTTTTTCTCTAGTTGCTCGAATCGGCAATCGAATATTCTTGTCTAATGCTGCAAGTAAGAACATGGTAGTCTATCAGATGAATGTAAAGACGGCGTTCTACAACGGAGATCTTAAAGAAGTCGCCTATGTCGCCCAACCCTGAAGGCTTTGTGAATCCAGAGCATCCTACTCACGTTTATCGCTTGAAGAAGGCTCTTTATGGTTTAAAGCAAGCTCCAAGGGCATGGTATGATACGCTATCAAAGTTTTTTTCGTCTACGGCTTCAAAGAAAGGAGCAGATTGATCCAACATTGTTCACCAGAAGTCGCAAACACTTAATTCACGCTCAAATTTATGTTGATGATATCATCTTTGCCTCGACTGACCCCAATGAGTGTGACCGCTTTTCAAAAGAAATGGGTTCTAAATTTCAAATGTCAATGATGGGACAAATGTCATTTTTCTTGGGATTACAAATTTCACAAAGTCCCGGAGGCATTTTCATAAATCAATCTAAATATGCAAATGAGATTTTAAAGAAATTTGGATTTGATTCTAGCGACCCTGTTGACACTCCCATGATTGAGCATACAAAACTGGATGAGGACCACTCAGGGATCATGGTAGACCAAACGAAAGATCGTAGCATGATCGATCCCACGATGTACCTCACGGCCAAGACTCGATATTACGTTCATTTGTATGCATGTGTGCTAGATACCGTGCTAAGCCTACCAAAAGCACCTTGAAGCAGTTAAACGGGTCTTTCGGTACCTCCATGGAACCATCAACATGGGGATTTGGTACCCGAAGGACACCGGTATGTCACTAACAGACATATGCGGATCTCTGCGATCATGCAGGTGTCAAGATACTCGTCGGAGTATGTCACGGAGGTGCTCGCTTTTGGGTGATAAGCTTGGTGAGTGGTCATCAAAGAAGCAAATGAGTACTTCTATTTCCTCTGAGATGAATACATAGCCATGTCATCTTGTTGTGCTCAAATCCTATGGATGAGATCTCAATTAACTGACTATGGCTTTGTAATCGACAAAATCCCTCTCATTGTGATAATAAAAGTGCTATTGCTCTCTCATGCAACAATGTTCAACACTCAAGAGCAAAGCATATCGACATTCGACATCATTTCATCGGGGAACAAGTGGAAAAAGGTGTGGTGGAACTCTATTTTGTGAGGACTGAATACCGGTTAGCAGACATCTTCACCAAAGCTCTTCCAAGAGAACGCTTTGAGTTTATTCTTCCCCGACTTGGCTTGAAAAGCCTTCAACCAGAAACACTCAAACGTCTTCAGGAGGAAGACGAGGAGTAAAGGTCTTTCTTCATCTATCACTTTGTATATATATTTTTTTTTCAAAAAATAAAAAAATAATAATAAAAAATAAAAAAAAAATTACAAAACCTTCAAAAATCAAATAGAAAATTATAAAACTTTCAAAATCCATAAAAATGTGAAAAATTCGAAAAATCCTCAAAAATATTGTCATTTTGTCTTGTTTTTCTCGATTCGATATCATCTACGGACTTTGTGTTGATATTCAAAGAATGTCACGGGTCTTTAGATGTTCATCGAATGTACATAGTTTTTCATAAAAAAAAAAAATGAGGCGAAGAAAAATGGTGGTTTATTGTCATTTCGAGGCAAGAACCCTTGTTAAAAAGAAAGAACACGAGCAATACTTTATCTTGTTTTTCAAATTCTCATGCTCGATTCTATAAAAATTCTCACTATCCAATGAAAACGAATTGCTTTGAAAAATTACTCGGGCTCAATTTTTGAAAATCATTTGTACTAAACGGTTGTTAAAACTATCTATCTCTCAATCAACAACTTATGTCATCGATTGAGGGGGAGAATGATTTTTAATTAAAAAGTGTATTTTTTCAAACAATGGTTTGTTTTCAAAAGATATTCAAGCATGTTTAAATCTTTGGAGTCTAAAGTCTCAAAATTCGATCCTTATCAGTTAAAACGTTTTCAAAATCAAGTCACAATTCTCCTTAAAAAGCTTTCAAAAACAATTTAAATCTACTAAGATCACGATTCTCAAATGATTTGATAATTGTGATCGGGGGAGAATTTGTGATTTAAATTGGATTTAATCTGATAATTCGATAGATGGTTTCATAAGTGATTAGTATGTTTGCCTCCCCGCAAGTGACAAACGATTTCAAATTTTCCATGCACACGTTGAGGGGGAGCATCTATCTTAAACCACAAATATTTGAAACGTGATCACTTTATCTCATCTATGCACATATTGAGGGGGAGCAAACTTGTGAAAACCTCATCCTTCCTTAAAATGTTTTATCTACTCAAATTAATTAGGAAGTGATGATGATCATTTTAGAAAATGTTAATCAAAAGATTGGACCTTTCATTCTCAATCTAACGATTTTAAAGATCTCTTGCCTCCATGTGCTAAACAAATTCTAAATTTTTATGCATATGTTGAGGGGGAGCATTTCTAAAATATCAAAACAATTAAGATACAAAATGCTTTGATTCTATATCACAAGTATCTTGATTGATTTTCAAATGGTTTTCAATTGGTTCCAATGGCAGATGAACGATACCAAAAGACCGACCAACTTTACTTTATGTATGGTGATATAAGGATGATAAGGTTAGGTTGATTTCCCATGATCTGCCAGAACCGGAGGGATCTACCCAGGGACAATCCACTAGATAGTGTAGAGTCCTTAGGTATGATGAAAAAAGGAGAAAAGTGAGGTATGGGAAGAGTGCGGACTGAGATTGAGCTAGTACTGGAACAAACCCAACAAGGTTCTCGTTATGAAGTCTCGGTAAGCACTGAAGGAGTTGAAGAATGAAAAAGAAATTAATGTGAAAAGGGTGAAAAGAAATAGCCCTCTAATAATTCAACCTTAGAGGCGTAAACCGGGTTCAATTCATATGCTACTTGGTGGTTACTAAGGTAACACGGTATTGAAGACAAGGCGTCATGGACCCAGGTGGCGATGCACTAACTTCCCAAGCCACTCAAGTTCCTCTTAAAAGGGCTTGTTTCATTCTCACGGGAACCTACATAATCTATCGAATTTCTCTTAGAGATTGTTGATATTGAAGAAGGAGACCCTCTCCTTAGTCTCCGATATAGGAACCAAATATGCACTAATCGAGTCTAGAGCCACGAGATCATCAATTAATCTCTTTAGGACACTTATTTCTTGAAGACTCACTATTTCACACAATGTGGAATGTGAGATTATATCTTATGAGTCCTATGCACTATCCTTGTGGTATTGCCAAGACTTGATTGTGTCATGTGGACCTCATCAGTGGAGTGATTCAAAATTGAATCAATCCAGGTCTAAGAAAATGGATTGACGGATGCCTTTGAAAAACCGGTTGTTGTGCTTAAAAACTCTTTCTCTAAGCACATCGACTGTGTACAATTATTTCAAATCAAAAGGTGTTTATGATTGATAAATGATTTTTAACTAAAACTTCGTTGTATTGCAAAAACAATTTCTATTGAGCGATACATGATTGTTTTTCAAATCCCTTTTCATCAATCGTGAATCTCTATTATTGGTTCACTCACTCCGTGTTGTCTTCTTTGAGGCGCTCGGTTTGAGAACGGCTAGAAGCATTGCGAAACCACTGTCAAGGAAATTCTTGAATTATACCTTTTCAAAGGCGGTGATGCTGATCAGCGAGGAACCGTGGGCGTGTACCTCAATTCAACAAAAGTGATCAAAGACACTTTCGTGCGCTTTATTGCTAAGCTGCCTTATGCAGTACACCCCGGCGTTTGCACCGATCGTAATGGAGCGGTCAATCCATAGCCGCATGCTCACACAACACATTCATATCTAAAGAAATCATGATTGGTGCATCAATGACTCTGATATTTCACTCCATGCTTACGCTTACTGGCCGCCAATATCATGAATCAACGAAAGCTTCCGCTACTCGATAAGAATAAATCATGATCGGAATGTGGGCATGTCGGGTCCAAAAGTCACAACATCACTAATTAACAACACCACAAAGGTTGAGTCAGAGATTTAATGTGGTGATGATCTCATAGCGTGCTCATAACTCAAGATCACGTGGATCGCTTAAAGACCTCCACTCGGATTATCCAAACATGCAATAATGAAGAATCATAGAATACGAGCTACGTGAACAAAGAACATGGACAAGAATCCAAGAACAATCTCAATGTAATATCTGCTTGTATTCAATGTAATTTTAATGTGTGTTTGAGGTGACCTCCCTTAGGGGAGGCTGTTAGGAATTAGAAATTCCGGTATTAAAGAGTCGGTCACCTCAAGTATATGTAATCGTTAGAAAGCTCGTAGTCGTAGTTATTTTATTTTAAGTAACACCGTGGAGGACGGACGGGTCTTTACCCACTGTATGCCTGATTCACAGCCCGTAGGTGGCGTTTGTTTGTAAGAAACTATAAATACCCTCTACCTCCCAAGGTAGAGGGTTGGAGCTTCAATACCATTTTTCTTTGTTTCACATAGTTCCCAACTCTCTTCCTTTCTCTCACTAGAACTTTCTCTCTCTAAACTCAAGTTAACGCCCCATATGATTATGGTTTAATGTGTTTG
Organism: Chrysanthemum makinoi; assembly: GCA_910596185.1. NCBI lineage: Eukaryota > Viridiplantae > Streptophyta > Magnoliopsida > Asterales > Asteraceae > Chrysanthemum > Chrysanthemum makinoi. The sequence goes on along the minus strand of OU343224.1, from coordinate 261,283,425 downwards.
TGAAATCTTATGTCTAACACTGGCATACAATGCAAAAGATCAAACGTCAAAATGCTGTGACGGTGACGCTCAACCACAAACAAGTCACCATCACACCAGCAGACTTAAGGGTTATTCTTCTCATTCCTGTCATCGAGCGGTGAATACAATTCCACACCAAGCGAAGAGGCCGTTACGCAATTCATGATCGACATTGGTTATGGCGAAGCTTGGGTAATCACAAAGCATTCATAATGGATCTTAAGAATATTCCCGACCATGGAAAACCTCTACATCATCATTACCAAATCCATTTTGGGCGTGATAGTGGTTATGAGCATCCCAAGCTCATGGAACTCTGGATCTTTTGGGCTTTGGTCAACATGAAACACATTGAAGTTGAAGCTTCGATATGGGGCGACATGATGTCTTTCCTAAAAAGCTTGGCTCCAAGATCCCATATATCGAGATATACCAAATTGTTGATCAAAGAGCTTTAGGGTATAATCTGATATTCCCTTGAGACTCAATGACCCCAACAATCATCTCCATGTTGTTTGAGCCTACACTCACCCGGATCAGTTTAAGGAATCAACAACAAAGAAACAAGGTTCGGTGTTGCCGGATCACACTAGCGATGCGGTCAAACAACTTTATTCATACAAAAGGTATGCGGTAGCGGTTGATGAAGGCAAAGTAGGATTTCTTGATGATAAGTCCTCCGGTACACCTACTAGGAAAACCGAGAGGCGGTCGCGAGAGTGTTACAAGCAATGAGAGTCACAGAAAGTTTCCTAAGAGGTCGCGATACTCTCAAAGGCAGTTCCCTCTAAGGAAGCCATTCCTATTCCCAAAGCTGAACACGCAACAAAAGCTATTGGATGAAAGCTCGAGGAAACTGAATCGCACGAAGAGGTCACCTACTACGAAAGCGCAATCGATGACACTCAAACATTAGCTAAACCTCGGTCAAAAAGTTGATAAAGGCAAAGGGAAAACTCACGTTCTTGAGCATGATAAGGAAAGTTAGAAGAAGAACCATTTGATGAGGAAAGAATATCAAAGAAGTTGAAGAACCTCGACTCAAATACCTTGCCATGAATTAAATGCACAGGATCAAAATCGGCCGGAGGGTCAAGTGGTGGAACTTCAAGCCACACCCGTTTGATCGCGGTTAATCAACCGGATAAGGCGGTACCACCATCACCCACGAACAACGGCAAAGGCGATTGAGGATTCCATCAACTTTGACATAGAGGAACGGACATGGAAAAGACTGAGAAAAATCGGTTAAGATACTAAGGTCGATGAAACGGCTAAGTGCGGAAATGATGATGATCTTGATTATGATAATTTTCTTCTAAAGCGAGTCCCGCATGCTCCTAGGAGGAAACTTATGAGCCACGAAGGACCGGAGCCACCTCCGTCTCCTCATCACCAAACTTCGTCTTCTCACTCTTCACCTCCACCATCCAAAGGAACAACAGGATCCACATCTAAGTCGTTGAAGAAACCAGCGGACTCTTTGATATCGGGGCTAAAACAAAGATGCAAAATTTGTCAAGCAAGTTAGGAAGAAAGGCGTGATCAACAAAAGCTTAATCAACTTCGGCGGCGGTATCATTCTTCTTCATGCGAGATAGACAAGATGTCTAGTGAAATGGAGTATGTCGGAAGATGATGAAAGCGTGGCGTCAAGGAAATGAGCGAAATGATTAGGGGCTATACTCACAAGTTCCTACTCGACACTATCCACAGGTTACAAGGGAGATGTTTACTAGGCGACTCTATCCAAATCTCATGAAATTGGTCAAGCAAACAATGCAATCCACTCAGGTAACAATGACGATCAATCCAATGGACTGCGCAGTTCTCTCGATCGAGTTGATTTCCAAGCTGGCTACAAATGTCTAAGCGATGCGAAACTTTCACCTCGGACCTAAAAGTAAACTATTTGAGGCATTACATGGAATATCAACTCAAGACTTCATGCAAGAGCAAGGCTGAAAGGCCTAAGCGTCCAAAAGACGATGATGATAAGGATAAAGATAAAGATAAAGAGCCTAAGCGCTCAAGAAAGCGGTGAATCATCCTCCCCTTGCCACCTCCACCCCAAAGGACTCCACCAAGAAGATCTCCACCCGACTCTGTCGACAAACCTCGGACTCGAGTTACCAACCAGCAGGCGGTGATCATTTCAATACAGGTGGTGGCGATGAGGAAGTCCCTAAGCCCCAATAACAACCCACTTTCTTGAGCCCGGCAAAGAAACCCGACATCTTCATCTAGGCCAAGAAGAAGAAGCGCCTATGGCTGATGTCGTCTCATGGCTAGCGAAGATGACCTGAGTATGAATGGTTCTCTACACTTTTGATTCTACTCCGCCTAGCGATGATCAAGATATGGTAGAAGGTCTCGAACATTGGAGCATGCTAAGTTACTTCAAGAAAAGTTTGGGTGAAGAAGATGACCAAGTCGAGTTAAACGCATCAAGAATGAAGCTTTTCAAGCGCTCAAAGACAGCTCGAAAAGTGCTATTGAAGTTGAATATCATCTTGAAAACATAGCACAAGCCATGTCTAACAACATTGATTGGCTCAACCACAAGCAAACATTGACTTCACGTAAAAGACAAGGCCCCATACTACCGGCATGGACGGACCTCTACCGCCACAACGGATCAACCTAAGATTCCATTCGCTACTTCTTCAACAATGACACGGAATTTCTTCTACACGATAGCGATGGTTCAAAGAAATCACGCTACATCACTTACACTTCCATTCGGCTACCATATACTCCAAGCGCATAGCATCGAGGAAAAGGCTACTCACATGTTTGCCAACAGCGTGGAACAGTATGACATTGATGCAATGTATGGGATTCACCATTGGCGAACGCCAAAAATCTACTACTAAAGGCTGCCGGTTGAAGGTCTAAACATGAAGTGTCACGGTGATAAAGGGATCGATTAGCTGTTAAGCATGTAGCTCTTCGTCTAATGGGACTACACTTTCCTCAACAAAATCGTGGTCAAAAGACAAGACGAAAGGGACTATGATTTATGTGAAGCGGACTTTCAGAATTTGTCTCTCAGCGACATTGAAGATCTGTATCTTGCCAAGGTACAGGGAAGAATGAGACAATTCTCGACTGAAATCCAATGTGAATACATCAAGTCCTTGCTAATCTTCATCGAAGCATAGTGATCGAGGCGTGTAGAAGACTTGCAAATTGCCGTTGAATGTATTATGGAACGCGTGTCAACCTCACCAAACCTCAGCTCGAACTCCCCGACATCAATCATCTTCCTCAATACACTCTCATTAGCAAACCGTTTGGAGTAGTTTCACGTAGTGAACTACATCATGGCTACTTGATGGCGTGTAGAGATCTTCATAAGTTTGGAGATCACACTGAAGAAAGTCGAGGGGCGGCTTAGCTTATCGGTTAAAGGCGATTCAACAAGGCATTGGGTCACAAAAGAGATGGAATTCTCAGGAGAGATGGGATGTGAAGAGAATCATCACACGGATTGATGAAAGGTTGTTGAAGGGACGGTTGAGAACTTTGGAAGCCGTAGGTGGTCATCCGGATTACTCTCCGCACGGCTATCAACACCGGTTTGCATTCACGGTGATATTGCTTGGACTACCGAATCCCCAGTACCCTTAAAAGCCGTTTCATTTTCAATATTGATTTGGATGTGTGATTATTTAATGACAATGGCTTGTGCACACATACGATGTACAACTTCGTACTTGTAATGAAAGGACCCGTGGTACGCTTGAGTGCCACAATCCTTAAAAAAGGAGCGAAAGCTTCTTACTTTTGAGTAAAACTTATCAAACCTTTCATTTTTAAAAAGGTTTTGCTCAAAAGAACAAGTACTTCCCCATATCATTTTCAAAACCTCAAACGTTAATATCACTTGTTGAGGGGAGTATTTGCTTAAAAACTTTGTTCACAAATTGTTCTTCGTGGTAATCTTCCCTCAAAACTCGAAATGGACATATTCGATATCAAAATTTCATCAAAAATAACATTTATATGCCATTTTTGAGGGGGAGAAAAATTATGTGATAAGAAATATGTTGTGAAATTGCAAATGAATCTTTGTGCTTTAGACTTAACCAATGAATTGACGAGATCTTAAAATGTTAGTAACTCGAAAAGACTTGTCCGGGACGGGTAATAATTTCAAGCTAGTTCCCTAGTGATGTAAACATGTCTCGCAAAGGACTTGTTCGAGTAGAATGTACCATTCGAGAAACTCTTGGTAGACATGAACTTTGACGGGTTTGACAACCTTTCGAGGCTTGTCCACACCTTCAAGATAGTTATTAGAGCTAGTTGTCACCTAAAAGCTGACAATATAACTCTTTAACTATGCAACGTAATCGTGTCTCGCGGGGGATTGTCTATCTTGAGTTGATCAATTCAAAAAATGCGCGCTCCTCCCTCACCATGCAAATTTAGTCAAAACACTTAAGCATGTGTGGAGGGGAGTATTTGCAAAATAAAACTCTTGAAGTGTTTCAAAATGTTTCTTAATCATAAACACTTTGAGAAATTTTCAAGAAATTGGTTTTATGGCAATGAAGTTATAAGGTGATTAAGGTTAGGAATAACCAGTCCTATGATCCCTTGAGCGGAGGGATCTACCCAAGGACACTACCAATAGTTAGAATTAGAAGTCCTTAGGTATGATTATAAAAAGGAGAAAATGAGAATCGGAGAAAGAAGGAGTTGAAGAATTAAAAAGAAATGCAAAGAAAAGGGTGAAAAGAAATAGCCCTCCAGATTATTCAACATTAGGGCGGAACCAGGGTTCAATTCATATGCTCTGGTTGTCACTTGATGACACCATGTGAAGATCAAATTAGTCATGGACCCAATGGCATGCACTAAACCTTCTTAGCCACTCAAGTTTCTCTCAACAGAAGCTTGTTTCATTCTCACAGGAAACCCTACGTAAACTATCGGCTTTCTCCTAGAGATTGCTGGTACTGAAGAAGGAGACCCTCTTCCTAGTCTCCGCTCAGGAAAACCAAAGTGCACTATTGAGTCTAGAGACACAAGATTCATCAAAATATCTCTTAGGTACACTTGACATTTTATCACTTGTCGTTCAACAATAAGGACGCAAGTGATACATTATCGTGTCCTTCACAGATCTTAGCAATCTGTCGAGAACATTTATGAGAGGTTCACATGTGATCCTCAGTGATTGAATGGAAACTCTGCCGAGGTCAACATCAAGCCACGCCTGACAAGTCACTCACGGTAACTCCCGTGGATTGCGCAGTGTGTCTCAAATGGTCTACGTCAGAGGTGATGCTTCGGTGTACCTCAGCGACTCATCTGCAAATAGGTGTACTTGCCGGTACATCGCGTTATCTCACTTGTGGGACTCGGTTCCGAGCCTTTGTGAGAATTAGAGTTGTGTTTTCACATTATGCTGCTAACACTCTCGAAGTTCAAACTTGTAAGTCTTTGGAATCCGTTTATCACTAACCATTCTTATGCTTTCTTCTTATGGAAGCTCTGGGAGCCGATGATCGTCTGATTCTCCACATGCTCATACCAACAACATTACTAATGGAAGTTCTCTCAAAAGGCAACACAAAGTCAGAATGATTCTTCATCAAAGTCAAAGAATCTACAAAGTTTAAAGACTAAGAGAACTTCATCAAGATCTTGAAATCCAACGTCAAAGCGTGTGAGCATGTTGGAGAAAGGCGTGGAACACTTTGGAGCAACGGGGACGATCTGGACTACAACAACATACTATCACTACCATCACAAAGAACAAAGATCAAAGAACAAAGAAAATGATGACGTCAAAGCAGAACATATTAAAAGAAACAATTTCTCTACACTCGGGAGATTGTTCGAACCAAGGAATTTCTTCTCACAAGAATGAAGAATGTCAGAAGACGTCAAAGCTACTATTACATCAACACCTACAACGTTTATATTATCAATCACTAACACTTAGGGGGAGATTGTTGGAATCACTCCTAAACTATATTTCAAGTGTTAGTAATTAATATGTAATAGTTAGCTTAATATGGCTTTTATGTTAGTAATCATGCCAAGGCTTATGTAGAAAGCCCATGAGCCTTGGCCCAAGCCCATAAAGGAAAGGAAGGGAACTTGCATGTTACCTTAGTTCCTTCCTATAAATACTCTTGTAAACCCTCACTTGAGGGTTGGTTGTTCAATTCACACATTTCATCTCTACGCATAACTCTTCAATATTCATACGTGTGTGTGTGTGTGTTTGTTCATCCGATCACTTCTCTTCTATTTTTATATTGATGCTTGTGTTATGAATATGGGAACCTAACACCCTTTTTGTTGATGACAAAACATAATATTATTTTATGGAAAAACTAAAATTCGTAAAAGTTTGAATTGGGATTTTTACTCTCTTCTACTTTCCCTTTTGTCTAAACAAAAAGCGTCAAAAGCGACACATTGTTTTGAGAAAAACATATGAAAAGTAATAATATGAAAAAATAAAGAGCAAGAGAAGAGAAGAATTCGTCTTAGCCCCCTATTTGCTTCCCTTTGTTGAGGGCGTCAAGTAATTAGGAATTATGTTTGCAAATGGTTTCGTCTTTTGACGAAAAATGCTCCCCTTTGATGTGTCATCCCCTTTGTGAGGGCGTCAAGTAATAAAGAAATCCTAAGTGAAAGTATTGCAATTGTTTTTGCAATAGTTTTGCTTTGACGAAAAGTTCCCCCTTGTTGAGGGTGTCAAAGTCTTCATTTGTATTTTAAAAATATACAAAACAAAGGTTAGAAAACAAGTATATGATGCATAATTTCCTGCAAATTAGATTCAAATTAGTCATAAAAAGTTCTTCCGTTGCACGTAATGCGCGCGAGAGGCGCGTTGAAGGAAACTTCCTTTTCGTCGAGCAAGTTTTTGACCTCTAAAGGCATGAACCTATCGTTGTAGTGTAGTATTGGGTAAGCTTCGGGATTGATATCGTTCTCTAGGGGAATAGGAATGCTAGTAAGAAATGTATGACGAGAAGGTGGGGGTTGAGGGTGATTCTTTTTTATCTTTTATGGTTTTTAGAAAGCTAAGGTAAAATCTCGAGAAATTGGTTGGGGTGATACTTCTACCGATTACTCTACTTATCTGATTATCTAATTACTACGGGCAGCTATGTCTATTTTGATGTGTGCTCGTATGATGATTAAAATGTGTTTACCTAGATACTATTACTCCCTAGTTATCTTTTATTGGTCGGTTGAATTGTCACACCTTATCTTAGCGCGTTGTATTCCTAAGGTCGTAGGGTATGCGTGCCCCTAGTTCTTTGAGGTTATCTCTCGTATGCAACCTACAAAGTCGGAAAGCGTAAGCTATTTCATCCATAGACCACATCATCATAAAGCATACTCAAGCATTAAATACAATGAATGATGCCTAGTTGCACTCCTAAGCCAATTTACAATTAAGATAAGAAGCAACCTAACAATAATCAATAACTAGGTTTCATAGATCTAAGCAAACACACAAGAAATTTAGCTAAACATGGTAAACAAGCAAGCATACACGCAATCAATCGAATACGGGATAGACATAATGTAACTTTGGATTAAAATACTTATCTCGATGTGTAGGGTATGGGACCCTAAGATCTTGTCCAATTCGGACTCCAAACGATTTAGGGTTTTTTCTCCAAAAGTCTACTTCCCTAAATGCAGAAAAATCAAATTCTATATATAGATTTACAAATGCGACGGCGTCTCCTTTTGCATGGGACGCCGCCGTCATCGCCATTAGGGTTTCTTCCGGCCAAGTCATCGATGGGGGCGTCACCTTAGAGTTGTGGCGTCGTCGGTCTTCATTGGGGCGTCGTCTTGATTCTAGATCTCGTGTCGAATTGAAAAACTGTGAGTGACGCCCTCCAATATTAAGGCGTGGCCGTTAGGTTATAAGACCGAGAATTTTCACTTTGGCGGTCGCGCGCATGTTTTGATCAAGTCATTATAGAGGGACGGCGCCGCCATTAATTGGGACGCCGTCAATCTGATGATCGACTTTGAGTGGCTTTAATCTTGACTTTTCCATTTTCTTCATGTATTTTCTCCTTTTCGTCCAAATACGCTTTATTCCAGCATTTTGCTTCCAAAAGACCTAAAAAATAAAAAGGAACGAAATTAGCGATACGGATACAAAAGTGGTCGATTTAGGGCTTAAATGACCCCCTAAAAGTGTACGTTTTAAATCCTTATCAAATATCCCTACACTTGGTATTTGCTTGTCCTCAAGCAAATGTGCTTTTGGCCAATCAATTTATAAGTTAGGGGGCATGAAGCATTGGTTTAAAATAATTCATAACAAGTAAAAGCACCACAATAGTCATAACAAGCACGGAAATTATACACTAGCACCTCACAAGTGGTGTTTGGATTCTCTCATCTCTCGAGTTTATATGAAGCATAATAAATGGAAATGGAAGATAAACACTCATTACCTGGCATAGTACATAGATTACCATAAGCTTGAGACTCGATAAAACCTCCACCGCTGTGGCGTAAGCACCTGGGAACAACTATATAAGAGGTCTTTACAAGGGTTGTAACGTTAGGTTTACGGCAGGGAAAAAAAGGGTTTTGTTGGATAGGGGATATTTAGTGGTGGCAAGTCAAAAATCTTATGTTACAAGCATGAAAAGCATGGCGTTGCTAAGCCAAGACTCGACTCACTAAACTTTAGATAACTTGAAACAAAACAAACATAAATTTAAATACATAAACATAAAGATAGATGTAGGATGGTAGCCAGTATGTTTTTTTACTCATTTTTTTCCCTACCTTTTTACTCTACCATCCTATACGATAACATCAAAATATAAAGGATTTATAGGAGCATCCATACACTTGAGTTTGTATTTCTCTAACACTAATTGACCCGATTTGAAAAGATCAAAACACTTGGAGTATTTAATTACGTAGATAAAGGGAATTTGAATTTATCTTTCTTTCTCGTTACTTCATAAAATATTACTTTTACCCATGAGTCCCAATCGTCCCAAAACTGTGTACAAAAGATATGACTCGACTTAGCAACCATGCAAGTAACTAGATATTTGAACTAAGGGTTTAGTAATGATAACAATAATGCACTAAAGGTGAGTGCATACAAGGTAGGCTAAGGCGACTTGGGTGTACATTTGGGGGTGGATTGTAAACAATGTTCTTCATTGATATTCCAGAAAACCAAAACATCCAAGACTGCGAAAAGGATAGGCTCTGAGGGGTTAACTAGGGGTATCGTGTACTAAAGATGAGTGCATCGCAAGGGTGTGGGGTAATTACTCAACCGATGTGGAAGAAGTAATTATAATATAGGTTTTAAACAAGGGTTATCCTAATGCCTCTTTTCACTTAGTTATTCCTAACTACACAAGTGTAGTCTCACTAGCGATCTCGAAATGCATCACAAAACAAGTTCTAGAATCTATTATACTACCGGTACACTCTCTAAGCATTAAGGTGAATGCTTTTATTCCTAAAGATCTAGGGGCAAACCTCACATTTTTGGGGTGGAATTTGAGTGGTAAACGGTTTTTGTGCTAGTCATAGAACTCCTATCCATGAGACACTTTATTAAGCCTAAATTTTAGCTCGTACATGTCATAAAAAATTTTAAATTTGCTGCTAAAATTGCCCTAACGAATATTTATGATAGTTTATTACACAAATTACCAAGGACAAGACAAATAATCAAGTGAGTAAATAATTTCTAAGTTCCCGTTTTATTCTCCCTCCCTACACTTAAACTGAACATTGTCCCCAATGTTCACCGAAAGTATCAAAGTTATGATAAAGTAAGGTAAGTAAGGAAAAGAAACTAGTACTCCCCTGATTAGCTCGGTAGGATCCGTGTGAAGTTGGGGTTAAATTCTTTTCCAAGAAGAATGCATAAGTGATAAGCTCCATCCAATTAGTGTTTCTTCTTCTTGCTAAATATAACCTACACACTTATAAGAAAACAAACGAAACCTTCGCGTAAAATCAGAGGTAAAACTATATATGACACAACTACACTAGAAAGCAAGTAAGATATAATGCTTATGGAATGGATGTTTGCAGTTTTTCTAGAAAATTAAGACCTAGGAATTTCCAAAATTTTATAAGTAGCACAAAAAACGAAAAAAATGATAAAATGTTTCTGCATAGCCTGACGTCGTCAGGCTTTAATCCTGATGCCGTCAGGTTGTCCTGGCAGAAACTGGTCTGCTGCGTTTTTCTGAAAAATTATGGAAAAATTACATCTTTAAAACCTGGAAAAAATCCTGCAAAACATCCATTATGACTCGATACAAGCATTTTACTCTAACAAACACACATATATATCAATTTCACTAATTGTAATTCTCATGTTCATGTTCTTAAAAAACGTATGTGATCTTCCCTACACTTATCTTTTTGTAAAATATCTTTATATGTAATTAAGACGAGGTTAAAGATAAAATAAAGCATTTTCACAAAGTTTAACATGAGAATAAACAACAATGAAAAAGATATAGACATATAAAACAAGCAAACAATTAAGCATGGGTTGCCTCCCACGAAGAGTTTTTCTTTATTGATGAGTCTTGTAGCTAGACTCGAAGTCGTGCTCTTATGTTTTCACGCATATCTTAGATGCCCATTCGATTTCCTTAACTCTTCTTTCATCACGAATATATTCAGGGCCTAAATCTTGACAAGCGGTGTAGTAAACTTTGTCCTCCCAATCAACTTCAAAAGCCGGAATGTTGTCCACATCTAAATCATCAATACCCTTAAACCTTTTATTTTTGTAGGGCATTACATATTTAACACATTCGGTCCCATTTGAGAACTTGATTATTCCTTCCTCTTGATCATAAATCATCATGGATTCCTCAATAAATGGTCTCCCATGTATTACATATCCTAAAAATCCATCAATGATGCCCTTAACATCTTCCAAGCTCATGAAATCACACCTATATGTGAAATTACCTACAAAGACATGCAATCCTGTAGCTCTCCCAACATAGTTACTTACTTTCCTAGGATAAAAGGGATCTCACCTAGGTCCTAACTTTTCACTCATGATCCAATTGTAATAGAGCCTAGACATTATGTTCATGGGTGACTTATAGTCTATGTAAGTGTGATCCCTATACAAGTACCCAATCATGTATGGTATCTTAATGTTTCTAGGGTCACCCTTTTTTATACATGGCTCAAAAGGTAGTCGTAAGTAGTTAACTACATTATAGTGATAGGCAATTTTCTTTCCATTAGGGTATGACTTGAAATACTCCTTAAGTTCCTCTTCCTCTTCCATGATTTCTAGTACTTTATAATCTCTATCTCCAATTTCATCATCCGAATCATCACTCGTGGTTGAATCGCTATCTAAAGTACTCTTTGATTCCTTAAGGGCTTTCTCAAGTGCACTTTCAATTATCCTATTCAATTTCTTAAGTTCTCCAATTTCACTAACGATACGAGGGGAAGTTGGTTGGAAAAAGTCAGATCAAGTGGTAGGTTTTGTGGCGGATGGTTGTTTGATGGGAGATTGTTGTTTGGTGGGTTATCACCTTCCATGATGAAAAGTGATGAGGTTACGGACAAAAAAACGAAGAAGGGGGATAGACTACAAGGAAGCTAATGAAAATGAGAAAAAAACTTACTTGATAGGAATCAAGCAAGGGAACCTAAATGAGATAGAGATCTAACTAGCTATTCTATTCCCCGGAAGTGGCGCCAAAAACTTGATGCGCGCAAGGAAACTTCCTTTTCGTCAAGTAAGTTTTTCAACCTCCTAGGCAAAGTGAACCTAATCGCTTGTAGTGTAGTATTGGGTAAGCTTCGGGATTGATATCGTTCTCTAGGGGAATAGGAATGCTAGTAAGAAATGTATTACGAGAAGGTGGGGTTGGGTGATTTTTTTATCTTTTTATGGTTTTAGAAAGCTAAGGTAAAATATCGGGCAATTGGTTGGGGGTGGTACTTCTACCGATTACTCTACTTATCTAATTATCTAATTACTACAGGTAGCTATGTCTTTTTTGATGTGTGATCGTATGATGATTAAAAATGTTTTTACCTAGATACTATTACTCCCTAGTTATGTTTTATTGGTCAGTTGAATAGTCACACCTTATCTTAACGTGTTGTATTCCTAAGGTCGTAGGGTATGCGTGCCCCCTAGTTCTTTGAGGTTATCTCTCGTATGCAACCTATGAAGTCGGTAATCCTAAGCTATATCATCCATAAACCACATCAACATAAAGCATACTCAAGCATTAATTACAACGAATGATGCCTAGTTACACTCCTAAGCCAATTTACAATTAAGATAAGAAACAACCTAACAATAATCAATAACTAGGTTTCATAGATCTAAGCAAACACACAAGAATTTAGCTAGACATGGTAAACAAGAAAGCATACAAACAATCGATCGAATACGGGATAGACATAAAGTTACTTTGGATTAAAATACTTATCTCGATGTGTAAAATAGGGTATGTGACCCTAAGATACTGTCAATTCGGACTACAAACGATTTAGGGTTTTTTCTCCAAAAGTCTACTTCCCTAAATGCAGAAAAATCGAATTCTATATATAGATTTACAAATGCGACGGCATCACCTTTTGCATGGGACGCGTCGTCGACTCATCGTCATTAGGGTTTCTTCCGCCAAGTCATCGATGGGGACGCCGTCGGGTCTTCGCTTGAGGCGTTGTTTTGATTCTAGATATGGGCATTCAATTGAAAATTGTGAGTGGCGCCTCCAATATTAAGCGTGACGCGTGGTTATAAGACCGAATTTTTCTTGGCGATGCCGCATGTTTTGATCAAGTCATCATAGGGGCGGTGTCGCCATTAATTGGGGCGCCGTGTGCTATGATCGACTTTGAGTGGCTTTAATCTTGACTTTTCCATTTTCTTCATGCATTTTCTCCTTTTCGTCCAAATACTTTATTCCGCATTTTGCTTCCAAAAGACCTAAAAAATGAAAATGAACAAAATTAAGCGATGCGGATATAAAGTGGTGATTTAGGGCTTAAATGACCCCCAAAAAGTGTACGTTTTAAATCCTTATCAGCACGGATCCCACGGTTCCTCCTTGAGAGGGATCCGTCTAGGCAAAAGTGTGGGATCCGTATGCCTGCATTCTCATGACAACAATGTGGATGTAAAATGTGATGTTAACATCAACAAGAGTTATGTATTAAGGCACTAAACATATTTTTATGACCAAATAGCATACAACATGTAATATCATTCAATAAAATGAGAAAAATGATGTACATAACTCTAAACTAAGAAAATGATCCGAACATGAAGTTTGAGTCCTAACCAGTTTAAGTTATGTTTAAGACTAGAACACCACTTGAATTCTTAAGCTTAAGGATGTTAGGTTTGTTGACCTCATCGAAACATTCAAGGAGGTGATTAAACATGAAGCGTGTAGTCGCGGACTTCATGTACTAAACCTTCAACATGTTGACAATGATTGCAATCTTTGTCATGACTAGGGAATGGTGATGGTAGGAATGGAGTGGTTTGAGATGGAAGGTTGGATGGGGGTTCCACAAAAGAAGGGATTTGTGGAGGCATGTTTGATGAAGTTGGAGGTGGTTCAACTAAGGATGAAGGTGGTAGAATATGTGTTGATGATGGTGGTATAGAGGTATCTACTTCCATGTAATCCAGTTGTTGTTGATTTCTCATAATCCAAAATGGACTATTTGAGGGTGATGGACAAAAGGATACGGGTGCTAGTGTTGTTTCAACACCAAAGTTTTGTTGTTGAGCTATTTTCTCAATTGAGGAAAATGTTGGCAATGGTGGTGGTTGAGATGGCCTAGAAGGCAAGTCCTCTAAGTTGTAGAGGTGTGGAGATAAGAGTGGAGTGGTGAACGAGATAGCTCTAGGTACTAGAGGTGATGGTTTAGTGGAAGTAGGGGTGTTTGGTTTAGGAGGTATAGTAGTGTTTGGCAAGGGTAGTTTTGTAGGAACAATCCTTTTGGGAGTTGGTTTAATTGGTAGAGTTGGTTGTGAGGGAATTCTAGTGTTTGGGGCTTTAACGGGTGATGATTCGGTTGAAGAGATTTCATGAACAACCCGAGCAAGTTTCTTGGGAGGTCCTTTGGTAGATGAGTTAGCACTTGGAGCTTTCCTCATTATGAAATGATAAATGGATAGTGAAATAAGGGCTTTTAGTTGCTGAGAATGAGATTGTGAATGGTGACTTGGAAGTACTAACAAAGAGGTTTATAAAGGGAAGGAGTTAGTAAGTGAATTGAAAGCTTAATCCACTAAGATCCTTCAAATTGCAATGATTTTCATGCACAAGAGTCAACTACAGAGTTACACTGATCTAGGAAGTCAATTAAGACAAGTGGAGTGTTTAAGTTAACAAGAAGAGCTTGAAATGATTGTTGTAACTTAGGGATCGGCTCTCGGTTGCCAAAGAGAAGGAAGATGATGTTTTGTAAGGTCTAGTACCTACACATCTTGAGTGCTTTTAGTCTTCTCAGGTGTCTTAAATGATATGAGACTTAAATAATCAAGTGAAATGAGTGAGGGTAGCTAATTATTGTCTTTTATGGAAAGAAATGGGTTTTTATGAGAACCAATGGGTGACCAAGGATGACACTAAGAATTTTGAGAGTGTCAAGTGAAGTCAAATGATCCCAAGGATCAGATGGTAACTAAAAGGAAATTTGGAAAATTCCCTAAAAGTCATAAGAAATGAAAAACAAGTTTTTTTGCCTATTTTGAGGTAAGTATGACTAAAATCAAATTGCTAAAATTGAGAGAAATATCAATGTAACACCCCAACCCGACAAGAGTAGAAGTATCACATCATGGTGTCAAATCAGAACATACATAAAACAATTTTGCAAGCGGAAGTCTTATAACATAAAATACCAAGCCATATAAAAGAATGACTTGCAAAGTAAATACAAAATCCAGCATGCCTAAAAGAAATAAGATATCAAAAACAAATGCTTTTCGAAATAAGTCCAAAATGATAAGGGAAACTAGGGTCGGATCACTCAAATGCTCCTACTCTCAGCCCAACAAGCCCAGCATCCTACTTGGTACATGCCGCATGGAAAAGAAAATGTGGTTGAGCTAAAAAGCCCAAGCAGATATAACAAAACAAAAGCTAACAAAATAAAATATAAAAAAAACAAAGAGGCCCGATGACAAAGTCGCGCGAAAAGAGCACAATGAGTCAATGAGGAACCGCAGAACACAATATTATGAGATATCTAGAAGAAAGCAGAAATCAAAGGAGACCAAAGCGAAGCGACCCGATGACATATATAAGTACATATAAATAACTAAACATACAAGTACCGAAACATAATCAAACAGAGTTGATGAACATTATCATAATCAAGACAAAATAACCAAACAATGAACATGCATATCAACCGGTGGATCGGTTAATCATAAATATAGCAAAACAACATATCGGATAATCAGGATATATATATATATATATATATATATATATATATATATATATATATAAATATATATATATATAAGCGATGTTGAATTCTATAAGCAGGCGGAAGCAACTAAATTGAATGTAAGCATGGAAATCACACAAGTAAGATAACCCACAGTCAATAACATAACAAGTATCATAAACAGCGGAAATACTAACAACAGTATAAACATGGTAGCATCATGTACAGGTAGGAATACAAAACGAACATCATAATTGAATGAATTAACTAAACAAGGACATAGCATGGCAACTAAACAAGTCAACTAGACAGACAACATAAGTTGAACCATTTCCGTTATCAAACAGTAGCATAAACAGAAGTGTAAACATGACAGATCAACAAGGCAAGTAAACATAAGGTAAAGATGAGAAATACAGAATATGGTGCATTGTGGAATAATATAAGGTAAAATATAGGTGTATCGAAAGTGTAAAGGTTGTCAGAAATCTACCATGAGCCCAACATATCAAATCATATCATATCATGAATAACCATAGAGTAGCTAGCTCCCAGAATTGTGAAAGGCGTGTATTGCACACAGCACCAGTCACCATATAAATCATATCATATCATATCATAACAAATCTAGGATTCATCCATACGCCCCTGTACAAATCATAGTGGCCATAATCATAATGTAAAGCGCGCATAATATCATAAAAAGGGACGGTGTGGAACATCACTCAACCACACTAGAGTCATGCCATTGGTGCATCAATGACATGGCCATGTTACCTTCATGGCTAGGAAACATATTGGCTCGGGTATCAAACTGAAGGGTCAAAGTAAAGTCATAATATAAAAGTGCATATCAAAGATTCAAAGCAAGGTTCAATATCAAAGGTTCACCAATCTAAAGGGTGCATAGCAAATGTCCAATAAGGCAAAATACCAGATCATATAAGAAAGCCATAATAGTAGGGCTCAGAGCAAAGGCATAATAGTCAAAGCTAATATCAAAAAGATGTGTATGAATCATGAGAAACCTCAAGAGACAAGGTCAGAATATTTGTACCTCAAATGTGTGTGCGTAAGAGTAAGGCACACAAGCAAGTTCAACGTTCCCACTTCACTAAATCTACATTAGGGCATATCATAAATCACATATGTGTTCCATTTATAAATCATGCTTAACTTATCTCCCATTTATACTTAGTTTCAAGTTTATAAGTTTCTGTCTTTTAGTATTTCGAATCTGGACCAGACTTTAGCTATTCTTATAAAATACTTACTTAGCTCAAATAAAATCAAGGAAATTCTCAGGGGTTCCCATATGAGTTAAGAGACTTTCAAAAAATTGGGGGATTTTATTTCCAGGTCAAATGACCTATGGAAAATCATAAGTCCAGACCTACCCAGAAAGTGTTCAGGAAATACACATCAAACGTTTACGCTTATTAGACCTGTTTAGACACTTTGGAAAAATTCCCAAAAATCCTAGAAATTCATTTATATCCTAAATGTCACTCCTGTAAAAGGAAAGCTCCCAATTCCTTATGGTTTGAAAATAAAAAAAAAAATCAAACAATCCAACTAAATTTTAGACCCGTTTTCTCAGCTTTGACACTTGATCTTGCAAAATTCAAAAATACGACTTAGACAACTCCAAATTCGATCAAAACACTTTGTAAAATTAACTAAGACATAAAATAAGTTTTTTCAACAAAAACCTAGATTTTAACTCTTATGAAACTCAAGCTACAAGGTTCTCAAATTCAGCCTCCAAAACAGTTCCCACCAAAAACCCATCTAAAGTGGATGTATCACATGTTTTACTTATTCCAAACGCTCCCATGACCCATGTAAGCTACACTATCTGTTTTTATATCATCTTTACATGCTTACAATTTCATAATATCCGCCTCATGAATTTTATACACACCCGTTATAGTTTTTATGAATCAAACAACTCAAAAATACACAAACAAATCCTAACCCTTTTACACCCTAATCACCCCTAATTTACCTAGGGTTTCTAGGTTTTATATCATAATTAAATTGCCATTAAATTTCAGATTAGGGCTTATAATCACAGCCATAAAACATGATCATCATACGATTATAACACATACATGTATACGATTTCATTAACATGATTTTATGTGATTTGGTTTTAGTTTTCATAAACATATATCCATATAACGAATTTAATATGATTCAAACATGATTTCTGAATATTTTAAGCTTCGGTTATGAGTAATAGAAATCAAAGAATATGGTACCTTGAAGAAACTCGAAGGAAGGACACAAACAAAAACAGAATACCCGATTCAAAACCCTAGCCGATCAAAGAAAACAACCCTTATTACCCTTGCTCGATTTCTTCTAGCCTTGCAGCCCTCCTGGATCGATTTGTATGTGTGTGTGTTGGTGTTTCCTGTTTGCCCTCCTTGATCGACAGGAATTGGAGAAAAAGAAGTCCAGCCGTTTGTTTTGTGTTAGGGTTTGACAAATTTATTTTGTGTGATATTTGGTTCTATTGAAACCGAGTGGGGAGGGTTTCAAAAAAGGAAAATACAAAAAATTAAGGAAATTAGATGAAAACTTGCCAATGTTAAGCCAATCACGAACCTGGACATGAAGCACAATTCGATACGTTTGTGCACTATATTTTATTCGGCTAGGGACAAGATAAAAAAAGAAAACGTGTGACAATATAATGTGTAGATATTATTCTAGTGTAAGTATTATTTTCGTATTACTTTTATTTGTTCGGGTGTTAACGATTTAAATACTTTAGTTATAGTCGTAATGTGATACGTTTAATAATTAAACGTCTTTTATAGGTTCGAGATTAAAAGGGTATTTTAGGTATTTTAACATGTTCAAAAAAATGGGTTTTATAATCAAGCTAGGTGTTTTGAGATGAGACAATCAATGTGTGAGCATTAGAGCGGAAATATGGTGAGTTTTGATGAAACGATAAATCAAAAACACCTTGAAAGTGATCCTAAGTTAGTTATGAGTGAATGTGAGACCAACTGAGTTTAAGGAGGACTTAAGTGATCCTAAAGTAACATGTTTAATTAGTCTAATAGGATCTGGAAGATTGGATTTGTGTTAGAGTGTAGAAATAGTTCACCCGGATCCCACTGATCCTTCATAAGAGGGATCCGGCTACTGCTGACTAGTAGCTTCACAGAATCTGTGCAAATTTTGCACTTCTTAACAAATTACAAACCTAATCGTTTCTACATCAAGCAATCACGTATGTAATCAAGGTATATCAAGCATGGTATGTAAGAGTGACTAAAAAGCAAGCAAATATGAGGAAGACCGACTTCTTGATTTTAATCAAGTAGTTGTAAAATTCTCATTAGGGTCGCCTAAGTTAGGAGGTCATTGTTTACGTCATGCCATGTACTAATGCTAAGTCCTAAGTTACAGAAATATTGTTTAAGATCTTTTACAAACCATTATTTGAATTTTAAGTCCTCGAACTTACCTCCCATTTTACTCAAACGTCTCCTCTAGCGGCTCCAAGCTTCACCTTTCAACCCTTGAAGCCTACTTCTTCTTCTTCCCCATAAGAAAGTTGGCAAGACATTTAAACATCCCCTTCGTTTGTTGAAGTTCTTAAGATGGGCTTGGGATGTCCGGCAATTGCTCAATGTATGCCACGGGGTCAAGTTGGTAGTTGCCTATAGGGTTGCTTCCTTCTCCCTCCCTTTCTTCGGATGAGTCCGTCGTTGGATGAGGTCTCTTGCCTTCAACCATAAACCTTGTAGTCTTCTCATCGGACAAGGGTACCATGACCTTGTTGCTAAAAAAGTGGTCATCGGTATAGGGAGATGGATCTAGATCAAAGACAAAATTGGCTAGGCGAGTTAGGAGCATAGCATAAGGGAGCACTATCTTGTCCATCCTTGACACACTTGCCATCCGTTTAACCATGTAATAGGCGAGGTTGAAATGAGTCCCATTGACAAGGAAATAGATCATGTAGACTAGGAAAGCGTTGGGATGATCCTTATTTCCCACCAAACAAAGGACATTCTCCCTTAAAACTAGTTCCCATTTCTTGTACAACGGGAACATCTCCGAAAGCTTCATTTGGAGGGGATCCCTATAGGTGACCTTTGATTTCCTAGTGACCTGAGACGGGGAGGCTCTGTGAATGAAGACGGTATCTCTTACCGTAGTCGGATCTGGGAGAGGTGTGGAATAAACCGAATGCTCATCAACCATGTCATAGAGGTGGGCTAGTGACCATTCATTTGAATACATGCATACTCCTTGGCAAGGGATACGAAGTATCCAAGCAAACTCTTCAAGGGTGAAGGTATAGTTGTGTTCATTGATGACAAGAGCGATCGAAACGGTTCCATCCTCATTTCTTATGATCCTTATACTCTTGTAGAACTCGAGAACAAATACCGGGCATATTTGTTCGTTGATGGTTAGAAGGCATTGAAAGTTGATTCCCGCAAAGACTTGGGTGTTAGGAATTAGAAATTCCATGTTGAAGAGTCGGTCACCCCAACTCTAGTCTAGCATATGTTAGCTCGTAGACATTACGTTATTTTCTAGTTATTTAGTTAGTTATTTAGTCTAGAGCAACACCGTGGAGGACGGACGGGTCTTTACCCACTGTATGCCTGATCCACAGTCCGAAGGAAGACGTGTAGTATGTAAATATAAATACCCTCTACCTCCCAGGTAGAGGTTGGACCCTTGAATCTAACCTTCTTTCTTTTGTTTACTTGCTCTTTCTAGAAAGGCTCCCATTCTACTTTCTCTCTCTAAACTCTCTATCTCATTCGATCCATACTAGTGTTTGTTATGTGTTCATGAAAACCAATATGTTACAAATGGTATCAAGAGCCATTGTTTGATCACTCATCTTTCATGTTCTTGGATTTCTAGTGGTTTTCATAAGGTTTTTGGGTTTGAATGAGTTTAGAGTGGTTAGCATCATTTGGATCATTTCAAGTGTTTAAGTTTAGATTTTGATTGTACTTTTGTGTTTAGAATCATTATAAGTGCTTAGGTTTTGATTTGGAAGGCTTGAATCAGCGTGGTTGAGTTGTTTTTGGATTGAAAAGTGGTGTTTTTGAAAGTTTCATGGAAGCGACTTGAGTCTTGTTGCATAATTCTTCGTAGCGATTTGTCCCTACGTTCAAGCGACTTGTCTGTGTTTTGTGAAGCGACTTGTGCACTAAGCGATTTGTCTTTTGAGACAAAACGACAAAAAGGACAAGGTAGTGGACGTACTTTTTTGTCACTAGCGACTTGTCTTCCTAGCGATTTTTCACTCTAGCGACTTGTCTCTATAGCGATTTGTCACTCTAGCGACTTGTCTCTCTAGCGATTTGTCCCTCTAGCGACTTGGCTTTCTAGCAACTTGTCATTCTAGCAATTTGTCAATGCTGCGACTTCTGTGAGAAGCGATTTGTCTTATAAACATTATGACTGAAGCGATTTGTCATAAGAGGATTGTTAGAAGCAGTTTGATAATCTGCGGTTTGATAAAAGTGCGGTTTGACCATTTCATCAGTCGTTTTGTTGACTTTTCCCGACAAAACTTCAAACGGCCATAACTTTTGAACCGTAACTCCGTTTTTAGCATTCTACCCATCAAAGCGACCGTGAGCGAGGATAATGTACGCCGAATGAACTAAACGCCCGAGGCCTAAATCCGCTCCGAGCGAAGTTATTGAGGTTTTTAAGTTTTAGACACTGAAATTCTCCAAAAAAACGTGCATCAACCAATCCAAATCTCAACCAAACAACATCTTTGCTAACCCTACAAACAATCATATGTCCTAACACACAATTTTCTATCACTGTGTTGATCCATCAGTCATCTTAACTCGTTCTATTGGTCATTGCTTAACGGTTTGGTCTTGATTTTAGTAAAATCCCGTGAAAGATTCAATTTCTCAGTTTAAATCACAGACTTGTAAAATCCGTGTACAGCAACATCATGTCTTACACTCGATTGGTGATTTGGAAGTGCTTAAAATGTATGATCTTTGTGGACAACAATGATAATGAATGCTACACTGAACGATTAAAGATGTTTGAATTAATCAATGAGGACGTGAGATCTTCATGTTACGAGTATAATGAGAATGAATTACCTGCTAATGCTCAGAATGCCATGCAAAGGAATCTTGCATTATACCCTATCAACAACTTCACTTACACCTCATGTTACTTCTACCTTTTGGTACGGAACGAACGTGCAATGCTTTTTTCCGTCAAGATTTATCCACATTAACGGGAACATTACTATTAAACTTAGAACAATTGGAACAACAACTTGTCAAAGAAAAGGTTCAAGAAGATAGCTCTAGAGCGCACTTGGTGATCCACAAAAATTTGATCATTCATCGGTGGGGAATTTACATCGATTATGATCAAGACATGACTGAAATGTCTTTCAAGAGACACACTGGAATGGAAATTTGCGTGTTCATAGAGACACTTATCCATCTCATGGATAATGTGGATAAGTATATTGAGGAAGTTACTCAGAAAGAGGAAAAAATAAATGAGACTCTGTGCGGTTGATGAGAAAGTTGTGATGAGTTGGGTAATGTATCGGTTGAAGAATCGGTGTTGCTGAATGCGAGAATGTCAAAGACAACAAATAATGATGTAACTAGCGTTAGATTTACTCTAACACACAAGAAGTAGATTCAAGATGTCGAAAGGGAATGAATGTTGGGCACAATCAAAAGATTGTAGTGTTGAGTGGGTAAAGCACCGGATGATGGATCAGTTGACACTGAATATAGAGGCTCGAGAGATAGATAAGGTTGACACGGCCAGCGGTCGGTGACTCTTGTTATACATGATGTGGATCAGATATCGATGATAATTAAGCAGGTGTCATGTAATGAGGTACCCTTAACTGTTCAACATAGTGCATCTACTAAAGTACTTAAACAAGCGATCATGATCTTTGAACATGACTTTGATAAATGTTTTATGGCGAGGGGGGGTGCGAGATTAAGTGTTTCAAAACAAAAGATATGGTTGATAAAAAGGCTTTTGATGAACTTTCAAACAAATTCTCAAATCTTGAAAAACATTTCATTTCACTTGAAATTGCGATACATAGTAAAGTAGAAAGTTTTCAACTTAACAAACCATGTAAAAATCCGGAACTACCTGAATTCCGTGAATTTTTTGAAATTAATACTTTGAAAGCTCAGCTTCAAGACAAAGAGTCAACTATGAACAATTTGAAGAAACATATATCTAATATGCATGTGAAAAGTAATTTGGTTACAAGTAATTTTGATGTTAACACTATTGATGATATTCAAATGAGAAATGATGAATTAGCGGTTTGTGTGGCCAAATTACTAAAGGAAAATGAGACTTTGAGAAAGCATCACATATAACTAAGTGACTCTGTCAAAGAAGCTAGAACTAAGTCAATGGAACAAACAAACTCTTTGATAGCAAAAATTGATGAAATCAAAGCTCAACTTCCGGAAAAGAGTTTCGCTATTGTTTCCTTAAAGAATGAGCTTAGAAAAACCAAAGGGAAAAGTGTGAACACTAAGTTTACAAAACCATTAACCTTGGTGAAGCCAGTTTCTCATCCCACTAGAGACCGGTCCGTTGTTAGGCAGCCTACTGCATTTATATCTGAAAGAACAAAATCCTTAAAGACAAGGTTTGCCTCCCAAGTTGATGCGATACACGTTTTGTCAAAACCAGTCACTTCACCTGAGTTATCTAAGAATAATGCTTCTAGCTCCGTTAACCCTCAACAAGTAGCTACTTCTACTCCTAGCACCTCTAGGATTAGTTCGAAAACAGTGTCAAAACCAAGCATTAAAACCCGAATTCATATGATATGAATGACTCGTGGAAGAACTATTATCTAGAAGAAGCTAGGAAAAAGGCAGATTGAAAAAGTAATTTTAGGTGCAATACCTAGGATGATGAATTTCCACGAGATTTCAAGGCACTACTAGTAGTAGTAAACCATTACCTAGGAACACTCAAAAGACTAGGGGTTGGCTTGCATCTAAGAGTAGTTATATGAAGAAGAATGCTAAGAATGTAGATAATGAAATTAGAAATTCGAGTCTTTTCGAATAAGAAACATTTTCCTAACTCACATGCTAAGGTACAATCCACTAAGACTACTAACATGGCTAAGGTTCAATATGTCATGAAGCAAAACAAACCTAAAACTCCACCCAGATGGATCTCAACTGCTAAATCTTTGGAGTCTAGGAATACCAATAAGTCTTCCACGTTGCATAAGAATATCAACAATCCTAAACCTTGCCATAAGTGGATACCGATGCAGTAGAATGTTTAAGGATGTTGGGCTTAGGTGGATACCTACCGGAAAGCTGTTTACCGATGGCAATATCAAGGTTGACCATGAAACCCCAAAGGGTTTGGATACTAATTTCACTAACCAATATATATGCAATCAAGAGGAAGGTCTAGGCTGGCGAGAGATGGGCGAGAGGTGGTCTAGGCGAGGGTATGTATTTGTGGGGCGAGGGATAGGCGAGTGTCTGGGCGAGGGTATGTATTTTTGGGGCGAGGATCTAGGCGAGGGTATGTATCTGTGGGGCGAAGGGGTTTGTTTGCGGATATCTCTGTCGATGTAAATGTGTATATATTTGTATTTTTTTGTGGGGCGTCAAATATATCTTTGTTTGTGGGGCGTCAAATATATCTTTGTATTTGTTGACATACAAATGTGGATATCTCTTAGATGTTGACGTCTTCTGTTGACGAAAGATATAGTGAATGACAAATAATTTCATGTTTGTTAACTCCAAAGCCTAGAACAAGTGCAAAAATATGTGTTATTTTGGGGTTTTGATCTATTTCATAAATATGGGTAGTTAAAGCTATGATTGTGACATAAAACCTTGGTATGTGGGCATGTGGGCAAATGGAAAAGCAAAATCATGATGGTGACATGTTTTGGTCATTTTCGTAAACTATATGAAAGAAGTTCAGTTTGGTAATATGACTCTCGATATGGATTATTTTTGTAATTTGAGAAAATTTATTAAATGAACTTTTTATAGTAGTAGTTTACGAATTTGAACCTCGCTCGTGAAATTTTCCAAAATAAACTTTTTAATATTATCCGTTAGATGGATTAGTAAATTAGTTTCTAACCATACACGTGTATAAAAAAGAGTCTGGGCTAGTCATGAGTGAGTCTTGAGTCAGGGCGATGGATGCGCGAAGTGTTGGGCGAGTATTGTAGCTAGGGATATATGAGGTCGGGAGGAGCAAGATGTCGACAGGCGAGGAAGCTGGAGGCGAAGCAAGGTTGGGCGAGAAGAAGATGAGGAGGAAGGTCTAGGCGAGCGAGAGAGAGGAAGATCTAGGCTAGGGCGAGAGATGGGCGAGAGGTGGGCTAGGCGAGGAGCTAGGAGAGGGTATGTATTTGTAGGGCGAGGGATAGTCGAGTGTCTGGGCGAGGGTATGTATTTGTGGGGCGGGGAGTGATGAGTGCTTATTCACTCATCATTTTACCATCTAAGCCCACAAAATGTCTAAAACTCTTGAAATATACCCATTTATATTGCAGATATCCTTGGAATGTGTTTTATCTATTTCAGGTACAAAGGATCGAAAACAGGCAAAAAGCGGACAGAAATGAGCTCGATTGGAAAAGCGTGCTTTGCTGACGGATAGGAATATGATTTTCTACATTTTGAGTCTCGGGATACACATTTGGGAGTGAGCTTGGGGAATCAGACGAAAAACCTATCCCTAAATCCAAATTACCAATTTACCCTTCTACCCGAACCCAAAATTACCATTTTACCCTTTTTGCAAAATCCAAAACTTTTAAAACCTCATTTTTATTTTACAACAATTATTTTTTTAAAACCAATTTTATTAAAATTATTTTCTTTCAAAAAAAAAAAAAAAAAAATATATATATATATATATATATATACAAAGTTTTAAAAATACAAAAGTATTACTTAAACCCTTTTAAACAAAATACAAAAAAAAATACTTAAACCATTTTAAGAAAAAAAAAACCTTTGAAACCTCTCTTCCCCTGCTTTTACCCAAAACTGATAAAACATCCCAAACCCAGAACCAAAATGGCGCCAAAGCACAAACCTCTCTACCCTTTGTCTTCTTCTCCAACATCTCACTATCACCTGGTCCCCAAGCTCTCACCTTTTGCCCCACACCCACATGGGTGAGATGCCATGTTGGCAATCCTCAAACCCCCCATTGGATACTAAAAAAGGACGGCTTGGATTAAACACCTTGGTGCCCAAGGAGAGATGGATGGCTAGGATGAAATGAAAGAAACACAAGTGCTTCAAGAAGTCTCATCTGTCTCAGCAAACTAACACAAGCACAAGCTCAAGACCTAGTTACTTTAGTATAAATAGAACACTTGTAGCCATTTGATAAGGCATTAGGTTTTTAGTATTTTTAATTTAGTTTTCTGTTTTTCTTTAATACGAGTTGTAGTATTTTACTTTTAATAAAAAAGTTTTGTTTCTCTCAAAATTCTATTTACAGCTTATTTTGCTAATAAGCACTTGAGTGCTTATTAGCTTATTACTCATTATATCTCAGTTCAAAGTTTTGATTTAAGCTACATTTTAGTTCTTGCAAAAGAAAGTATAAGTTTATTTCTAAAAAAACCAGTTTCAAAGCAGTTTGACCCCCATATAGGGGTGTTTGGTTTTGGCTATTAGCTTGGTTAAAACAAGATTCTACCCACTTTGACTTTGCAAGTCAAAGTGGTTTTAAGATTTTAAGGTTGTCCCAAGTGAAGTAAAATTGATTTAACAAGTGTTGTTAAGTTTTGAAAATAACAAAACCCATTTACATTTTACGTCTTGAACACCCAAGCGGCAGGTTAAGTTTGCTTTGCGACTTCTTTTAGCTTATTTGTCATCTAAATCTTTTCAAAACTGCTTCTCTTATATCCTCACATACCCATTTCAACATATTAATAGCTTATTTGGCACTTAGGATAGTTTAGCTTAGCTTAAATTCACATTCAAAATCTGTCAAAACCACATCAGTATCTGTTTCTGCAGTCCATTTGCATGCCTTCCATAGCTTATTATTAAGCTGCTCTAGACCTTTTTTAAGGATCCCAAGTAGCTTTTTAGGTACCCCTCTACCCCTAGTTGCATGTTTAGGTCTCCTTGTAGGTGTAGGTGCTCAGTTATAGCTTATTTATAAGCTTAAACACACCCCCTTAGGACTGCAACTGCAGTGCAGTTGCTACAGTAGCATCAGCAGCCTGCACTGCAGCCCCCTTTCCAGCTTACCTAGTGCTTATTAGTTGCTCCTTTCAGCTTATTTAGGTATCTTCAGTGCTTGTTTAGATAAAATAGATTAGGTTTAGTAGTATTTAGCTTATTTAGTGCTTATTAATGCTTAATTATCTATTGTGGTTGCAAAAGTCCATTTGATGCTTATTTCCCATTATAGCTTAGGATCTCCATTAAAAGCGCTTATTGCCTCTGATTTCCTGTTATCTTTAGCTTATTTTGTCTCTGAGAAATGCATACCAGCTTGTTACATTGACCTTAGCTTATCATTGCTTATTCATAAGTTCATTTAGCATAAAATCTTTCAAAAGGTGTGTTTGTTTTGCTTCTGTCACTATCATTTGGAGATAAGCGGATCATAACTTGACTTATTTAGCTTTTTCAAAAGTTTAAGTTTTTGATAAAATTGCTTATTTAGTTCTATTATTAAGTTGTTGAAAGAAAAAAAAAAAACCAAAAAAAAAAAATAATTACAAAAAAGGTGCAAGGACCAGTTTCGAACTCAGGTCTCTAGCATCACCAACCCAACACACACACCATTCACCAACTGCCCTAGGGACTTTATTCGTTAGAATATTGCAACACTTATCTCTTAAATACAAAAACAGTTTTTAACTTACTAGCTTATTTAGCTTTTTAATTGCTTATTCCAAAAAGCAGTTGGTGGTTTTTAAATTTTTCTTAGATTCAGTATTACTTAAAGTATTTTTAGTGAAATTTTCAGATTTTTCCAAAATAGTTTAGTATTTTTTATAATTAAATTAGATTAAATTAGTTTTTAAATCATAATAAATAATTTAAAAGTCGAAAAAATATCCGGCTTTTTCCTAAAATTATTTTTAGTCGTTTAGAGCGTAGGAAAATTAGTTTCACATCCTTAGGCCTTAAATTGCATCATTTTCACTTTTGAGGCTCGGGATTAGCCCAGGGTTTTCACGTTTTGCATATTATCACTCTAGGACTTAGTATAACTTAATTTTATTGTTACGTATGCTTAGTAATAGTTATTTAATCATTTACTTTGTTTCGTAGCCTTAATTACTTTCCCTTTAGTTTATTTGTAGAAAAGCGTAATCAAAACCAAAAAAAAAAACCGTAACATCGAGCATTTTAATAACAAACCTCAAGCGACATTCTCAATTCACACCTCGTTGGGAAGCGACCGGATATCCTTATCCGGTTATCACTTATCGAATATTTGGGGTTTTGGCGTGTCGACCTTTTCCTAAAGGGTTGGTTTGTAATTCTCTCATGGCGTATTCTATATTTGGTATATTTTACTATATCAAAATTTTGGCCCATTTGAGGTTGTGTCGCGACAATATCGTTAAGGTTTGACGATTAGTGACTCGAGATCCTTCCTTCGTGAAGTTATTGTTTTTATATAAAAATCAAAAAAGTAAAAATATTTTCCTTTTTCTTTTGTATATATATATAAAGATTAAAAATACAAAAGATTTTCCCTTTTGTTTTAAATAAAATAGAAGACACAATCAATATAACATTCTCAACGGAGGTGTTATCATTATAAGTTCCTGAACTAAAGATCAAAAACTTGCCTTTGTGTAAACTTGTGGATTTATTTATTTCTATCGGACAAACAAAGCGTGTGGTGGGTATAAGGGCGGCGACATTAAATTGCGGTTGTAAAGAAGGGTTTTAATAAGCTTGTGACCTACAAAGCTTCTCCATTTCGCTTGTCGTTTGTCTTGTAGAGGTGATTTATTCACTTGGGATTATTGGTTTAAGTTCACTATGTTTTGCCTCGGTCTTGTTTTAATTGAAAGTGTTGTTTTTGGTAGTGCATGCTTTTCGTTCTTCTAATTCTTCTACCCTCTTCTTGAACTTCATACAATTCCGAGAAGGCGAAATAGGCGTCCCGCCAATAGTCGAACCGAGATTAGGTACTAATCCCAACCCCATTCGAAATGGGATACCGAACCATGTCTGAGTTACTTCAAGCTCCGTGAAGCGGCTACGGTGATGCTATCGTCGTTCCACCAATTGACACCGAAAATTTTGAACTTAAAACTAATTTGATTCAATTGGTTTCATCTAAACCATTTCTTGGTCTTGATAGGGATGAGCCCCATGCCCATATCCGTTGGTTTAATCAAGTGGCTTCCACTATTAATTTTCGGGTGTCCTCAGCAGTCGATCAAGTTGATGTTATTCCGTTTTCCATCGAGGGATTTGGCTTGAGAAAGAAACCCCTCGTTCAATCACAACATGGGAAGACCTCTCTAAGAAATTCGTTAACCAATTTTCCCTCAGTGAAAACTACAATGTTAAAATGAAATAACCAATTTCCGACAAAGATTCGACGAAGTTTGGTGAAGCGTGGGATAGATTCAAAGAACTTCTACGAAAATGCCCACACCATGGATTCTCCGACCTTCATCCCGGTCGTCGTTCTCAATGCTTTAACCCCATCCGACCAAGATTAAACGCGCCCGGTGGTAATATCTTGAGTCGTATGCCGAGGATATTAGAGCGATTCGAGAACAAATCAAAGGTTCCAACCTCGAAGCAGAGCGATTGTTGCTAAAGTCACTACCAATTCTTCTTCATCCGTTGTGGAGTCAAAATTGGAAGGACTTACGGCGCCATTCATAGCATGATAAAGGAGTTAAAGATTCAAGCGGAACGTAAAGCGTTACCGAAACTTGTGTTATTTGCGGTGGTCCCCATCCGTATTACAATTTTCAAGCCACCGATGGTGGCGTCGAGAAATGCCACCGTGGCATTTGCTAATCACAATCACAATCCTAATCCGAATCAAGGATACCTTGCTAATCAAATGGGACCACCCTGTTTTCCTCAACCTAACAATCAAAATAGGTTCAATCAAAATCAAGTGAAAGGGCAAAATGTTCCATATCAAGCCCCGATGAACCAATACCCTCCCCAAAGGGGTAATCTCAATCATGGTTATCAAGCTCCTAATTACCAACCCCCGGTTGGCCCCTCTAATGAACTTTCCAACTACATTAAGTCTAATGAGGTTACAATTAGGGTTTGCAAAATAAATCACTACTTTGAAAATGAATTCCAAACTTCAATGTCAAAACAAGGTAATGAGTTCAAAATGAAGATTGAACAAAACAAACAACAAAATTGATCCAAAATCAATACAAAATTGAAATATGTTCAATAGTATCATGTGTCAAATGAATCCAAGCTTCAACTTCTAAAACCCTTCCCGCTAATACGATTCCAAATCCGGCGGAGAGTTGAATGCTATTGCCACCCGAAGTGGTAAGACATATGATGGACCCTCAATGTCTACACCCTCTCCGGTGAGGGAGGTAGCACAAGAAACCAGGTGACAAAGGAGGTGCATTCTACAAGCCCACAAAGTACCGCACACGCCCAACCTCCGGAGAACATCCCCATTCTCGGAGCCCGATGTTCCAAAGATTAAGCCTTCAATTCCTTATCCTTCAAGGCTTAATGATCAAAAGGCCCGCGACAAAACTAATCAACAAATGGAAAAGCTAATCCAAATCTTTCAAGATACGCGACTTAAATTAGTTTCATGAGGCTCTCCTTCTAATGCCCAAGTTTGGTCCGACGATCAAAAGTTTGTTGGGCAACAAAGAAAAATTTCCGAAGTTGGCTAAAACTTCGAACGAGAATTGTTCGGCGGTTATCCTTAAAAACTTCCTAAAGTTAGGAGACCCCTAAAGTTCCTCATCCCATGTGATTTTCAAGGATTAGTTCAATGCTCGCTTGGCCGATCTTGGCGAGCATTAACTGATGCCACACTCCTCGGTGGAAAAAGCCTGCTACCCCCACTCACACCTTTGATGTATGATCCTCGAGCTTCGTCAATCCAACCAATTCTCATCCGTTAGGCATAGCCGGGATGTCTGTGGTAGGAAAATTTCATTTCCTCGACTTTGTTGTCGTCGATTTCGATGTCGATCCCCAGTGCCCCTCATACTTGGGAGGTGCTTTTAAAAACGTCGTGCAATGATCGATGTTGATGAAGGGAAATCACTTTGAGGGTAAACAAAAAGTCAACTTTCAATGTTAACCAAGATTTGAAATCTATGCCTACCATTTGTGGTTTGATAAAGTTGAAAGCCGCAAACCAAGGTGACAAAGGACCCGTGCTTACTAATAACGGAAGTACCGGAAAACGCCCAACCTAAGGTTATCCAAAATTCTTCATCTAGGATTGATCAAAGTCTTTCACATTTAAGAGATCTTCGAGTAAACGTGTTGAGCTTAAAGACGATTACCAAGAAACGGAGACCATAACGAAGTGGTGGAAATTGCTAGCTCTAAGAGCACACCACTTGTCCCACCTCCAAGACGGTTAATCGAATCGATCTTGTTGAACCTTCTTCAAGTGGCAATCCCACTCCTTCGACTCATTATTTCCGACTTTTCCCTTCCCCACCCGCCAGGGAAGTAACTTGAATTTGGAAGAGATCTGGCTTATTATTTTCCGTGAATTGATGATGATGAATCGACCGAGGGAGACCGTGTTCGCCTTGAACAATTACTTAGTGAAAATGAAGACCGTTGTCTTCACTCTCCCAGAAATTGAAATTAAAGAAGTTGAGCTTTTGACCAAGAATCCTTCGAAGCCCGAGCCCGAGGATTCACTATTGATTTACTTTGAGAGTTCGCCGATGAAACCGCTTGGTCCTCCCCACCGAATTGACAATGAAGTCTTTGACTTTGAATCCGACTTACGTGAACTTGAGTATTTGTTGTATGGAGATCCGGCCACTTGATCCTTCAATTGATAAGGAGTTCTCCGATAAACTCCGCTTCTGGACTGATTCCATCTAAGAATGAAAATTTGAACGATGATCCTTTGGAAAATTTTGATGATCCATTCTTTCCCAAGAAGGAGAAGAACCTTAAAGTTTCAATTGATGAACTTGTTGGTCAAGATGTTCTTCATCCTTTTTTAACCGAGAGTGACTCTTCTTCGAGGATTTTACCGGTTGACACATTTGATTCATGCCTCTCTGAGGATAAAGTATTCAAACCCGGTATAATACCTTCCAAAGGAGTTCACTCTAAGAGAACTCAAATGTTTCAAACTCTTCGACCTAACCATGAACTCCTCTTCTCTATGGAGTTATTTGTGACTAAGAGTGTGCTTCTCGATGATCCATCATTCCTCGCCTTCCGCTAAACCGCCGGATGATGGATTCATCTTTGGTTTTAAACCCGATATCGGTTTTTGATCTCTGGGGTGGGCAAAGATTTTGAACACTATGTTCTCATGCCTAAAATTTTGCCCACCCAACCCAATTGCACCTCATTCGAAATGAGGATTTCATTTTCACCCCAAGCATCTCCATTCATCATTCTTTTCGAGCCGGATATATCTCATCTGAGTGGAACTTTCATTCAATGTTTATCCAAACCATTTGAATGAAAGTCCATGGAGATTTTCCACTGCTCCCCATGGACCAATGACTGGGGCCTAGTCAAGCTAGCGACTCGGTTAAAAAAACAGAGCATTTTGGGTGTCCACCCATGTTTCTATCTTCTTTCTATTTTCTAACACTAAGTGTGGGGAATTTCCAATCGTTGTTTGCTTGTTGTGTGTTTGCTCTCGCTTTGTGATTCTGAGATCGTGATGATTGATGCTATTGCAATCCACCGCCCAATATCCGATCTTTTGCCAACGCATTATCCGGGATATCTTTATAAAATCCTTTTTGTGAAAAAGATTTCGCCCACACTTGGCTAGTAGTATTACCTTTTCCGCTCTATAGTGCTCGGCCCAACTTTGAATATTGAGGGCAATATTATTAATTTAAGTGTGGGGAATTCTAAACTAATTTTGACAAGATGTACCTTCTAGTACCCTAGCAACCCGCTTTGACCAAAAAATTTAAATTTTTATCTTTTAAGTCAAGTATTTACATTTTCAAGAAGTGCTGTAATAAAGCATTGATGCTTCGGCATTAATGGTAGTCTTGATTCGCTAGAACAAAGGGAATCCCGACTCTGCTAGAGTGTTGATCTAGTCGCTTCTTTAACATTTAGGCTAAGGTTACGCTACAGTAAATGAAAATGCTAAGCGTGGAGTAGTTGGTTCTCTTTAGAGCTTATATAAGTAATCTATGGCTTTTTCTCCCAGAAGGTAACTAATTGGACTTAAATACGTGCTCATTGTCAAATTTTTGAACATTCAAATCGCCTTGTTACAATAAAAAGTTTTTAAGCAAAATTGATTTAGAGTCCGAGTTCAACTTTTATTTAAATTCCCAGAAAGCATACTTTCAAATGAATAATGTTGCAAAATGAAAGTACCGTAAAGTTGCTTGATTGATGCAAAAGTTGCAAAGTTTAAAGTTAAAGTCGTGTGAAAAAAAAAAAAAGTGAAAAGAAAAAAAAAGTGATGAAAAAGTTGAAAATGAAAAAAGAAAATATGAGTTTGCGAATAAAAGCATTATGTTGCTTATGAATAAATGTAAACTGCTTTTTCTTAAATTTAAATCGGAAGTTGAACTCGATTCGCCAAAGTTGTCTAAAGTTTGACGGTAATTTGGAAATCCTTGATTTCAAAGATCCCAGTCCGATACTATTCTCGAGGGTGAAACCTAGCCTCCTTAAAAGGACAAGCCAGAAGAAAGTCGCAACATGGAGTGATCTCACCTTGGAATCTCAATTTCTAAATTGTCGCTCGGTGTGATCCATTTAGGTTTAGTTTTAACTTAACGGTAGCTTCAGAAATCTTTGAATCAATTCTCGCTAATTCTCCACTATTCTCTTCGTGGAGGTGTCAAAAGCCCTGTCGCTTAAAACTAATGTTTTGGGATGTTGAGAAGAACGCCGCTACATGGAAGAGGCCTTTCGATCCTTAGACTTTCATCTTTCCGTGGGTTAGTACTTTGGTTAAGTGGATAACAACCATAACAAATGTCGATTTCAATGGTCAAACTTTTGAAAATGAGCACACACACTTAAATTGTACAAATTGCGGGAGTAAAAAGTTAAGTCTTGACTTACATAGATTATTTGTATAAGTAGCGTTAGCATTTTACAAAAACATTTGCACAATAAGTTTAAGCTTGGTTTGAGAGTATAAAAAAAGAGGATGATGACATTATAATTCCCTAAACACCCATTTGCGTGAATCCCGCTCTATGATGCCATGTTTTGATAATCGCATTTTATTTATTATCGTCCTTGTTTAAATTTCTCGAAGTTGAATAAAAAGTCAAACCGGTATACTTGGTGTTTTTGATCCATTCATTACTTATATGATCGATTGCTAGTGACTAGCAATTGATAGTGTGGGGGATTTGATGAGTGCTTATTCACTCATCATTTTGACCCATCTAAGCCCACAAAATCTAAAACACCGAATATACCCATTTATATTGCGATATCCTTGGAATGTGTTTTTATCTATTTCGTACAAAGGATCGAAAACGGGTAAAAACGGACGTAAATGAGCTCGGATCTGGAAAACGCGGTTTGCGACGAGCCTGATGATGATTTTCTACATTTTCGTGAGTCTCACATTTGGGAGTGAGCTTGGGGAATCAGACGAAAAACCTATCCCTAAATCCAAATTACCAATTTACCCTTCTACCCGAACCCAAAATTACCATTTTACCCTTTTTGCAAAATCCAAAACTTTTAAAACCTCATTTTTATTTTACAACAATTATTTTTTTTAAAACCAATTTTATTAAAATTATTTTCTTTCTAAAAAAAAAAATATATATATACAAAGTTTTAAAATAAAAAGTATTACTTAAACCCTTTAAACAAAAATACAAAAAAAAAATACTTAAACCATTTTAAGAAAAAACCTTGAAACCCTCTTCCCCTCTTACCCAAAACCCGTAAAACATCCCAAACCCAAACCAAAATGGCCAAAGCACAAACCTCTCTACCCTTTGTCTTCTTCTCCAACATCTCACTATCACCCGTCCCCAAGCTCTCACCTTTGCCCCACACCACATTGGGTAGATGCCATGTTGGCAATCCTCAAACCCCCATTGGATACTAAAAGACTGCTTGATTAAACACCTGGTGCTGTAAGGAGATGGATGGCTAGGATGAAATGAAAGAAACACAAGTGCTTCAAGAAGTCTCATCTGCCTCAAAAAACTAACACAAGCACAAGCTCAAGACCTAGTTCCTTTAGTATAAATAGAACACTTGTAGCCATTTGATAAGGCATTAGGTTTTAGTATTTTAAGTTTTAGTTTTTCTTAATACAGTAGTATTTTTACTTTAATGAAAAAGTTTTGTTTTCTCAAAATTTATTTACAGCTTATTTTGCTAATAAGCACTTGAGTGCTTATTAGCTTATTACTCATTATATCTCAGTTCAAAGTTTTGATTTAAGCTACATTTTAGTTCTTGCAAAAGAAAGTATAAGTTTATTTCAAAAACCGCTTTTCAAAGGACCCCATATAGGTGTTTGATTTTGGCTATTAGCTTGGTTAAAACAAGATTCTACCCACTTTGACTTTGCAAGTCAAAGTGGTTTTAAGATTTTAAGGTTGTCCCAAGTGAAGTAAAATTGATTTAACAAGTGTTGTTAAGTTTTGAAAATAACAAAACCCATTTGCTTCGTCTTGAACACCCAAACAGCAGTAGGCTCGCTGGTTCCTTTTTAGCTTATTTGTCATCTAAATCTTTTCAAAACTGCTTCTCTTATATCCTCACATACCCATTTCAACATATTAATAGCTTATTTGGCACTTAGGATAGTTTAGCTTAGCTTAAATTCACATTCAAAATCTGCCAAAACCACATCGACTGATTCTCTGCAGCACCATTTGCATGCCTTCCATAGCTTATTATTAATGCTTCTAGATTTTTTAAGGATCCCAAGTAGCTTTTTAGGTACCCCTCCACCCCTAGTTGCATGTTTAGGTCTCCTTGTAGGTGTAGGTGCTCAGTTATAGCTTATTTATAAGCTTAAACACACCCCTCTAGATCCAGAATCAGCAGCTGCTTAAGTTACAAGAGTGATCAGCACCAAGCACTACAGCCTTCCGCCTTACCTAGTGCTTATTAGTTGCTCCTTTCAGCTTATTTAGGTATCTTCAGTGCTTGTTTAGATAAAATAGATTAGGTTTAGTAGTATTTAGCTTATTTAGTGCTTATTAATGCTTAATTATCTATTGTAGTTGCAAAAGTCCATTTGATGCTTATTTCCCATTATAGCTTAGGATCTCCATTAAAACCGCTATTGCCTCATTTCCTCTATCTTTAGCTTATTTTGTCTCTGAGAAATGCATACCAGCTTGTTACATTGACCTTAGCTTATCATTGCTTATTCATAAGTTCATTTAGCATAAAATCTTTCAAAAGGTGTGTTTGTTTTGCTTCTGTCACTATCTGTTGGAGATAAGCAACTATAATGACTTATTTAGCTTTTTCAAAAGTTTAAGTTTTTGATAAAATTGCTTATTTAGTTCTATTATTAAGTTGTTGAAAGAAAAAAACCAAAAAAAAATATTTACAAAGCAAGGACCGGCTTCAACTCGTGTCTCTAGCATCACCAACCCAACACACACACCATTCACCAACCGCCTTAGGGACTTTATTCATAGAATATTGCAACACTTATCTCTTAAATACAAAAACAGTTTTTAACTTACTAGCTTATTTAGCTTTTTAATTGCTTATTCCAAAAGCAAGAAATGGAATTTTTCTTAGATTCAAAGATTTTAAAGTATTTTTAGTGAAATTTTCAGATTTTTCCAAAATAGTTTAGTATTTTTTATAATTAAATTAGATTAAATTAGTTTTAATTCATAATAAATAATTTAAAAGCTCAAAAAATAATCCCGGCTTTTTCCTAAAATTATTTTTAGTCGTTTAGAACGTCGGAAAATTAGTTTCACATCCTTAGGCCTTAAATTGCATCATTTTCACTTTTGAGGCTTCTGACCCGTTTTACCTTTTGCATATTATCACTCTAGGACTTAGTATAACTTAATTTTATTGTTACGTATGCTTAGTAATAGTTATTTAATCATTTACTTTGTTCCGTGCCTTAATTACTTTCCTTTAGTTTATTTGTAGAAAACGTAATCAAAAACAAAAAAAAACCGTAACATCAAGCATTTTAATAACAAACCTCAAACGAAATTCTCAATTCACACCTCGTTGTAAACCCGGATATCCTTATCCGGTATCACTTATCGAATATTTGAGGGTTTTGCGTGTCGACCTTTTCCTAAAGGGTTGGTTTGTAATTTCTCGCCGTATTCTATATTTGGTATATTTTTACTATATCAGGGAGCTAGGCGAGGTTATGTATTTGTGGGGCGAAGGGGTTTGTTTGTGGATATCTCTGTTGATGTAAATGTGGATATCTTTGTATTTTTTTGTGGGGCGTCAAATATATCTTTGTTTGTGGGGCGTCAAATATATCTTTGTATTTGTTGACATACAAATGTGGATATCTCTTAGCTGTTGACGTCTTCTGTTGACGAAAGATATAGTGAAGTACAAATAATTTCATGTTTTTTAACTCCAAAGCCTAGAACAAGTGCAAAAATTTGTGTTATTTTGGGGATAGTTGTATTATATTGAGTAAAAGCTATGATTGTGACATAAAACATTGGTATGTGGGCATGTGGGCGAATGGAAAAGCAAAATCATGATGGTGACATGTTTTGGTCATTTTCGTAAACTATATGAAAGAAGTTCAGTTTGGTAATATGACTCTCGATATAGATAATTTTGGTAACTTGCTTAACAAACAATCTTGAAGCTCGTTTTCTAATGTAATTTATAAAATTATACCAATAGTCAATGCCATGAGTAAACAATTGTAGATTTCTGATTTAAAAGAAGCAAATAATGGGATCCACTCATTTATTATATAGAGTATTACCGTGAATAGCAACTAGATTTTATAACGGCAGATAGTTATAGCGATATTTTGGTTATACAAAACAACAATATAGTTAAGCAAAATGTAACTATAATTATGTGCCGCTTTAAAATCCCGTTAATATGCATGTGCTCTCTGTTTGAGTTTTCATATACTCGACCAAACTTTACTAGTACTTTATTCTGTCAACTTTTATATTTTTGTGTGTTTCTTTAAATCGTGTGTTTTTTTAGATAAATTTTAGTGCTTCAGAATTTGAAGTTTTCAAGAAATGTGATATACTCATTATATGTAGTATATATTAGGGAACCATTCACTGCAACAAAATAGTAACTTACTCACACTTATCAGAGCATGGTGCCACACTTTAAAATGTGCAGAACAAAAAAGTTCACACTAGTATATATGTGAACCAATTTGGTGTAGCAAATATTTTCACACCTTTATGTGTGAAGCTTAATGAATATTTTTCACACTTTTAAGTGTGAGGGTTTTAAAATAATTCTTCACACTTTTAAGTGTGATGATTTTGTTTTGAAATAATTCTTCACACTTGTAAGTGTGATGATTTTGATTTTGAAGAATTTTCACATTTTTAAGTGTGAGATTAAAATTCTTCACACTTTTAAGTGTGGGGATTTTAAACAATTATTCACACTCTTAAGTGTGAATATCTTTTAAAAAAAATTCACGGTTCATAAAGTGCGAAAAAAAAGGGTGTAAAAATGACAAATTTGTTGTAGTGATTGAATTACCTTTTGACTCCTCCAAAGTTCCTTTTGAAAGCTATTATCCATTTTTAGAACAACAAGATTCATTGGCTGGAAACTGTCTGGGAATGAACTTGCAGGATAATTTACCCAATTAATATACCGCAACTCATTTGAAAGAAAATTAGGCCCTTCGACGTTATCGTCATTAAACATAATCACATGAATCCACCTTAGTTTCTTCAAGTTTGAAAAAAACTTAAAGAACAGTGATGGAACCAAATCTCGACTTTGGTATTCACTTATCATTATCGCTTCAATCTTGTCATTTTCCTGCAATAATTTGAGAAACAATGTATAGGTTAGCTTTTATCATTGTGTATCTCATTATTTTAGTGTATATATATATATAGCAGGTTCCCGGCTAGATATGGCGGTACACCGTACTAAATTTTGTATATAACAAATGTTTTTCATTTATTTGTTTTTTTAGGAATAACTTTATGTATTTTAATTTCCGGTGAGCTACATCTTTTAAATTATTACACTCGCCTTATTTGCCATGTTTTATATGCAATCGAGGTAAAGTTGTTTATGATTGAATCTCAGAGGCATTCTTATCATTTGGTGCATTATAATGTAGTTAAGATATTATAAGTTTCATGTTAGATAGTCTTTAAAATAAAATAAAAATGTAGAAAATCATAAGGTTGTGACATGTGGAATTTAAGGTTTAAATTTGAAATAAATCATAAATGAAATTAAAATGGCATTATAGGTAATTAGAACCTCCTTATATTTCTCCACACAATTAAACCTAGAAACTCAGGTTATTAACTAAAACCAAACCGTTTGACACCTTCTCGGGTCACTTCTGTCAGCAACCGGTTTTGTTTCCTTATAGTCTACAACCGACGATACTAAACCCGCTTACAAAACTGCCAGATCCTAATGGAAAGCCTTATCCTACACACTCTCCAAATAACTTTGTCTATTAGACACATAAACGTTGGAACCCAAGTCGTTACCACCATGAGTGGAGGATCTAAATCACGTTGCCTCCTTTGTCGGAACCCTAGTCATTTGTGATTAGTTATTAGCTAGACTTGTACTATCTCTGTCCCAAAATTATTGTCACCATACGACAATTACACAGTTTAAGAAAAATGCATTTATTATAGCTTTGATTTTTTGTAAATTTAACAAAAAGACAATTTTATCCTTTGACATTCATTTAATGCTTTCATATAGTTTTGTAAATAATAATTTTGATTAAGGGTAGTATAGTAAAGTCAATCAAGTCCAAATACTGTATATAGCAGTGGAAAATTAATTTGGGACAAACCGAAAAGGAAAGATGGACAATAAAATTGGGACGGAAGGAGTATTAATTTTAATTTGATGATGGTTAGCTAACTGATGTGTTTTTTTGTCATAAAAACTATCGAAATCATGGATGTAAAGCATTATGTATATGTGCATGTATGAAGAAGAAGCAAGATGCCTAATGGAATTTAATTAATGATTAAATAATAGCTGGTGTCAATTAAACAAAGAAAAGATAGCCTATGATGCCATATGCGGTGCGGTGTATATATATATATATATATATATATATATATATATATGATGACGATAGTCCGCATTCGGTCATGAACCCCACCAATGGACGCTACTAACACTCGAGCCCGACAAGTGGGTTGGTCACGTAACGGGTTCGGGCTCACGGCGGCC
The DNA here is from genome assembly GCA_910596185.1 of Chrysanthemum makinoi. Classification (NCBI taxonomy): domain Eukaryota; kingdom Viridiplantae; phylum Streptophyta; class Magnoliopsida; order Asterales; family Asteraceae; genus Chrysanthemum; species Chrysanthemum makinoi. The sequence continues at coordinate 261,243,343 of OU343224.1, read as the reverse complement.
CAAACCTCGGTTATTTATGGTCTTGATATCGGATATCTCTTATTTTTATGGGATATGTATCAACCAACCGACTTTAGGCGGATATCAAGGTGTGGAACACGAACCAACAAGGATTTAGGGTATATAAAGGGCATCTTGGCCCTCATTAAAGGTATGATCACAAAACCCAACCACTCAAAACCCTAAAACCGATTACTTACTCACGCCGAGGATAATCGGGAGACAATCACCGATAAGCCTAACGGTGTTTTCTAGTGCGCAGTCTCAAGCATCAAGGTCTAATTGATACGAGAACCGAGTCCAAATAAGGAACGCCAACAAAGGGTCCGTATGGAAACAGTATTGACCCCTGAGCGGAAGCTCGCTCAACTAGCCAAGTGACTTCGTGTCCCAAAACTACTAAACCTTGCTGCCCCTCATGCAAGAGGAAGCGAAAAGAGGTCGAGTCAGAGCCGCAAGCCCACTCAACTTCACCCGAGTATGAGACATCCCCATCTCGCCACCGAGGGAGAGGCTAGAGGGACAGCCTCCCGCCCCCGTTTACCAGATCGGAGGAGAGTTGAACGATGAAGCACCGACCTAACAGATCCGGGAGAACACGAAGATGATGGACTGCATCAATGCCCACGCAGGCTTGGTAGCCGCAGGTCCATGACGCAGACTTGGGCACTCCCTCATGAAAGCTCTTCGAGCTCTGATTTCGAGGACAATGGGCGCAACCAAAAGAGGGGAAGCTCGTCCAGCTGACCTCTGACAATGAGGACCGAAACAGACCGGAAGTCCGTGAGAAGATATCGCCAAGAGGACGAAGATATATTCTCTTCTGCCGCCAAAAGGTGGATGCGTCACTCTGGCGCGACGCACATTTTTCGTATAAGAGAAGGCGCATTCCCGCCAATGTGATGGAACGTGATCCTAACGATCACCTAAAATTTTCGGTCACCGCTACCATCGAAAATTGCCACAACCTCGTGTGGTGCCACATGTTCAATTCCACATTAGTGGAAATGCGCTAAACCGTTCAAGAAGTTCCACGCTGTAAGCATTGGTGGTTTTGAAGAGTATGCGAAGCGCTACCGAACTTTACTCAAAGGAAGAAGCGTTAAAACCCTCGTCAACTTGCTGTGGTAAAACGCCGTGGGATCTACAAGCGCTTATGTGGAACGCTACAAAGACTAATGCATACATGTCAAGGCATGCCTAAATACTAAAGATCTCGTGGTTCATGAACGGAATCAATAACCCGTAACTCATCGAAGGTTGAACCACAAGGTTCCCCAAACCTTTGATGAACTTATGAAACACACGAGGTCCTTTATCCAAGGAGAAGCTGCTGCGCCAGCATTAAAGAAGAAAGGCTACTCAAACTATAGGTCACAAGAAATGTTCTAGAGACAATCCATTGACCGTGAGTAGCAACCGCGAACAAGAACTAATGCGTCGTGGGAGCGGACGAGAATGACAAGTATACCCCGCTAACTAAGACTCCAAAGGAGATATTCGCGAACGGAAGGCCAACTTCCCGAGACCCCACCATGCGCACTCGCAAGAGAGCGCCGTAGGAACGGATACACGCGACTATCATGGACGTAAGGGCCACACCACCAATGAGTGTGTCCAATTGCGCCAACTAATTGATAAGCTAGTAAAACAAGGCAGATTGGACCATTTAGTTAAGAACATCAAGGATGGGAAAGATAAGCAAAAGACCGGGAACAAGAAAGAAGCACCCAAAGATAAAGTTACCATTTACATGATACAATCATGGCAACAAAGACTAGGCGTAAGGTCGACCAAAAGTTTTCGTGGGCGAAATTTCTTTCCCGCCTTGGCTGCGCGACAACGGGGTAGAACCTCTTACCATCGAAATTAATGCGGAAGTCGCGATATCGCGGCATGTATGTTGATGGAGGAGCATCCACGATATAATGTATGAACATTGTTTCAAGCGGCTGCGACACGAGATCTGGTCAGTTAAGCGGCCATGGCGTCGTTGGCCGGTTTCACGGGAGAAAAGATATGGCCCATGGGGCAAATACGCCTACTAGTCAATGTTGGTGATAAGGAACACTCCAGCGGACTGGATGAACTTTATGGTGATCGATCCCTTCACCATACAATGGCATTATTGGAAGGCGGGGATATCGACCATCTGCAGCGGTGCCGTCACGGCATATGGGATGCTCAAGTTCGGATGGAGGGGGCATTGTTACTCTACTATAATACCATCGTACCACGGAGAATGTAACACGATTACATGTGAGGCAGGCAGCGCATCGAGCGATGCAACTAAAGTATCAAACTCGCCGAGGGTCGCAATTCATCCGATTACCGTGAGCAAGAAGTATCGTCGGGGGATGCATTTGATAAAGGCGGCGGGTGTGCGCTACTCTTGCAAAAGAATCTGGATATCTTTGCATGGGAACCAAAACACATGACTGGTGTGCCACGCTCGATCTGAGAACACAAGTTGAGAATCCGACAAGGATACTCCCAGTCTGACGAGAAGAAGTGCGGCCGGGCTCGAGAGCGCCAAAAGCCATGCGGAGGAAGTACACAAACTTGTGGATCACGGTATCATCGCGAGAAGTCTATTACCATGGCCCGGCTTTCCAACCCGTGATGGTCAGAAGAGCGATGGTAGTTGGCGGATGTGCGTGGACTTCATGGATCTCAACAAAGCATGTCCACAAGACTGCTACCCACTACCAGAGATAGATTGGAAGGTAGAATCTTTGTGCGGATACCCACTTAAATGTTTCTTAGACGCATACAAAGGGTACCACCAAATCCAAATGGATAAAGAAGATGAGGAAAAAACAACCTTCCATACAAGCCAAGGCGTCTATTGTTATACAAAGATGCCCTTTGGCTTGAAGAATCTGGCCACACTACCGTGATTGGTAGATAATGCATTTGAAAAGCAATTGGTACGCAACCTAGAGGTCTATGTTGATGACCTTGTCATAAAAAGCCATATTGAGGACGAATTGGTGCGCGACATTGAGGAAACATTTAAGACACTACGAGAGATCAACATGAAGTTAAATCCTAAGAAATGCACCTTTGGCGCTACAGAAGGCATGTTCCTTGGATATTTGATAGAGCCCGATGGCATTAAACCGTGTCGAGAAAAAACGGTACGTCATCCAACTTCCTTTACGCGACGCGTTGAAGGAAGTCCGGTCTCTGAATGGAAAATTAGCCGGTTTGAACATATTCTTGTCCAAATCAGCAGATAAGTCACTCCCCCTCTTCAAAACGCTCAAGAAGTGTACGAAAAAGGGAGACTTTATTTGGACTACGAGCGAGAAGAAGCTTTTATACGGCTTAAACAACACATAGCAGCTCCCTATGCTAGTCGCTACCGCCAGAAGAATTAATTATGTACTTATCTGCGACTCATGGAGCGGTCGGTAGTGCTACGGCGGATAAGAATTCAAGTACAAACAGGTATATTTTGTAAGCAAAGCACTCAAGAAAACGGAGGTTAACTATAGCGCAATGGAAAAGTTGGTCTTGGCATTAGTATTCACGCCAAAAGGTGGCGAGGTACTTCCAGGCGCACCCGATAGCGGTGATCACAGACCAATTTATCAAGCAATTCATCTCCAAACCGGCGCGCAGGCGACTCTGAAGTGGAGTGTGTTGCTAGGTGAGCATAACATCTCCTACGCACCCGCGTCGCTGCGGTTAAGCGGGCGATACTAGCGAGACTTTATCATCGAAAAACCAAGTCGCGATGATACACCTTCACAAAGCGAGGTGGAACTACAAGAACCATGGATCCTATTCACGAATGGATCTTCATGCGTGGGCCGGGTCAAGCGCTGAGCCTTATCCTCGCGAGTCCGAAGGAATGGAATTCACTACGCTGCGTTTTGAATTCACGACCACAAACAACGAGTCGAGTATGAAGCCCACGATTCTTTGGATTACGCATTGCGGCTTCGAATGGGCATACGCAACCTAGAAGCAAATGTGGATTCCCGGTTAGTAGCCAACCATGTGTTGGGCGAATATGTGGCTAAATAGGAAAACATGGTTCAATACCTCGACAAGACCAAGTCACTAATCCGTGGTTTCGACAAGTTTACCATCAAACAAGTTCCTAGAGGAGAAAGCGAGAAGGCGGATGCACTGAGCAAGATTGCATCCACAAGCTTTGCGCTTTGTCAAAACAAGTATTGGTGGAGACTCTTAAGACCAAGTCCATCTCAGAGATGGAGATATCCACGGTGATAGAGGAACAAGGTCCTACATGGATGACTCCAATCGCCGAGTTTATAAGCAAGGGCATCGCCCCAAGAGCGAAGGATGCCCGACGAATACGTCGCACATCACAGAGGTTTGAACTTCGAGATGGTATATTATATCGGCGTTCATTTCTACAACCATGGCTTCGATGTGTCGGACCCTTTCAAGCAGATTACGTTCGAGAGATCCACACGGTTCATGCGGTATGAACTCGGGACCACGGTCCGTTGTAGCAGCGCCTACGGTCGGATACTATTGGCCTACGATGCACCGTGCGCGCGGGATTTGATAAAAAGTGTGGCGACTGCCAAGTTCATAGACCCATCCCAGCCGAGCCACACGGAGCTAACACCTATTACGTCGCCATGGCCATTCTATAAATGGGGTATCGACATTGCAGGCCCCTTCCCTGTTCCAGCAGGGGGACTGAAATTCCTTATTGTGGCTATAGACTATTTCACTAAGTGGATTGAGGCAAAGGCGGTCGCGACAATCATAGGTAATCAGGTAAAACGATTTGTTTGGGAGAATATCGTATGCCGTTTCGGATTACCTGGGGAAATCATTTCGGACAATGGAAAACAATTATGTGACAACCCTTTCAAGGAATGGTGCGAGAAACTAAAAATTGCACAGCACTTCGCGTCAGTTAAACACCCACAAACCAATGGTTTGGTTGAGCATGCAAATCGTAGTCTGGGTGAAGGAACCCCAGAACGCTCAACAGTAACCCCAACGGTTTCAACACTACACGCAAAAGAAGAGAGTTAGTGATTATTTCATAACATAAACAGGGAAAGTGATAAGTTCTTCGGGACAATACTTACTTGGGGGCGGTCCTCGGTTGCGAGGCGATGCATCGTCTGATGACGACTCCACGTCACGAATGACATGACGTTTTCTCCTGGATGAGCATGCGCCATCACCACCAGGCGCCCTCTTGCGCTTTACCCTTGGCTGCCTCCTCTGCTCTACCCCGAGGACCCCCACCTCTCACGCTGCCTGTGCGTGAAAGCTCCACTCCAAGGGAGTGTACCCTGGGGCTGGGCACGCTGCGCAGAGGGGTCGCCTCCAGCACAACGGGGGAACCACCCCCCGATTCCTCTAGATCCATCTCCATGGTGCGCCCCGCGATAGCATCCAAAATGGGGACTTCTCCTTCTCTCGGAGGGCACACCCCACGGTGACTGGCGGGTCTTGCCAGCGAACAACGGCCGAACAAATCCATCTCTGCGCAGCAAGAAACAAACAAAAACAAGAGTTATATAAAATACAACGGCGAAAAGAAATGCTCACACTAATAAAGCAAAGGAGAAGGAAGGACGAGCACCCACCCTGGTCATTCGCGTCTAGGAAGGTTGGCACCTCGTCAGGACTATCGAAATAGTTGCGGCCGATGCCCATGTGCACCAAAAATCCTCTCGGATAGGAATTGATGGGAATACGATTGGTGTTTATCTTTTCCGCATCATCCACTATGCGCACGTTCCGAGGAGTGGGCCATCCTTCGGTAGCGAACTTTGGGTATAGAAGCGAGAAGCCCGGGGAAAACGCCTCATCAACCCGAAAAATTTCTCTCTCAATTCCTAAGCGCGTCTAATTTCTCGATATAACAACGCGGTAGCCGTCTGCGCTTAGCAAAAGAAACCCACCCGTTTGACCACGACGTATGGTAAAATGCGCGGAAGAGATAGATGGTGGGGTTAATTGCCAACAAACGGCAATTCACCTCGAAGTTTGTTATTTTTGCTGCGCCTATACAGTGCAGTTGGGAACGTTGCACAAGAATAAGGAGATAGGCACATGTTGATTTGCAAATTCGAAAAAATGTGTGTATACCCCCACTTTCCCTTCAGGGAAATCCGCTATCGACGCATGCGCAGCCGGAACTACCGGATGCAACGCGAGCGGGATATAATACTCCGAAGTGAACTCACGAATTTCGTCCTCGGTTATATCGGATGAGAAGTCAGTTAATCCAAGAACCATGATGAGATTTTGAATGCGCACGCACTGTTACCTTTAAAAGTATGTGGGTTTCTTGGTTGATATTTCGAGCTTTTTTAATAATGGTGGAAATGCTTTTTTACTCTGATAACCACAGTGGAAGGGAGGCGGAAGTTTATATAGGGTTCCACATCCATGCGATGATCGACATGTGGACCTCACTATCTCTAAAAGTGTGGATAGGAGTTGCTGACGTGGCGCACCCTCCACCCACTTTTTCACGTTTTACGAAGGATATATTTGACCTAATTAGACTGGATCCACCGTATTTTCTCTTAGGCGGGAAAACTTTGAAGCTTCCCCCTGCCTCGAGGAATATATTTGCTACAGTTATTAGTCTAGCATCTGCGGGTTCCACCTCGCATACTAGGCTGGGGGACATGATGACGTATAGTCCGCATTGGTCATGAACCCACCAATGGACGCTACTAACACTCGAGCCCGAGAGTGGGCTAACAAGTAACGGTTTGGGCTCACGAAGGCCCAAACCCGAAGTTATTTATGGTCTTGATATCGGATATCTCTTATTTATAGGATATGTATCAACCAACCAACTTAGGCGGGATACGCCGAAGGTTGTGGAACACGAAACCAACAAGGATTTCGTAGGTATATAAAGGGCATCTCGGCCCTCATTAAAGGTACGATCACAAAACCCAACTTTCCACTAAACCCTAAAACCGACATTACTCTCACGCCGGAGGATAATCGTGTGAGACAATCCCACGATAAGCCTAACGGTGTTTTCTGTTTTCTTAGTTCGCAGGTATCAAGCATCAAGGTCTAATTGATACGAGAACCGGAGTCCAAATAAGGAACGCCCAACTTTTGTATCAACATTAGTATGATTTTAAGTAGGAGTAAACCCGCACATCGACATTAGTAAGAGTGTAACAAATAGTGGTTAGCTGTGATAATTGGTAATAGTGACACGTCCGTAGTCGTTAATGATACCATGATGGGGACAAGAGTCGAGACCAAAAGCAATAAACTTTATTTTCTCTACAGTGTAACACTTTAAATCTCCTTATCCTTAGAGTTATCGAATAGGATTTAATGTCGGCTATTTATGAGGTTAATACATTTAGGTCGTAAAGGTGTCGAATGCATTTTATCTTTTTTATGTTTAGTTCGGTGTTTAATTTATTTAGAGATTGTTAGTATCTTGATGGTGAATGGTGTAAAAGATCCCAAAACCCGTATTGTAAGTGGGCTACAGTCGACCGATGACAAGGATTATGCGATCAATGATCTTGTATCCAAATTTGCGAGTATGCCACTGTTCTTGAAGAGATCCAATCTGTAATCGAGGGTGGTGTAAATCACGTAAATCGTGAGGGTAACAATCATGAGGATCATAGTTCAAAAAAAAATCATGAGGATCATATATTCCATCCTAACAATGATGGATTCTTTGATGGTCATGTGCGTCACCAATCTCCTAATCAAAACTGGGAACATGTTGATTACAACGGGCCTTTAGAAGAGGAAATAGATGATGGCTATGGAGTTTGTGTTGGAAAACGTAGAGGACGATTTAGTGGTCCTAGGGTTATGAGTAGGAGGAATGAGGGTCGATGTGGTTATGGAGATCGACAAAGGTAGCGTGGTAAGGCCGAGATCCCTAATTTTCTTTGGAAATTGACCTTAAAACTGTGTTGGATTGGTTGTATGAGGTTGATAAGTATTTAGACATCATGGATGTTTCTGAAGAAGAACAAGCCAAGATCGTAGCTTACAAGTTACGGGAAGGAGCTTGGTGGAAAAACAAGCAAGAAAACCGTAGGAGACAAGACAAGTATCCAATCAATACATGACAAATGATGAAAAGGATGATCAAAAGTTGGTTTTTACCCCCCGTAATTAAACAATTTTATATCAACAATATCATACTTGTATTCAAGGGAAAAGAACCGTGGTAGAGTACATGAGTGAGTTCTTGAGGTTACAAGCTTGGTGTAACATAAAGGAATGTGGAGAACAAACTAATGCTAGGTGTATTAGTGGGTTGAATCAATCAATCCAAGAGATGTTAAGTTTGTTGTCATTTTGGATTGTTGATCAAGCTCGAAATTTAGCTCTGAAAGTAGAAGGTTCCATATCCAAACAAGCTTTGAGTTTTGGAGGATCATTGGAAGAAAATTCATATGTGAATTCTACTCGGTTAAGCTAATCTAATCAAACTCAATCGACTGTTGGAACTAATACATCTTCAAGTTTGACTTCTCCAATTTTGGCTAGTGATAGTGATGTGATAATGCTGGTTCTTGCTAAAAAGACAGATTTTCAATCCGTATGTCCAACCTATGCCACCTAAATGTTTTGGTGTAGTTCAGGTCATAGGTCGAATGAGTGTCCTAACAAGGAGTTGAATGCCTATGTTTGTGAAAATCATGAAGGTGAAACAAGAATTGAATTTGCTCAAATTGAAGGTGAGGTATGAAATTGATGGTGCAACGTCTTTGTGTTCAACAAAGTTTGAAGATTTTTCATAAAGGCACAAGATTTTTAAAACTAAGTGTTTTGTTGAATACAACGTTTGTTCGTTGATCATTGATGGAGGAAATTTTCAAAACCCAATATCCAAGGAATTTTTGAAGGTCTTGAAGTTACGACAACATCCTAATCCATATAAGTTAGGTTGGATAAAGAACGATCTGAAAGTGAAGGTAAATGAGGTTTGCAAAATTGCATTGTTGTTGGTAATGCCTATTGTTATGTGGTGTCTTGTGAGGTCCTGGACTTAAGTCCTGGTCATGTTTTGTTAGGAAGCTTGTGGCAACATCACTCTAAAATGTGTGAGGTCTCAAGTTCAATTCATGTTAGGTGCAGACAACCTTGAAAGGGTCGCGTAAACCTTCTGAAAAGGGAGAACTTTACTTGGTTTGAGTCTGTGTGGTGGTAAGTTCAAACCCCGTTGATTAGTCGGCCAAAATATTGGAAACGATGGTTACGAAAAATAAAACAAAAAATAGAATTAAAATAATAATAATAATAGTAATAAACAAACAAATAAATAAATAAATACAAAAAGTTGACGTGGATGCAATACGGCAAGAAAGAATTTCTTATGTGTTGAATTGCCATGTTATCCTGTATGTATACTAGTCCAGTTAATTTAATGAAAGTGTTTCATAATCTTTTACATGATCCAATTCATTATATGCTTGTCTTTTAAACAACTACATTTACTAGGGACAAGTAATTTGCAACTTTTTGAAAATGTTAAAGGCTCCTTGCAAAACAAGCTTTTTAATCTTGTACCATCGGTTCATTTGTTGACACAATTATTTTAAGATTTGAAATTGTGAGATATGAACGTGAACTTTTTGTAAGATTGATGTAATAGATCCTCACATAATATGTGAATACAAAATTCCATTTCCACTACACACTTGAGACCTTATGACACGATATATAACATATGTAAATTCGAACTTGAGATCTTCAAAACTAACTACAAGTGCGGGTGATATGCACAAGGGAACAAAATCCTTATTCCGCACTTGATCTTTAAATGTCATGTTTGCTACAACTCAAAATTTCCAAAACGCATCTAGAAAATGAGATAAGCGCAGAGTTTCAAAAAAGCCACAGTAGTCGTTTGAGCTCTCCTAAACGACGGGCTTCCTGAATGCTGATAGCATACGCGGGGATAAGAGCAAAAGAAGTGTAAAGAAAGAACCAAAGAAAATCTTGATAGCATATCCAACTGGATTGTGACGAAATTGTTGAGCACTACTAGGAGTAGCTAGTGTTGACATTGGAGTAGCAGAGGGTAAAGCTTCAATGACTGCATCGGCTAGGTCAGTGATGAAGGAAGAGGTGCAGCCAAGAGCTGGGACCCGTCCCCAATTTTCAACACCAGATTTGAGGGCCAACTCCTTGTAGTCCATATCTATTTCTTCCAATGTCTCTATGTGCTCACTTACAAAGCTGACAATTCAGATGTGCAATAAATCAACTCATGTTTAAGTGACAAAATTGAGCAATGTCATAAGATCAGAAAATAACTGAAAAGAATGGCAAGCAAGCATAGCAATTTTGACCATGGCAATTTTGACCAATTAATTTAAGATTAGATGTATTTTGGATGTGTTTATCTCAAACAGGTCAAATGAATCAAATATAAATTTCAGCTATTTGTATATTATTAATGACGTCTCCTAAATCGTCTTCATTTAAGGATTTATTAGTATAGCTGTAATGATGTTTTGAAATGATAATAGTCGACTATGAATATGATGACACATTTAATATTTCTGTATCAGATTAGGAGAAAGATTGCTGAGAGAGGTATACGAGGCAGTTTCAAACCAATATACATGGAAAGGGTCAATGCGGGTCGTAACATTAATAACTAGCAAAATATAAAAAATTACAAAGAAAAAAAAAATGGGTAAAGTGGGTTAAAGAGGCCAAGATTCTTAATTCGTGTATTCAATGCTAAGTTGCTAACAACCTTCATATCCATATATTTATAAATAATCGATTATTATTTTAAAATTAGTACTTATAATCTTATAAAAGACATTATTAGTTTCTTAGTAATTATCTGCTTTGAACTTTTACCAGCCCATTTGTACAAGTCAAGGTTGTAAAAATCACTAGGCAATAGTCAGGAGGCCGGGTTTCGCCTAGCGATTAATCGGTTAGGCGGAGTATAATTAGGGATTAATCAGATTGGACTTTTTATATATAAAATTATAAGTTTTTGATTGAGTTAATTGCATTTTTGGTCCCTGTGGTATGGCCAAATTGCAGATTTGGTCCCTAAAAGTTTGAAAGTGCACTAGAGGTCCCCATTTTCAAGTTTTTGTTGCATGTTTAGTCCCTGATCAACATCAAATGACTAAAATACCCTTGTCTTCTTCTTTTCCTATTTTCTTTTCAGTCCATCTTTTGAGTTTCTTACATAAGTGGTCCTTGTGTCTTCCATGTTCTATAGATTTAGTCCGATTTTTTTTTTATTATTTATTTAACTATGAATATTTATTTAACTATTAATATTACATAAATTGACCAACAGTGTAATTTTCAAAAAAATTTCAAAAAAATTTTAAAAAAAAATTTAGAAAATTTTATTCGGAAAAACTTTTGAATATTTTTTTTTTCGAAAAAAAATTTTGAATCTATTTTTTTTTGAAATTTTTGAATTTTTTTTTTTTGAATATTTTTTGAAAAAAAAATTTTTGAATATCTTTTTTTTGAAAATAAATAAAATTTTTGAAAAAAAAAAATTTTAGAAAAAAAATTTTGAATGTATTTTTTTTTTGAAAAAAAAATTTTTGAATATTTTTTTGAAATTTTTAAATATTTTTTTTTGAAATTTTTGAATATTTTTTGAAAATTTTTGAAAAAAAAATAAAATTTCGAAAAAAAAAATTTGAATATATATATTTTTTTTAATTTTTTTATTTCGAATTTTTTTTCGAAAAAAATTTCCAGAAAAGTTTTTTCGAAAAAAATTTCAACAAAAGTTTTGAAAAATAATTATTCGAAATTTTTTTTTCAAAAATTTTCAAAAATTTTTCAAAATTTTTGGAAATTTTTTGGAACTTTTTAGAAAAATTGGTTAACTTATATTAGCCATTAGATCAAAACCGGATGAAAACATATAAAAACAGACAAAAACGCATTAAAACGTTATTAAAACGGAAGAAAACGTATAAAAACGGATAAAGACGAATAAAGACGTGAGAAAACAGGACAAAATCGTACAAAACCGGATGAAAACGTATAAAAACAAACAAAAATGCGTAAAAATATGTTAAAGACGGACGAAAACATAGAAAAACATACGAAAACGTATAAAAACGGACAAAAACGTATAAAAACGGAC
>OU343224.1:261157813-261231137 GCA_910596185.1 Chrysanthemum makinoi | reverse complement strand
CTTTCAATGACTCTCTCTCTTCGAAGATGTTCTGACTACTGATATTATGTCCATTATTTTGCAAACATATTCTGTTGAAGATCATGAAAGACTACAGTCTGAGACCTCCAAAATTGTTTCAAAATATGAAAAAGCACTTGAGAAACTTGAAAAAGAAAATATCTCATATTTTAAACAACTTGATCGAAAAACTGAGGAATGCAAGTGATATGTGCTTAAACACATACCTTTTCATTATCAAAACTGACCCAAAATAACCAAGAAAGAGCCGTTTATTGCTAATATTTGTGGTTTTCTTGAGTTTATGCATGTGCAGGTACGGATACGTTAAAACACTCAAAAAGAAGCCAAAACAGACGAAAATCCGAGCACGAGAGATTAAGAGAGCTAAAGCTGAGCCGGAAGGTCAGAATTATGCATTTATGAAGATTTCTAATCTCTGAGGATGATTTTTAGAAGTTATAATCAAGTTTGAAGAATTGTCAGATTCAGTCCTTGAACTTTCAACAAATGACAGAAAGCACCCTCAAGTTTCAAAAGTTACAAAATCAACCCTTGGTTTATCTGAAAAGGACAAGATTGACCCTTGGATTAAGTTTCAGATTTTACAGTTTTGGTCCTTGAAGTTTCAGTTTATACATGCTTGGTCCCTAAGTTGCTAAATGGATTACATATCTAGTCCTAGTCCAAATCAAAACCAAGGCCCAAAAATAATCAAAAGCCCAAAATCCAAATCCTTTACCCGGTATACTTAACCCATTCCCACCTTTTTACCCGAGTCAACACCCATAACCCGGTCAAAGCAACTCAAACAAATATAAAAAATTTACCCCGCGTTATTTTACCCCCAAACCTGCTATACCATGAACCCTAAATCCACTTTTGGTCAATTGGTCAAAATTACCACAATTAAGGGTATTAATGTACTTTCGTCTGACACACCTGACACATGGGGAGTGCCAAGTCAGCTATCCGTGTATTACATTCCCTTTCCTGGCCTCTGATTGGTGCAAGAGACGTGGCTATTTTGATCTAATGGTCCTGATTGAAGAGATGAGGTGGAGATATGATCCAAGGGTTGTAAATTCTCAAGAGAAAGCACAGATGAAGATTTCTAGATCCTTCCTTGGCTTGAGCTCGTGGCTATAAATACCCTTTGTAATCACAGTTGATGAGGAGTTTTCTGAGTAGTAGTGTAGAGTTTAATTTGTTCTTAATGTTTGAATTTATTTACTGTATTGGAAATTCCATTTGTACTCAATTTTCATTAATAAAATAGATTTTAGCTTTAATTCGTATTTTACTTTTAATCTCTGTTTTTATGATTTTAATGGTTTAAAATCATTACTGTTTGATCGTTTAGCTTATTTCAAATCATTTTCACCTTACAAATATTTCTAAATAAAAATCACAAAAAAATAGGAAAATACCCTTAAAAAAAATAGCTTAAATATAATCTAAGTTTGAATTCAGTTCAATTTTATGATATTATAAGCTCTGATAAGCTTATCTATAGCTTGTTTGGAACTTATTTGGTTCTCTACTCAGTTTCTACTCAAATCATAAATCCAGTCAACAAAAGTCAAAGCTACTGATTCATGGATAAATTGCTCTGGTTTGCTGATTTGGTTGTGGAAATTGGGTGATGCAGAGCTGGATTGGGATAGGATATTGTTGTGATTTGGGTTTTGAGATAAGCTGCAAATAAACTGGATGTTTGTAAGTTTCAGAATCTGATTTTTTTTTTGGTATATGTTTAACTGCATAAATAGCTTAGTCATAATTTGTTAGTTTGAATTATTGTTATTACATTCATTAGCTCTTATATTGTTAGTAGATCATAAGTTTAAGCTGCTATAGAGTGGTATTATAGATTTGATAGAGTAGGTTGCTTAACAGTTGGTTTAAGTAGTGTTTGGATTTGCTTGTAAAACTGTGGTAAAGGATAGTTAATCAGTTCTGAGTAGTGGATACATGCTCATTTAGGTTATTGATAGTCATCTCAAGTCTGAGTTTATAGTAGATGTTCATCAAATAGTCAAAATTACCTTAGATCAGTTATAGTCTGATTATCTGTTGGAATTTTAAGTAATAATAAGCTTGATTTAGGTTCACATATCATTATAGATGCTTGATATAACTTTGATTCATCATAATTCATCATAATCAGTTCACCATTTTGAATCAGATCTCACAAAAGTCAAATAACAAAAATTGTTTTCAAAAGTCAAAGTTGTCAAAACAAGTTTTCATCAAACTGTCTGAGCTTTGAATTAGCTTCATTTGAGCTTGTCTTGATCTGAAATTTGGCATAATCACTCTTTGGTTGGTGGTCTTGAGAACCACAGACATGGTTTGCACATTAGCTTACTGAATAAGCTGGTGCAGTAGCTTAAAGTAGGTCCTAGATCACTGTTTTGCTTATGTAGTTTGTTAGCTTCAAACTTGGTAGTTTGCTTATTAGAGGTTAGGATTAGAAGTAATTAGTTGCTTTTAAATACTTTTAGTATAAATTAGCTTCTGAAAAAGTTTGGTAGTGTTTTGTGCTTAATAGCTTATTATAGATAGCTTATTCTTAACAGTTAACACATAAGCCCTTATTTTCAGTACACTAGACTAGATTTTGATATTTTTCAGAGATTTAGAATAATTTTTTAAACTTTTCCTGAATTTTTCATAATTTTTAGACTTAGTTTGCTATTTTTCTTAATTTAATACAGTTTTTAAGTATTTTTAAATAGCTTTTATTGCAAATAAATCAGAAAAAGTTCCAAAAAATAAATTTTCATTTTTCCTAGATTAAGAAAATTATAAAAAGCAAAAAAAATAATTTTTCCTGATTTTTCCTAGTTCAATTTGTAATTTTTAGCTATTAAATTAGTTTTAAATAGATTTAAATTCATAGAAAATAGAAAAAATCTTCAGAAAAATACAAAATTAGTTTTAAAAAGTCTTTTGAGTTATTTTAGATTTTTAGAAAATAGTTTTATAATTTTCACTTTTGTTTTCATAATTTCTAGTATTTTTAATTAGTTTTTTTTAAGTTTAAAATTAGTTTTTAATTCAAATAAATTCCAGAAAAATCATAAAATTAGTTTTAATTATTAGTTAATTTTTAAATATCATTTTTAGTTAGAAAGTAATTTTAGATTATTTTTAGGATTTAGAATAGACGTAGTTGCATTTTATTCACGTTTCATTTGCGTAACTTAGGATTTCCCGTAGTTTAATTCCCATAATTGCTTTCCCATTCCCCGTAGTTTTAATATAATCAAAAATCCAAAAACATCGAGCATTTTAATAACGAACCAATAACGACGTTGCCCATTCACACCTCGTTGGGAAACGACTCGGATTTCCTAATCCGTATCACTATCACTCACGGGTTTTGATTCATTATCCTTTTTCCTAAAGGGATTTTAGATCATTTCTTGTGGTTATTTTTGATATCGATATTGTGGTTTTATCCATACACACACACCCCTAAACTTCAGACGAATCAAATTTTGGCGCCGCTGCCGGGGAGGTTGTGTCGCGACAATATCGTTAAAGGTTTGACGATTAGTGACTCGAGATCCTTCCTTTGTGAAGTTACTATTTTTATAAAAATCAAAAAAGTAAAAAATATTTTCCTTTTTCTTTTCTATATATATATATATCATATTAAAAATACAAAAAGATTTTCTCTTTTGTTTTTAAGCTAAATAGAATACATCAATTATATAACATTCTCAACGGAGGTGTTATCATTAGTAAGTTCCCGAACTAAAGATTAAAAACTTGCCTTTGTGTCGCTTGTGAGTCGATTTATTTCTATTTGATAAACAAACTGTGTGGTGGGTATAAGGACGGCCTGACATTAAATTGCGGCTGTAAAGAAGCGGGTTTTAATAAGCTTTGCGCTGACCTAAAAAGCTTCTCCGCTCGCTTGTGCGTTTGTCTTATAGAGGTGATTTATTCACTTGGGATTATTGGTTAAGTTCACTGTGTTTTCGAATACCGTTCGTTTTAATTGCCTTGGTTTTTGAAAGTGCATGCGCACTCGTTCTAATAACTACAGACCGATACGTGAAGCCGCTACAATTCTGAGAAGGCGAAATAGACGTGCTCCATTAGTCGAACCCGAGATTCGAACTAATCCGACTCCGCCCATTGTCGAAATGGCGGAGGACAACCGATCTATGCTAGAGCAACTCCAAGCACCCACCGAGGGTTATGGAGAAGCCATCGTCGTCCCGGCAATTGTTGCCGATAACTTTGAGCTTAAACACGGATTGATAAATTTGGTTTCGTCAAGCCAATTTTATGGATTTGAGAGGGACGATCCTCACTCTCATATCCGACGATTCAACAAGCTCACGTCTACGATCAAGTACCGTAACGTTCCAGAAGAGGCTATCAAGCTACTACTCTTCCCGTTTTCACTTGAGGGGGCAGCCCGGATTTGGCTCGAGAAACTACCCCCTCGATCGATAACCACATGGGAGAATTTAGTGTCAAAATTCGTGAACGAATTCTTCCCTCCGTCTAAAACAACAAGCTTAAAAAATGAAATAACGAAATTCACACAAAGATTTGATGAATCATTTAGTGAGGCATGGGACCGATTCAAAGATTTGCTTAGGCAATGTCCCCATCATGGTTTTACGGAATTACACCAACTTGATACATTCTATAACGGTTTGAATGAGACTGATCAAGACTCTCTCAATGCCGCCGCGGGTGGTAATTTGTTGACCCGATCAACGAGAGATGCCTTGTTGATTATCGAGAACAAATCTAAAGTTCGTACCTCACGTAGCAAATCTGTTGCTGCCCGAGTGAGTGTTACACCATCGTCCTCGTCTTATGAAAATACGTCTAGCACCGATGCTAAGATTGATAAGCTTACGGATATGATTCAAGCTTTGGTTAAGATTAAGACCGCTAAGGTTAATTCTTCTCCACCCGCTCAAGTCAAAGCGGTGGAATCAACTTGTACTACTTGTGGTGGCCCGCATGCCTACTACAATTGTACCGCCACCGATGGAAATCCTTTCGATGCTAATGCCGTAACCGGAGGTAACCAATACCGTCCTCAAGTTGAACCGAATCCTCGTGTTAGTAATCAAATGGTACCTCCGGGATTTTCTCAATCAAACAATCAGACTCGTTTTAATCAGAATCAAGTTCGTGGACCAAATGTTCAAAACCAATTCAAAGCCCCACCAAATCAATACCCGAATCAAGGGGTCAATTACAATCAAGGATATCAAGCTTCAAGCTATCAAGCTCCGCTTTTGCCCTCTAATGAATTCTCGAATTACGTTCAGAACAATAATGCTACCATCCAAACCATGAAAACCCAGATTTCAAGTTTGAGAAACGAGTTTCAATCTTCGATAACTAGACAGAGCAATGAGTTTAGGAACGAAATTCGACTTCAGAACAACAAGATGGATGCTTCGCAGAATAAACTTGAGAGTATGTTGAATGTTGTTTTGTGCCAAATGAGTCAACCCTCGAGTTCCGGTTCTCTCCCAAGTAACACAATTCCAAACCCGAAGGGAGAAATGAAATCCGTTACCATTCGAGATGATGGGCCCTCGATGTCTACTTCCTCTCCGGTGAGGAGTGTAGCACGAGAGACCGAGGTGACAAAGGACCCGGTAATTCCTCTTGATAATGGAAAAGCCAAATACGTCCAACCTTTGGTTGCCCAAGTTCCTTCTATATCTGTCATAATGCCGAGTTCTAACCTTACACCGTGCAAATCTGTTCAATCACGATTCGATAAAATGAAAGTTGTTTCCGGAACCAAGTTCAAACTTACGACTGATATGATTAAAGCTGCTGAAAAGATTTATGAAGAGAAATTGGAACAAATTTCAAAAATTTCACTTGAGCCTACATCGTCTAATTCTTCCTCGAACCAAGCTCCCGAGAAGCTTGGTGATCCCGGGAAATTTCTCCTTCCTTGCTCCTTAAATGATATTAAGGAATGTAATGCCCTAACAGATTCAGGTGCAAGCATAAGTCTCATGCCTCTTGCGATATATCAAGAGCTTGGATTGAAGACTCTTATACCGACTCGTATGACTATCGAATTAGCTAATCGAACAATTGCTCACACGGTTGGTGTAGTCAACGATGTTATGGTACGAGTGGATAAATTCCATTTTCCCGTGGATTTCGCCGTAGTTGATATAGAGGTCGACGCCCGAGTCCCTCTCACTTTAGGAAGACCATTCTTGAGAACAGCGAAAGTCATTGTGGATCATTACCAAGGAACGTTAACGATCAGAAAAGGAAATGAAAAAATAGTGTTCTATGCCGAAAAAACGTCAAAACCTCCACCCGATGATCATTCGATTCATAGCATCGGTGTGATTGATATTTCTCAAGAAAGTGGTGATCCCATTTTACCATCTGATCCGAATGATGTAAAGAAAGTTGAACCTAAAACGTCTCGAATTGATCTTTCAAGGTTTACGATTAAGAGTATGTCGACAATATAAGCTGAACGGAAAAAGAAACAAGAAAAGGAGTCTACAACGGTAGTGGTGGAAACTGCTAGCTCTAAGAGCACACCACTTGTCCCACCTCCGATTTCTAAGAAAATTGACCTTCCTTTGAGATGCAATCCCACTCCTTCTTCTGAAATCATGGAACCTTCTTTTGAGACATCTTTCGATCCAGAATCTTTCAAAACGACATTCACGAATCCCTTGTTTGAATTCGATTCTGAATATACTCAAAATTTTAAAAATCAACTCTTTGACGAAGAAAGTGAGAAGTTCACCGATGAACTTGCTCCTATCGACTCGATTTTCTCTGAGGATGAAGAAGAATACGATGATCCGTTTTTCCGAAGAAAGATAAGGAAGAGAAGATTTCGACAGATGAACTTATTGATCCCGAGGTCCAATATTATTTTTTAGCCGAGAGTGAATCCTCTCCTCGTAAGGATTTTCACATAGATGACACTTTGATCTCCCTCCTCTCCGAAGACAAGATTTTCAACCCCGGGATACACGTTGATGAGTTTTATGCTAAAAATGTCATTCGAGATAAGGATCCTCTCTTGGATGCCTTCGTTGATGAGCCTTTGAGTAACACCTTTCTTTACCATGAGCTCCCGATTTCTTTGGAGTATTCTCTTATCGATCCTTCCTCCCTTCGTCCGCCCGCAAAACCGCCGGATGATGGATCGATCTTTCACATACCTTATGTGAGTTTGGGAGGAGTCATTCCTTATGTGCTTGAGCCTGACATTTTCTTTCCCTCCCGACCCACCCAGTCTCATTCTTTCGGGAATGAGGACACCGTTTTTGACCCTGGTATCTCTACCATTTTCTTCCCCAAGGACAAATGAATTCGGGGACGAGTCAGGCTAGCGACTCGTTGAAGAAAAACAGTAGCGCAAGTATGACAAATTGTCGTATGAGCGTGCCTACAATGAAATGAAAGCGAAAAATGATCTTTTGAGGGCTCAGCTGGAAAGTCAAAAAGGAAAGGCAGCGGATACTGTGATTAAAAAACCATTGACTACGGAGAAAGCAAATGTTCCCAAACCGGTTTCCAAACCAAAAATGTCTGTTTCTATGCCTCCTGCAAAAGTCAATGAGAAAAATGTTTCATCAAAACCAGTCACTCCACCTGCACTACCTAAACAAAATGTTGATAAGGGAAAAGCGGTTATCGAGAAACCAACAATTTTAGCACCTGGCCTTTTTAAGATAAGTACCACTAATGCGTCTGCCTCCACATCTAAAACATCTGGAACAAACGTCATAAGTTTAGAAAAGCACTCTAAAGAGACTAGGAAAGCTGAAACCACTTCTCTAGATAAGATTGTGAATCCTAATGAGTGTGCCTTACCTTCTACAGGACTAGGAAGCATATCTAGGAGCAGCAGACTAAAGCCTAAGAGCAATACAAGGAACAATAGAGTCTCGCTGGCCTCTAAGAGTAGTCGCTTGAATAAAGAGAAGAAAGTAGAAGAACACCCTAGGAATTTACCGCTTTGTAATAAGAAAGACATTTCATCTGAATGTAATGAACCTATGAAATCTGCTAAGTTTAATGAATCTGTTGAATCTGTTTGTTTAACTTGCAAGAAATCTTTATCTAATGTTCATGATGATTGTGTTTCTAAGAATGAGATTGTTAAGCCTGTTAAGAAGAATGTTCCCAAAAGAACTTATGCTAAACGAATAGGAAGACTAGTTGCGAGACTTAGGCTTTACACTACTGATAGGGAGCATAATGTTTACTTTAGGGATGACATTTGGAAACCCACAGGTAGAACTTTCACACTCGAGAATGGTAGAATGAGCGATGCACCTGTCTTACATATAGACAACTTCTATGAGTGTGATCCGGATTTTACCTCTAACCCAACGGAACCAAAATCAAAACGGTTTCCAAAATCTTCTTCTTCTGTTATTGGCAGGTTATCGAAATATGTCTTTGGATCGTCGACTCGGGTTGCTCCAAGCACATGACCGGGAATCTGAAGCTGCTGATCAATTTCGTCTGGAAATTCATGGGAACCGTACGTTTTGGAAATGATCATGTAGCAGCTATCATGGGTTATGGAGATCTACCTTTTGGAAATTATTTGATCACTCGGGTTTACTATGTCGAAGGATTGGGACACAATTTGTTTTCAGTCGGGCAGTTCTGTGATGCAGATTTAGAGGTTGCTTTTAGGAAAAATGCTTGCTTCGTTACAAAACTTGGATGGCACGATCTCTTAACCGAATCGTGATACAAACTTGTATGCTATCGACATCAATCAAATGGCCTCTTCATCACCAATATGTTTTATGACACGAGCATCGGAACACAGTCCGGTTGTGGCACAGACGGTTATCCCATCTCAATTTCGACACCATCAACAAAATTGCCAAAGAAAACATCGTCAACGGACTTCCAAAGTTCAAATACACCAAGGATCACTTATGTCCATCATGCGAACAAGTAAAAAGCAAAAGAGCATCATATAAACCCAAAACCGTACCTAGTTCGGAAGCAAAGTTGCATATGTTGCACATGGACTTATGTGGCCCAATGAGAGTTGAAAGCATTAATGGGAAAAAGTATATTCTTGTTATCGTCGATGATTATTCAAGATATACATGGGTTAAGTTCCTGAGATCAAAAGACGAAGCACCAGGCATCATCATCACCTTTCTGAAACGTATTCAAGTACTTCTTCAAACTCCAATAAGGGTTGTAAGAACAGACAACAGCACAGAATTCACTAATCAGGAGTTAAGAGCTTATTTTGAAGATGTTGGAATCACACATCAGACATCAGTTGTTAGAACTCCACAGCAGAATGGGGTAGTTGAAAGAAGAAATAGAACTCTTGTGGAAGCTGCTCGCACAATGCTAATCTATTCTAGTGCACCGTTATTTCTATGGGCTGATGCTGTTGCCACTGCTTGTTTCACTCTGAACCGATCCCTTATCCATCTAAGATTCAATAAAACCCCATATGAGCTTGTGAACAACAGAAAACCGGATATCTCTTACTTTCACGTATTTGGCGCTTTGTGCTATCCTACGAACGACAGAGAAGATCTAGGTAAACTGAAAGCAAAAGGTGATATTGGAATCTTCATTGGATATTCAGATAACTCGAGGGCATTCAGGGTGTATAACAGGAGAACTAGGAGGATCATGGAGACGATGAATGTGAAGTTTGACGAACTGTCACAAATGGCTTCTGAGAGACTCGCTCTAGAACCCGCACTAAACCGACAGACTTCTGGACACATCAGTTCAGGACTCGTACCTCAAAGAGCTCAATCAACTTCGTGTGACAATCCTAAAGAACAAGAATGGGAGAATTTCTTCGAGTTAATGTTCGATGAATACTATGGTGGAACTTCGACAAATGCATCAAACCATCATTCCGCTGCACCCGCTCAACATCATCCTCCACCACCAACAGAAGATGCATCTACAACGGTCGAAACCAATGCACCAACTCCATCAACATCATCTACATCTACTCCAGCTATTACACCCGTTCTACCAGCAGTTGATGAGCAAAACCAAAACCAGAACGATGCAACGTTAGATGAAGACTTATTTGAAAACCTATTTGCTACGGAATCAGCTGAATCTTCTTCAAGCTTACGAGAACCATCTAACTCGCATACGTTTAACCAACGGTATCCTTCTACTCTGAAGTGGACAAAAGACCACCCAATTGAACAAGTTATTGGTGAACCTTCAAGGCCAATTCAGACGAGACGCCAACTTGCCACCGATTGCGACTTATGCATTTACCTTTGCTCAATTAGCAATACAGAGCCAAAGAACATTCGCGAGGCAATGGCAAAACCCGCATGGATAGAAGCGATGCAGGAGGAACTTCTCCAATACCGTCTACATGACTCTTGGGATATGGTTCCAAGACCCATTGACGTTCGCGTCATTGATCTTAAATGGTTATGGAAAAACAAACGGGATGAAGAAATGACTGTCATTCGCAACAAAGCTCGTCTTGTGGCCAAAGGATACAGACAAGAGGAAGGGATAGACTTTGAAGAGTCATTCGCGCCGGTAGCTAGACTAGAAGCAGTCAAGATATTCTTAGCCTACGCCGCTCACAAAAACATCACGGTTTATCAGATGGACATTAAGACCGCGTTCTTGAATGGAACTTTGAAAGAAGAAGTGTATGTGAGTCAGCCAGAAGGCTTCATAGACATGGATCATCCAGACTACGTCTACAAACTCAAAAAGGCAATCTATGGATTGAAACAAGCTCCGAGAGCGTGGTATGACGAACTGTCCTCTTTCCTTATCCAAAACAATTTCACCAAAGGAACAGTTGATCCTACCTTGTTTACACAAAAATGCAAAAACGACATTTTGATTGTTCAGATTTACGGGGACGACATCATCTTTGGGTCCACTAATCCGAATCTTTCAAAACATTTTGAAAATCTCATGAAAAGCAAATTTGAAATGTCCATGATGGGGGAACTAAAATTCTTTCTTGGTTTACAAATACATCAATCCCCACGTGGAATTTTTATAAATCAAACTAAATATACGATGAGATTTTGAAAAATCATGGTATGGATAATTGTGACTCGGTCGGAACACCAATGGTAACTTCACCAAAAATTGGAGCCGATTTGTTTGGGAAACCTATTGATCCGAAGAAATATCGGAGCATGATTGGTTCTCTCATGTATCTTACTGCTAGTCGACCAGATATTCATTTTGCTGTTTGCTTATTAGCACGGTTTCAGGCAAAGCCTACCGAACTGCACCTCAAAGAGGTTAAAAGGATCTTTCGGTACCTAAAGACATCCATTCACATGGGACTTTGGTATCCGAAGGAATCCGAATTTGATCTAATTGCTTTTTCAGATGCGGACCACGCAGGTGATCAAGTTACAGCAAAAAGTACATCTGGAGGAACATAATTTTTGGGTGAAAAGTTAGTAAGCTGGTCTTCAAAGAAACAAGATTGCACTGCACTTTCAACCGCTGAAGCTGAGTATGTGTCTCTATCTGCGTGTTGTGCTCAAGTTCTATGGATGAGAACACAACTCACAGATTATGGCTTTACTTTCGATAAAATACCTATGTATTGTGACTCGAAAAGTGCCATAGCCATATCATGCAATCCTGTTCATCACTCAAAGACTAAGCATATCCGTGTCCGCTATCACTTCATCAAAGAGTACGTCGAAAATGGTACTGTTGAATTATTCTTCGTGAAGACAGATTACCAACTCGCCGATCTATTAACTAAAGCCCTTCCAAAAGAAAGGTTTGACTATTTAGTTCGAAGAATTGGAATGCGAAGCCTAACCCCTGAGGAGTTAGAACGTCTTCTCGATTCTTCTTGAAAATGATTTTCCAAAAAGCTTCGCTGTAAATACTTTTGAAAAACAAAATACAAAATTTGAAAAACCAACAAAAGCAAAATATAAAAATATAAAATATTCAAAAATACAAAAACAATATAAAATCAAAAATCCAAAAATATTCTTCTCACGACATGTCTCTCGTATAATCGATATTCTGTACGTTTCTAGAAATGTCATTCAACAATGATACGGGTATGTACAGATGCTTGAGCGAGAGTTATTTATTTGTTTTCTAAAACACGTCGTCTCTCAAAATTTCTTCAAATAATGGCTTTCGTATACATCAGTACGAAACCCGGACCGAAATGATGACTTTTGATTATTTCAGATCAAAACTCGTGTTTTCAAAGAAAAATGTAGTGTACTCAAAAAGATTGTACATTTAAAATTGGTGAGAAATCATCATCATCTTGAGCACCTTTTCAAGATTGTTCAAAAAGATTTTCAAAATCTTTCAAAATATTTTGTGCTCAAGATAACTCCCTCTAAAACCCTTTAATTGATTATGCTTTATTAAAGGGGGAGTATAAAACTAAAATGTTCCATATTCATGCTTAATTCAAATCCGTTTGTCTCCCCAAAAGATTCTAAAATGTTGTTTAATCCGTTGATATCAAAAATATCATGAATATGCTATTTTTGAGGGGGAGGAGACGTGATTAAAATGTGATCTAAAAGTTTAATGATCGGTGTTTAAATCTCATAATGAGCTCGACTCAGACGAAACCAATGAATTGACGGGAATCAAAGTCAGTAAATGTACCATCTCGAGAAACTTGTGATAGATATGCACCTTCATGGGTCTAACCTCCTTTTCAAGGAGTGTTTACAACTTCAAGTTAGTTATTAGAGCTAGTTGTCACCTAAAAACTGACAATGGAACTCTTTAACTAGGCAACGTAACTGTGTCTCGTGGGGAAGTGTCTATCATGAGCCGATCAATTCAAAAAGTGCAAACTCTACCCTCGATGTGCAGATTTTTGTTAAAACTCATAAGCACATGTGAAGGGGGAGTGTTTCTGAAAATATAAAACTCGCGGAGTGTCTCAAACATGTTTTCTATCATAAACACTCTGTGAGATTTTCAAGAAAAATGGTTTTATGGCAACAATAGGACAGTAATGGAGTTATAAGGTGACTAAGGATAGGAAATTCGTCCTATGATCCGCCAGAGCCGGAGGGATCTACCCAAGGACAATACCCATAGTTAGTATTAGAAGTCCTTAGGTATGATTGAAAAAAGGAGTAATGTGAGAAAGGAGAAAGAAGGGGTTATGTAATGAAAAAGGGTGAAAAGAAATAGCCCTCCATATTCAACCTTAGGGCAGAAACCGGGTTCAATACATATGCTACTGGTTGTCACTAGATGACACTGGTATTGAAGACAAAGACGTCATGGACCCAGTGACGCACTGCACTAAACCTTCTAGCCACTCAATTCCTCTTAAAAGGATTTGTTTCATTCTCACTGGGAACCCTACATAATCTATCGACTTTCTCTTAGAGATTGTTGATATTGAAGAAGGAGACCCTCTCCCTAGTCTCCGCTCAGGAAAACCAAAATGCACTATTGAGTCTAGAGCCACGAGATTCATCAAAAGATCTCATAGGAACACATGACATTTCATCACTTGTTGTTCATCAATAAGGGCACAAGTGATACATTATAGATTCCTACGCAGATCTTAGCAATCTGCCAGAACATTTATGAGAAGTTTCACATCTGTGATCTTCAGTGATTGAATGGAAACTCCTGCCAGGGTCAACATCAAGCAGCCCTGACAGCAGGTCACTTCGGTAAATCCCCGTGGATTACGCTTAGTGTGTCTCAAACGGTCTACAGTCGTGAGGTGATGCTTCGGTGTACCTCAGCGACTCATCTGAACTGTAGATGTACTTCGGTATATCGCGTTATCTCACTTGTGGGACTCCAGTTCAGGAACGGCCCTTGTGAGAATTAGAGACGTGTTTTCACACTATGCTGTTAACACCCTCGAAATTCAAACTTGTAAGTGCCGGAATCCGCTTATTACTAACTGTTTTTATGTTTTCTTCTTATGGAAGCTCCGGAGCGGATGGATCGTGCAGACTATCCACATGCTCATGCCAACAACACATGAAAGTTCTCATCAAAATCAAATGCAACACAAAGTTAAAAATGATTATTCGTCAATGTCAAAGAATCTACAAAGTTTAAAGTCTAGAGAACTTCATCTCATCGGAACTTCAAAGTCAAATAGAAGGGTGAGCATGGTGGAGAAAGACGTGGAGATACCTAACCAACGAAGTTGACAACGGCAGACAACCACATTATCTGATCACAAAGCATGAAGGAACAAAGAATCAAGACTATTCTAGATCGACACACAAAGTTCGAGCTCAAGAAAAGTAAAGACCAAATCAAGTGGAGCATCGTTTGAATGACCACCCCTTAGGGGGAGATTGTTAGCCTTAATAGTTTATATTAGAAGCGATGGTCATTCACGATTAGGAACTTTGTAACGTGTGTTAGATATTGTGCTAGAATAGTCAACGGGCTCGTGGATTGGACTAAGCTAAATGGCTAGGCGTTAGGATAAGCTTGCCTTGTATAAGTCCAAGCAACCCAATCCAATCCATGTCTAACCCACGAGGCCCATGAAAATCCTTTTAGGGCATCAAGTCCCTTGGACTATAAATACCCCTCAAACGGTCATTTGAGGGGTGTGCTATAAAGTATGTGTGTGTGTGTGTGTGTGTTTTCCTTTGAAGTAATACAACATATTGTGTTTATCTTATACTCTCACATACACGGATTTCATATCATTCAAGTCACCATCTCCTTAATCTTTCTTTCTTCTTAAGCATAACGTTTGTGTTTGTTTGTGTTAACGTGGTATTTGTATTGGTTTGTGATAAGGTTGATATATCTAAGGTCCTAACAATGATTAACTGATCCGCTGGTTGATATGCATGTTCATTGTTTGGTTATTTTGTCTTCATTATGATACTGTTCATCAACTCCTGTTGGATTATGTTTCGGTACTTGTATGTTTGGTTATTTATATGTACTTATATATGTCATCGATGCGCTGCTCTGCTTTGGTCTCCTTTGATTTTTGTTTCTTCTGGATATCTGTTAGTATTGTATTCTGCAGGTTCCTCATTGTCTCATTGTGCTCTTTTCGTTGCGACTTTGTCATCAGTCTCCTTTGTTTCTTTTTTATATTTTTATTTTGTTAGCTTTTGTTTTGTTATATCTGTTTGCCGGGCTTTTTAGCTCAGCCGCATTTTCTTTTCCATGCGGCATGTACCAAGTAGGATGCTGGGCTGAGAGTAGGAGCATTTGAGTGATCCGACCCTAGTTTCCCTTATCATTTTGGACTTATTTTGAAGAGCATTTGTTTTTGATATCTTATTTCTTTTAGGCATGCTGGATTTTGTATTTACTTTGCAAGTCATTCTTTTATATGGCTTGGTATTTTATGTTATAAGACTTCCGCTTTCAAAATTGTTTTAT
The DNA here is from genome assembly GCA_910596185.1 of Chrysanthemum makinoi. Lineage (NCBI taxonomy): Eukaryota > Viridiplantae > Streptophyta > Magnoliopsida > Asterales > Asteraceae > Chrysanthemum > Chrysanthemum makinoi. Next base: position 261,215,753 of record OU343224.1, on the reverse strand, counting down.
GTATGTTTTGATTTGACACCATGATGTGATACTTCTACCCTTGTCGGGTTGGGGTGTTACATTGATATTTCTCTCAATTTTAGCAATTTGATTTTAGTCATACTTACCTCAAAATAGGCAAAAAAAAAAACTAGTTTTTCATATCTTATGACTTTTAGGGAATTTTCCAAATTTCCTTTTAGTTACCATCTGATCCTTGGGATCATTTGACTCCACTTGACACTCTCAAAATTCTTAGTGTCATCCTTGGTCACCCATTGGTGCTCATAAAAACCCATTTCTTTCCATAAAAGACAATCATTAGCTACCCTCACTCATTTCACTTGATTATTTAAGTCTCATATCATTTAAGACACCTGAGAAGACTAAAAGCACTCAAGATGTGTAGGTACTAGACCTTACAAAACATCATCTTCCTTCTCTTTGGCAGCTGAGAGCCGGATCCCTAAGTTACAACAATCATTTCAAGCTCTTCTTGTTAACTTAAACACTCCGCTTGTCTTAATTGACTTCCTAGATCAGTGCAACTCTGTAGTTGACTCTTGTGCATGAAAATCATTGCAATTTGAAGGATCTTAGTGGATTAAGCTTTAAATTCACTTATTAACTCCTTCCCTTTATAAACCTCTTTGTTAGTACTTCCAAGTCACCATTCACAATCTCATTCTCAGCAACTAAAAGCCCTTATTTCACTATCCATTTATCATTTCATAATGAGGAAAGCTCCAAGTGCGAACTCATCAACCAAAGGACCTCCCAAGAAACTTTCTCGGGCTGTTCATGAAATCTCTTCAACCGAATCATCTCCCATTAAAGCCCCAAACACTAGAACTTCCTCACAACCAACTCTACCAATCAAACCAATTCCAAAAATAATTGTTCCCACAAAACTACCCTTGCCAAACACTACTATACCTCCTAAACCAAACACCCCTACTTCCACTAAACCATCACCTTTAGTACAAGAGCTATCTTGTTCACCACTCCACTCTTATCTCCACACCTCTACAACTTAGAGGACTTGCCTTCTAGGCCATCTCAACCACCACCATTGCCAACATTTTCCTCAATTGAGAAAATAGTTCAACAACAAAACTTTGGTGTTGAAACAACACTAGCACCCGTATCCTTTTTTCCATCACCCTCAAATAGTCCATTTTGGATTATGAGAAATCAACAAAAACCGGATTACATGGAAATAGATACCTCTCTACCACCATCATCAACACATATTCCACCACCTTCATCCTTAGTTGAACCACCTCCAACTTCATCAAACATGCCTCCACAAATCCCTTCTTTTGTGGAACCCCCATCCAACCTTCCATCTCAAACCACTCCATTCCTACCATCACCATTCCCTAGTCATGACAAAGATTGCAATCATTGTCAACATGTTGAAGGTTTAGTACATGAAGTACGTGACGAGCTACGTTTCATGTTTAATCACCTCCTTGAATGTTTCGATGAGGTCAACAAACCTAACATCCTTAAGCTTAAGAATTCAAGTGGTGTTCTAGTCTTAAGCATAACTTAAACTGGTTAGGACTCAAACTTCATTTTCGGATCATTTTCTTAGTTTAGAGTTATGTACATCACTTCTCTCATTTTATTGAATGATATTACATGTTGTATGCTATTTGGTTATAAAAATATGTTTAGTGCCTTAATTGTTGATGTTAACATCACATTTTACATCCACATTGTTGTCATGAGAATGCAGGCATACGGATCACACACTTTTGCCTAGACGGATCCCTCCCAAGGAGGAACCGTGGGATCCGTGCTGATAAGGATTTAAAACGTACACTTTTAGGGGGTCATTTAAGCCCTAAATCGACCTCTTTTATATCCGTTACTGCTTAATTTCCTTCCTTTTCATTTTTTAGGTCTTTTGGAAGCAAAATGCTGGAATAAAGCGTATTTGGATGAAAAGGAGAAAATACATGAACAAAATGGAAAAGTCAAGATTAAAGCCACTCAAAGCTGATCAACAGTACCTGACGGCGTCCCAATTAATGGGCGACGCCGTCCCTCTATGATGACTTGATCAAAACATGCGCGCGACTGCACAGTGAAAATTCTGGTCTTACAACCTGACGGCGTCACGCCTTAATATTGGAGGGCGTCACTCACAATTTTCAATTCAGACGGCCCAGATCTAGAATCAAAACGACGTCTCAACTGAAGACCGACGGCGTCACAACTCTAAGGTGACGTCGTCCCATCGATGACTTGGCCTAGACGAAACCCAAATGACAGCGAGCTGACAGCGTCCCATGTAAAAGGTGAGCCGTCGCATTTGTAAATCTATATATAGAATTTGATTTTTCTGCATTTAGGGAAGTAGACTTTTGGAGAAAAAACCCTAAATCGTTTGTAGTCCGAATTGGACAGTATCTTAGGGTCACATACCCTATTTTACACATCGAGATAAGTATTTTAATCCAAAGTAACATTATGTATATCCCGTATTCGATTTATTGTATGTATGCTTGCTTGTTTACCATGTCTAGCTAAATTCTTGTGTGTTTGCTTAGATCTATGAAACCTAGTTATTGATTATTGTTAGGTTGTTTCTTATCTTAATTGTAAATTGGCTTAGGAGTGCAACTAGGCATCATTCGTTGTAATTAATGCTTGAGTATGCTTTATGATGATGTGGTCTATGGGTGAAATAGCTTAGGATTACCGACTTCATAGGTTGCATACGAGAGATAACCTCAAAGAACTAGGGGGCACGCATACCCTACGACCTTAGGAATACAACACGTTAAGATAAGGTGTGACTATTCAACTGACCAATAAAACATAACTAGGGAGTAATAGTATCTAGGTAAAAACATTTTTAATCATCATACGATCACACATCAAAAAAGACATAGCTACCTGTAGTAATTAGATAATTAGATAAGTAGAGTAATCGGTAGAAGTACCACCCCCCAACCAATTGCCCCGAGATTTTACCTTAGCTTTCTAAAAAACCATAAAAAAGATAAAAAAAAATTCACCCTCAACCCCACCTTCTCGTCATACATTTCTTACTAGCATTCCTATTCCCTTAGAGAACGATATCAATCCCAGAGGCTTACCCAATACTACACTACAACGATTAGGTTCACTGCCTAGGAGGTTGAAAAACTTACTTGACGAAAAGGAAGTTTCCTTCACCCCTAACGCCCCTCCCGCGCGCATCAAGTTTTTGGCGCCACTGCCGGGGAATAGAATAGCTAGTTAGATCTCTATCTCATTTAGGTTCCCTTTCTTGATTCCTATCAAGTAAGTTTTTTTCTCATTTTCATTAGCTTCCTTGTAGTCTATCCCCCTTCTTCGTTTTTTTGTCTGTAACCTCATCACTTTTCATCATGGAAGGTGATAACCCACCAAACAACAATCACCCATCAAACAACCATCCGCCACAAAACCTACCACTTGATCTGACTTTTGCCAACCAACTTCCCCTCGTATCGTTAGTGAAATTGGAGAACTTAAGAAATTGAATAGGATAATTGAAAGTGCACTTGAGAAAGCCCTTAAGGAATCAACTAGTACTTTAGATAGCGATTCAACCACGAGTGATGATTCGGATGATGAAATTGGAGATGGAGATTATAAAGTACTAGAAATAATGTAGTTAACTACCTAAGACTACCTTTTGAGCCATGTATAAAAAAGGGTGACCCTAGAAACATTAAGATACTATGCATGATTGGGTACTTGTATAGGGATCACACTTACATAGACTATAAGGCACCCATGAACATAATGTCTAGGCTCTATTACAATTGGATCATGAGTGAAATGTTAGGACCTAGGTCAGATCCCTTTTATCCTAGGAAAGTAAGTAACTATGTTGGGAGAGCTAGAGGATTGCATGTCTTTGTAGGTAATTTCACATATAGGTGTGATTTCATGAGCTTGGAAGATGTTAAGGGCATCATTGATGGATTCTTAGGATATGTAATACATGGGAGACCATTTATTGAGGAATCCATGATGATTTATGATCAAGAGGAAGGAATAATCAAGTTCTCAAATGGGACCGAATGTGTTAAATATGTAATGCCCTACAAAAATAAAAGGTTTAAGGGTATTGATGATTTAGATGTGGACAACATTCCGGCTTTTGAAGTTGATTGGGAGGACAAAGTTTACTACACCGCTTGTCTAGATTTAGGCCCTGAATATATTCGTGATGAAAGAAGAGTTAAGGAAATAGAATGGGCATCTAAGATATGCATGAAAACGTAAAAGCACGACTTCGAGTCTAGCTACAAGACTCATCAATAAAGAAAAACGCTTCGTGGGAGGCAACCCATGCTTAATTGTTTGCTTGTTTTGTATGTCTATATCTTTTTCATTGTTGTTTATTCTCATGTTAAACTTTGTGAAAATGCTTTATTTTATCTTTAACCTCGTCTTAATTACATATAAAGGTATTTTACAAAAAGATAAGTGTAGGGAAGATCACATACGTTTTTTAAGAACATGAACATGAGAATTACAATTAGTGAAATTGATATATATGTGTGTTTGTTAGAGTAAAATGCTTGTATCGAGTCATAATGGATGTTTTGCAGGAATTTTTCCAGGTTTTAAACATGTAATTTTTCCAGAATTTTTCAGAAAAATGCAGCAGACCAGTTTATGCCAGGACAACCTGAAAGCATCAGGATTAAAGCCTGACGACGTCAAGCTATGCAGAAACATTTTATCATTTTTTTTGTTTTCTGTGCTACTTATAAAATTTTGGAAATTGCTAGGTCTTAATTTTCCAGAAAAACTACAAACATCCATTCCACAAGCATTATATCCATTCCACAGAATTTTTCTAGTGTAGTTGTGTCATATATAGTTTTACCTCTGATTTTACGCAAAGGTTTCGTTTGTTTTCTTATAAGTGTGTAGGTTATATTTAGCAAGAAGAAGAAACACTAATTGGATAGAGCTTATCACTTATGCATTCTTCTTGGAAAAGAATTTAACCCCAACTTCACACGGGTCCTACCGAGCTAATCAGGGGAGTACTAGTTTCTTTTCCTTACTTACCTTACTTTATCATAACTTTGATACTTTCGGTGAACATTGGGGACAATGTACAGTTTAAGTGTAGGGAGGGAGAATAAAACGGGAACTTAGAAACTATTCACTCACTTGATTATTTGTCTTGTCCTTGGTAATTTGTGTAATAAACTATGATAAATATTCGTTAGGGCAATTTTAGCAGCAAATTTAAATTTTTTTATGACATGTATGAGCTAAACTTTAGTCTTAATAAAGTGTCTCATGGATAGGAGTTCTATGACTAGCACAAAAACCGTTTACCACTCAAATTCCACCCCAAAAATGTGAGGTTCGCCCCTAGATCTTTAGGAATAAAAGCATTCACCTTAATGCTTAGAGAGTGTACCGGTAGTATAATAGATTCTAGAACTTGTTTTGTGATGCATTTCGAGATCGCTAGTGAGACTACACTTGTGTAGTTAGGAATAACTAAGTGAAAAGAGGCATTAGGATAACCCTTGTTTGAAACCTATATTATAATTACTTCTTCCACATCGGTTGAGTAATTACCCCACACCCTTGCGATGCACTCATCTTTAGTACACGATACCCCTAGTTAACCCCTCAGAGCCTATCCTTTTCGCAGTTCTCGTGATGTTTTGGTTTTCTGGAATATCAATGAAGAACATTGTTTACAATCCACCCCCAAATGTACACCCAAATCGCCTTAGCCTACCTTGTATGCACTCACCTTTAGTGCATTATTGTTATCATTACTAAACCCTTAGTTCAAATATCTAGTTACTTGCATGGTTGCTAAGTCGAGTCATATCTTTTGTACACAGTTTTGGGACGATTGGGACTCATGGGTAAAAGTAATATTTTATGGAGTAACGGGAAAGAAAGATAAATTCAAATTCCCTTTATCTACGTAATTAAATACTCCAAGTGTTTTGATCTTTTCAAATCGGGTGAATTAGTTTTAGAGAAAAAAAAACTCAAGTGTATGGATGCTCCTATAAATCCTTTATATTTTGATGTTATCGTAGAGGATGGTAGAGTAAAAAGGTAGGGAAAAAATGAGTAAAAAAAACATACGGGCTACCATCCTACATCTATCTTTTTGTTTATGTATTTAAATTTATGTTTGTTTTGTTTCAAGTTATCTAAAGTCTAGTGAGTCGAGTCTTGGCTTAGCAACGCCATGCTTTTCATGCTTGTAACATAAGATTTTTGACTTGCCACCACTAAATATCCCCTATCCAACAAAACCCTTTGTTTCCCTTCCGTAAACCTAACGTTACAACCCTTGTAAAGACCTCTTATATAGTTGTTCCCAGGTGCTTACGCCACAGCGGTGGAGGTTTGATCTAGTCTCAAGCTTATGGTAATCTATGTACTATGCTAGGTAATGAGTGTTTATCTTCCATTTCCATTTATTATACTTCATATAAACTCGAGAGATGAGAGAATCCAAACACCACTTGTGAGGTGCTAGTGTATAATTTCCGTGCTTGTTATGACTATTGTGGTGCTTTTACTTGTTATGAATTATTTTAAACCAATGCTTCATACCCCCTAACTTATAAATTGATTGGCCAAAAGCACATTTGCTTGAGGACAAGCAAATACCAAGTGTAGGGATATTTGATAAGGATTTAAAACGTACACTTTTAGGGGGTCATTTAAGCCCTAAATCGACCACTTTTGTATCCGTTACTGCTTAATTTCGTTCCTTTTTATTTTTTAGGTCTTTTGGAAGCAAAATGCTGGAATAAAGCGTATTTGGACGAAAAGGAGAAAATACATGAAGAAAATGGAAAAGTCAAGATTAAAGCCACTCAAAGCTGATCAACAGTACCTGACGGCGTCCCAATTAATGGGCGACGCCGTCCCTCTATGATGACTAGTTCAAAACATGCGCGCGACTGCTCAGTGAAAATTCTGGTCTTATAACCTCACGGCGTCACGCCTTAATAATGGAGGGCGTCACTCACAGTTTTCAATTCAGACGGCCCAGATCTAGAATCAAGACGACGTCCCAACTGAAGACCGATGCCGTCACAACTCTAAGGTGACGCCGTCCCATCGATGACTTGGCCCAGAAGAAACCCTAATGACGATGAGCTGACGGCGTCCCATGCAAAAGGTGACGCCGTCGCATTTGTAAATCTATATATAGAATTCGATTTTTCTGCATTTAGGGAAGTAGACTTTTGGAGAAAAAACCCTAAATCGTTTGGAGTCCGAATTGGACAGTATCTTAGGGTCCCATACCCTACACATCGAGATAAGTATTTTAATCCAAAGTTACATTATGTCTATCCCGTATTCGATTGATTGTGTGTATGCTTGCTTGTTTACCATGTCTAGCTAAATTTCTTGTGTGTTTGCTTAGATCTATGAAACCTAGTTATTGATTATTGTTAGGTTGTTTCTTATCTTAATTGTAAATTGGCTTAGGAGTGCAACTAGGCATCATTCATTGTATTTAATGCTTGAGTATGCTTTATGATGATGTGGTCTATGGATGAAATAGCTTAGGCTTGCCGACTTCGTAGGATGCATACGAGAGATAACCTCAAAGAACTAGGGGGCACGCATACCCTACGACCTTAGGAATACAACGCGTTAAGATAAGGTGTGACAATTCAACCGACCAATAAAAGATAACTAGGGAGTAATAGTATCTAGGTAAACACATTTTTAATCATCATACGAGCACACATCAAAATAGACATAGCTGCCCGTAGTAATTAGATAATCAGATAAGTAGAGTAATCGGTAGAAGTATCACCCCCAACCAATTTCCCGAGATTTTACCTTAGCTTTCTAAAAAACCATAAAAAAGATAAAAAAGAATCACCCTCAACCCCCACCTTCTCGTCATACATTTCTTACTAGCATTCCTATTCCCCTAGAGAACGATATCAATCCCCGAGGCTTACCCAATACTACACTACAACGATTAGGTTCACAGCCTAGGAGGCTGAAAAACTTGCTCGACGAAAAGGAAGTTTCCTTCACCCCGAACGCGCCTCTCGCGCGCATTACGTGCAACGGAAGAACTTTTTATGACTAATTTGAATCTAATTTGCAGGAAATTATGCATCATATACTTGTTTTCTAACCTTTGTTTTGTATATTTTCAAAATACAAATGAAGACTTTGACACCCTCAACAAGGGGGAGCTTTTCGTCAAAGCAAAACTATTGCAAAAACGCTTGCAATACTTTCACTTAGGATTTCTTTATTACTTGACGCCCTCACAAAGGGGATGACACATCAAAGGGGAGCATTTTTCGTCAAAAGACGAAACCATTTGCAAACATAATTCCTAATTACTTGACGCCCTCAACAAAGGGAAGCACCCATCAAGGGGGAGCTAAGACGAGAATTCTTCTCTTCTCTTGCTCTTTATTTTTTCATATTATTACTTTTCACATGTTTTTCTCAAAACAATGTGTCAGTTTCTTTTCGACGCTCTTTTTGTTTCGACAAAAAGGGGCAGAAGAGAGTAAAAAATCCAATTCAAACTTTTACGAATTTTTGTTTTTCCATAAAATAATATTATGTTTTGTCATCAACAAAAAGGGGAAGATTGTTAATACAAATAAGCCGTACAAACGTTTATTTATATTTTACGATCTTCTAATGTTTTGTCGATAACAAACGAAAAATCATTTTAACGAAACAAATAAGATACGTAAATGGTTTGAGCCAATAGTTTACTAACACACTTACATTTTCATATAAAACACTAAACAAGTAATATTGTTTACATCTTATAGAAATGCATATGTATAACAACTAGTGTTTACATAATATGGAAATGTGAATATATATATATATATATAATATATATATATATTGTATATATTGTAATGGGTAAAGTCCTTAACCCATTGACTAGATACATTGAATATTGTTGGGTAAAACCCAAAGTCCATGACCCATACCCATTGAGCTTGATCCATAACCCATGACCCATTGCATGACATCATGCATGAAGTCTTGTTGGGTTTTATCCATGATCCATGACCCAACACCCATGACCCAATGTCTAGATACATTGCATCTTGTCAGGTATCCATAACCCATGGTTCTAACCCATAACCCATAACCTGGTTTGCAACCCAAAATCCAGACTTAAGCTGACCCAACTATCGGATCGCTTGGATTGCACTAGCCGGAACTCTCTAGGGAGGGATCCGTGGGAACCGTGGAACAGTAGAGAATTTTTCCTATAAATAGCGAGCCATTTCTCACTTGCAACTCACCCTTTTTACAATACTTTCCGTTAGTAATGTAATATCTCTAACCTCAGATCCAAATGATCTTTCTATGTAGTTTTATGTTTTTGTGATTCTCTAGGTTCCTCTTAAAGGTGAGATCATCACCTCTTGAAGTCGAGCAAGCTCAAGTCCATGAGTTGCCAAGCTTCATCATCATCAAGACTAATGAAGTTATCTTGTTGATAGTTCTTTCCTCCCTCCTTAGAAGTGTTGTGTTGAAGGGATTAGTGAAAGGTGCCAAAGGGTCAAGTTGAAGGCATTAGTGAAAGGTGCCAAAGGGTCAAGTCGAAGGCATTAGTGAAAGGTGCCAAGGGATTACATTCGATATGGTGCATCGATGTACAAGATAGATAGTTTGGGTTAAAGGATATTGATATCCTTATGATGTTGTAATAAGGAGTGTGTCTCCTTTGTAGTAGTCGTGTATTGGTGTAGTGTTGGGTAGTAGTTCCTCCTTTGTAATGGAAGTCGGTATATATCCTTGTACCAAATAACGTGTAGGCGACGTTGTGATAGGTTTGGTTCTACCTCGTGGAAGAACCCGGTGTCTAGCCTTGTTCCGGATAAAGAGTGGGCGATGTTGTGAAGGCTTCTCTGCCACATTAAGGAGTTTGTGTTGTGTAGTGCTTACGAACTCTCGAGTGGGAACCTCGGGGAGGGGATTAGGGCAAGGAAGGTGTCCTTGTAGCCAAACCACTATAAATAATTGTGTCATGGTTTTGTGTTCCTTACTCTTTATCTTTGCATTAGTTGTTTATATGCTTATCTATCATCATCCAACACACAAACTAAATAGATTGGCATAAGTCGATCTAAATAGTTTAAAACTAAGTTTTAATCAGTAAACTATTCAACCCCTACCCCTTCTAGTTTTCCACAAAGAGTCCTACGCATTATCCTTATGGTATTGCCAGAACATCTGAGTGATATGTAAAGTAGTCACAATGAAGATGGAAATCCTTCTAGTGCCAACATCAAACAAGCTCTTGGTGGGTGACATGTGAGATCCATCATGGATCAAACTTGTGACAACTGGAAAGAAACGATGGGGTGATTCACTTTTGAATCAACCTTGTTATAGGAAATGAATTGACGTATACTTTTGGAAAAACCGTTCGATGTGCTCAAAATTTGTTTCCTAGCACATCGACTGCGCATAAATTTCTCAGACAAAAGTATTTTGTGATTAAAACTTGATTTTACTCATTAAACTCTCGTCGTATTGTAAAAATCTTTCTTCAGCAATACGCGAGTGTGTTTCAAATCAATTTCTCATCAATCAGTGAATCTCAATTTTGATGGTTCACTCACTCTGTGTTGTCTACTTTGAGACGTTTTGGTTTGAGAAGGGCTAGTACAAGCTGCGAAATCTTGTCAAGGATATTCTTCGGAATTCTACCTGATCACAGGCAGTATTTATACTGATCAACGGGGAAGCTTGGTTCTTGCAACCCTATTCAACGAAAGTGAACAAAGACACTTTCGTATGTTTATTGCTAACTGTTATTTGCAGGAACTTCCGAGGGTTGCAGCTAATAGCCAATGAGATATCAATTCCTAACCACATGTTCACACCTCATACGCACAATCAAAGAAATCATGATAATTAAAAGACATACAACAATGCTTCCGCAGCTCTGATGCAAAATATCATGATTCAGAAAGGTGTGAGCATGTCGGTCCGAAAGTCATAACTTCACATGGCGGCGATACAACGATGGAGGACTCTGAGATTTACTTTGGTTGATGATCTCGAAGAAAGCTCAAGATCACAAGTCAAAAGAACATTCATTTGAAGAATCACTACTGAAGCACAAAGATTACGGAATTTGAAGAATCAAAGTCTACGAGCTCGGAATTGAACTTCATGATTGAATGCTAGGATGAAAATTGTAATTTATGGGGTGACCTCCCTTAGGGGGAGATTGTTAGGATTTGGAAAATCCATATAGAAGATTCGGTCACCCCGAGTTTAATCTAGCATGTGTTAGCTCGTAGACTTAGCTATATTTATTAGTTAGTTAAGTAACACCGTGGAGGACGGACGACTCTTTACCCATTGTATACCTGATCTACAGCCCATAAGGGGCGTTTAGTAAGTTGTATAAATACCCTCTTCCCACTAAGGGAAAGGGTTTGTTCATTAATAAAAATAAACACACCAAGTGTTTTTCTCTCACTAGAACTTCCCCTCTCTACAATGACTAACTTGTTCTTCCATAATCCCCGACCTCCCGAATCATATAATCAACAAAAACACGATCCTACATTTTGTTTTCTGTCTAATTTGTAATTATTGGAAATTTCCAGAACTCTTATTTTTCCTGAAATCTGCAAACATCCATTTCACAAGCATTATATCTTACTTGCTTTCTAGTGTAGTTTTGTTTTTATATAGTTTTTACTGCCAATTTTACGCGAGGTTTCGTTTCCGTTCTCTTATAAGTGTGCAGGTTAATTGGACAATAAGATGAAGTACATGATGGAAGCAACATTTATTACTTGCTCATTCTTCTTGGAGGAGGATTTAACCATGATTTTACACATATCCTACCGAGCTAATCATGCGAGTATTAGTTTCTCTCTTTTATTTTACCTTTCTCTATCACAACTTTGATACGTTTGGGGAACACTGGGAAAGTGTAGGGAAGAAGAATAAAACGGGAACTTAGAAACTATTCGCTTACTTTATTTTTGTCTTGTCTTTGGTAAATTGTGTAATAAACTATGAGAAATATTTGTTAGGGTAATTTTAGCACCAAATTTAAAATTTTTTACGAAACTTACGAGTAAAACTTTAGTCTTAATAAAGCGTCTCATGGATAGGAGTTATATGACTAGCACAAAAACCGTATACCACTCAAATTCCACCCCAAAAATGTGAGGTTCGCCCCTAGATCTTTAGGAATAAAATCATTCATCTTTAATGCTTAGTGAGTGTACCAGTAGTATAATAGATTTTAGAACTTGTTTTGTGATGTATTTCGAGATCGCTAGTGAGACTACATTCGTGTAGTTAGGATTAACTAAATGATAAGAGGCATTAGGTTAACCCTTGTTTTAAACATGTTATTTAATTACGTCAACCTCATTGGTTGAGTAATTTTCCCCACACCCTTGCGATGTACTCATCTTTGTTACAACAATACCCCTAGTTAACCCCTCAGATCCTATCTTTTTGCGGTTCTCGTGATGTTCTGATTTTCGGAATATCAATGAAGAGCATTGTTTACAATCTACTATCAAATGTTACACCCAAATCGCCTTAGCCCACCTTGTATGCACTCATCTTTAGTGCATTATTGTAACCATTGTTTAAACTCTTAGTTCAATTATTTAGTTACTTGCATGGTTGTTGAGTCGAGTCATATCCTTTGTACACAGTTTTGGGACGATTGGGACTCATGGGTTAAAGTAGTATTTTCTGGAGTAACGGGAAGGAACGTTAAATTCAATTTCCCTTTGTCTACGTAATTAAGTACTCCAAGTGTTTTGATCTTTTCAATTCAGGTCAATTATTGTTAGTGAAATAAAAACTCAATTGTAGGGATGCTCTTATAAATCATTTTATTTTGATGTTATCTTAGAGGATGGTAGAGTAAGAATGTAAAAAAAATAAAAATAAAAGATAAAAAAAAATCGAAAAAAAAGAGAAGTGAAAAAAAATGAGAACAACATACGGGCTACCATCCTACATCTATCTTAATGTTTTATGTTTTAAGTTTATGTTTATTTCAAGTTATTATTTAGTGTTAGTGAGTCAAGTCTTGGCTTAGCAACGTCGTTTTACAGGCATGTAACTTAGATTTTTACTTGCCACCACTAAAATTTCCTCATATCTAACAAAACCCTTTTATTCCCTACCCACAGTCTAACATTATAACCCTTTGTGAAGACCTATTAGATAGTTATTCCTAGGTTCTTATGCCAAAGCGGTGGAGGTTTGATCTATTCTTAAGCCTGTAGTAATCTATGTACTATGACAGGTAGTGAGTGTTTATCTTCTATTTCCTTACATGTTATATTTCATATAAACCCAAGAGATGAGAGAATCCAAACACCAATTGTGAGGTGCTCGTGTATAATTTTTATGCTTGTTTTGACTATTTTGGCGCTTGTAGTTGTTGTAGATTGTTTTAAACCAATGTTAAATGACCCCTAACTCATAAACTGATTAGCCAAAAGCACATTTGCTTGAGGACAAATAAATTCTAAGTATAGCGATATTTGATAAGGATTTAAAACTTACGTTTTTAGGGGGTCATTTAAGCTCTAAATCATTACATTTCATATTCGTTACTGCTTAAAATCGTTCCTTTTCACATTTTAGGTCTTTTGAAAGCAAATTGCTGGAATGAAGCATTTTTGGACGAAAAGGAGCGAAAACATGAAGAAAACGACAAAGTCAATAAAACAAGGTTGTTTCACAAGCCTGGCGGCGTCCCAACTCCAAGGGCGACGTCGTCGCTCACATGGTCTTCTAAAAAGTCTTAAGCGACGTCTTAGAACTTATTTTGGTCTTAACAACTGACAGCGTGACGCCTAAACTTAGAAGGGCGTCACCCTTACCTTTATCACCAGACGACTAAGATCCTTCCCAGAAGACGTCCATAAGCAAGCCAGACGGCGTCACTATTTCTCACATGACGCCGTCCCCACAATGATTTGGTCAAAACGAAACCCTAATAACGGCGATCAGACGGTGTCACCATAAAAAGGCGACGTCGTCGCGAGTGAAAAATTTATATATAGACTTCGAATTTTCTGTATTTGGTGTGCATTATTTTGGAGAGCAAACCCTAGTTCATTTGAGGTCCGACTTGAACAGTATTTTAGGGTCCCAAACTCTCTTGTACACTTAAAGATAAGTTTATTTATCCAATCTATCACCATGTTTCATCTATGTTCAATTGTTTGTTTGTGTTCTTGATTATCTATCATGCGTAACTAAATTAATTAGTGTTTGCTTAGATCCAATGAAACCTAGTTGTTGATTATTGTTAGGTTGTCTCTTGTTATAATTGGTAGATGCTAGATTAAGGAAAACTAGCTTCTTCTTTAATTGTTGCGAGCTTGAACGTCCTAAATAGCAAAAATCTTGAGAGTGCACTTAGGCCACCGTTGTGTTTATTGCGTGAGTTGTAGCTTAAAGATAATAGGGTATTTGGGGGAGATACTTACATTACTTGGCGATCCCGGATGTTCTAGAGGAGAGTTACGATTCATAGAATTGGGGAATTAGGTAACACAGAATACAACGCACCAATAAGAATGAGGAAGTGACAATTCAACCGACCAATAAAATATAACTAGGGAGTAAGAAAATCTAAGTGAACACATTTTAAATTATCATAAGAAACACACTTATACAATCCATAGCTTTTCTCTTTTATTAGTTTATTTAGTTTTTAATTTAAAATTTGTTTAGTAGTTTAATTGGTGGAATTACCAACCCCAACTCTTCAAACCCCGATATTTTACTTGCTTTCATTAAACATAAAAAGCTTTAAAAAGAGAGAGAGAGAGAGAGAGAGAGAGAGAGAGAGAGAGAGAGAGAGAATCTTCCTTAAACCCAGATATTTTACTTGCCCATACTACACTGCCTAGTGGGTTGTAAAGCTTGCTCGTTGAAAAGGAAGTCTTTCGACCCCGAACCACGCATCATGTTTATAGTAATAGAAATTGCTTTCGCAACATATGGAAGAATTTTTTTGTTATCTCTTAGTGAGGGGACTTCTTTGAGTATCTGCAAACATGTATAATGCATAAGAAGTTCACATAATCGATCTGCGAAATGTGATCAGCATACATTGAAAAGAAAAGAAAGTTTTTGTTGTTAAGATACCATAGAAGCAAATTGTAGTTGTTTACGCATTAGCAAAACTTCCATAATAAGTTGAAGGTGTTCGTGCAATGCAGAACATCTTTGCTGCCATGGTAAAGGCAAAACAACCAATACATGTGTTAGGATTTATAAAATCCAGTCGTTAAAGTGTCGGTCACCTCAAGTATATGTAATCATTAGAAAGCTCGTAGTCGTAGTTATTTAAATGTTAGGTAGTATTTAGTTAAGTAACACCGTGGAGGAAGAACGGGTCTTTACCCACTGTATGCCTGATCCACAGCCCGTAGGTGGCGTTTTGTGTAAGATACTATAAATACCCTCTACCTCCCAAGGTAGAGGGTTGGAGCTCATAATAAGATTTTTATTTCTCTCTCTAAGTTCCCAAACCTCTTAACTTTCTCTCTCTAAAACCATATAGTGTACGCCCCATATTAGTCATGGTGTGATGTGTTTGTGAAATCCAATATGTTACAAATGGTATCAAGAGCCATGATTTGATCATCTCTCTTACATGTTCTTGGATTTCTAGTGGTTTTATATGGTTTTTGGGTTTGAAAAAGTTGAGTGGTATTTGCATCATTTGGACCATTTCTAGTGTTAAAGTTTGAATTTTGATTGTACTTTTGTGTTTAGAATCATCATAAGTGCTTAGGTTTTGATTTGGATTGAAAGTGTTGCTTTTGATTATTTCTATCTAGCGACTTGTGTCTCGGACTTGAGTTCTTAGTAGCGACTTGTCTCTACGTTCTTCAGCGACTTGTCTTTGTTGTGGAAGCGACTTGAGCACTAGCGATTTGTCTTTTGAGACAAAGCAACAAATAGTACAAAGTAGTGGTCGTACTGTTTTGGCTAGCGACTTGTCATCGTAGCGACTTGTCCTTACGTTCTTCAGCGACATGACTTTGTTGTGGGAAGCGACTTGTGCTCTAGCGATTTGTCTTTTGAGACAAAGCGACAAATTGTACAAAGTAGTGGTCGTACTGTTTTGTCTAGCGATTTGTCCCTAGCGACTTGTCCATCTAGCGACTTGTTATTCTAGCAACTTCTGTGTCTAACGATTTGTCACTAGCGATTTGTCTTCATAGCGACTTGTGTCACTAGCGACTTGTTCTTCTATCGAGTTGTCACTCAAGCGACTTGTATACCTAGCGACTTGGGTTAAAGCGACTTGTCTTCAAGGTTTAAAGCGACTTGGTTAATTATTGTTGATGATACGGTTTTCTCTTGATTTAGTAAAATCCCGTGAAAGAATCTATTTCCCGGTTTAATCATAGAGTTATGAAATCCCGTGAAATCTGTAATCATGTCTACCAACGTGCCTACAATCATCTCTTCTGTAGCTGAGGATGTTCAAGCAGCTGGATCAGATACTCGTCCACCTATGCTTGACAGAACTGATTATGACTCATAGGCTCCACGAATTAGGTTGTATTGTTTGGGAAAGGAAAATGGGGTTAACATTCTCAAATCAATTGATGAAGGACCTTATCAGATTGAGACTACAAGAGATACAC
Source organism: Chrysanthemum makinoi (assembly GCA_910596185.1). Taxonomy (NCBI): domain Eukaryota; kingdom Viridiplantae; phylum Streptophyta; class Magnoliopsida; order Asterales; family Asteraceae; genus Chrysanthemum; species Chrysanthemum makinoi. The sequence continues at coordinate 261,199,095 of OU343224.1, read as the reverse complement.
TTGAAACTGCTGCGGATGGTACAGTGATCTTAGGTTTGGACAGACCAAAGACGTATGATGAGCTCAGTGATAAGGAGAAAAAGAGATACGATGCTGATATCACGACTTCAAACATTATACTTCATGGTCTTCCAAAACACATCTACAAGTTAATCAATCACAACACTGAAGCCAAGGCAGTTTGGGACAATGTTATGATGCTTCTCTCTGGTTCTGAATTAACTAAAGAAGACAGAGAATCTCAACTGTATGATGACTTTGAGCACTTTAAGATGAAACCAGGGGAAAGTGTCACTGAATATTACGTGAGGTTCCACAAGCTTGTGAATGACATGATGAATATCAAAATGACTATGCCAAATATTCAGCTAAATTCAAAGTTTGTGAACAACATGAATCCCGAATGGCCCAAATTTGTCACTTCAGTCAAGTTAACAAAAGGTTTGAGGAACACTAACTATGAGAAATTGTATGCGTACTTGCTTCTTGAATGAGAGACATGCTACGTTTGAAAGAATGATCTTGGAAAAATTCAATTCAAATTCTGGTAATGCAAGTTCGTCAAATGATTCAACAGCCTTTTACACCAATGTAGGAATAACCACCAAAGCATCTCAAGTCATACCTAATGGAAATGGTAACCACAAACTCATTCCCGATCCAAGATTTAAGCAACCTGATGCTGATGTAGTCATGGAACATTTCATCAATCAACTAGCTCTTATGGTTAAGCAAAATCTAAACCTCACTCCACACACTAACAATGATATCAGAACTGCATCCAATCTACACAATCATGCTATTGTCAGAGATGGTAAGATCATGGTGCAACCAGTGCAAGGAAGACAGTATGAACAAGGAAAGGGTGGAGTAGGTGGAGGGTATGTGGCTAATCAGAATCGTGGAAGGAATGCAAATCAAGGACAAGGAAAGCCAATCAAGTGCTACAACTGTGGTGGTGAAGGACATATTGCAAGGAACTGCACATCTCCAAAACTCCCTCAAAATGCAGAGTATGTTAGGATTTAGAAAATTCAGTCATTAAAGTGTTGGTCACCTCGAGTATATGTAATTGTTAGAAAGCTCGTAGTCGTAATCATTTAATAGTAGTTAGTATTTAGTTAAGTAACACAGTGGAGGACGGACGGGTCTTTACCCACTGTATGCCTAATCCACAGCCCGTAGGAGGCGAGTCTTGTATGAAAACTATAAATACCCTCTACCTCCCAAGGTAGAGGGTTGGAGCTTCAATACTATTTTTCTTTGTTTCACATAGTTCCCAACTCTCTTCCCTTTCTCTCTCTAGAACTTTCTCTCTCTAAACATTGAATACGCCCCATATGGTTATGGTTTGATGTGTTTGTGAAATCCTATAAGTTATAATTAGTATCAAGAGCCATGGTTTGATCACTCATCTTTCATGCTCTTTGTTTTGGTGGATTTCATAAGGTTTTTGGGGTTATAAGTGTTTAGGAGAGTTTGAATCGCTTGGTCAATTTCTAGTGTTAAAGTTTGAATTTTGATTGTACTTTTGTGTTTAGGATCATCATATGTGTTTAGGTTTTGAATTGGAAGGCTTAAATCATTGTGGTTTGGTTGTTTTTGATTGAGAAAGTGGTTGTTTTTTTAATATTGTACGAAGCGAGTTGAGCCACGGTGTTACGTTTCTAGGAAGCGAGTTGCTTTATTATTGGAAGCGAGTTGGTTTATGCGACTTGGCTATTAAGCGAGTTGATTCTTTAATCGACTTGAGTTCTAAAGTGACTTGGCTATTAAGCGAGTTGTATTGGCAGCGAGTTGGTTTATGCGACTTGGTTGTTAAGCGAGTTGTCTCTGTATGCGACTTGGCTATTTAGCGAGTTCACTCTTTATGCGACTTGGGTTTTAAGCGAGTTGTTTCTTTAAGAGACTTGAGTTTTAAGCGACTTGTCTTTTAAGCGAGTTGACTATTTAGCGAGTTGATACCAAAGCGAGTTGACTGTTTAGCTACTTGTCTATTGAGACTTGTCACTTCTTTGTGCTACATTTTTACGGTTGTTCTTTTGGTTTAGTAAAATCCCGTGAAAGAATCAATTTCCCGGTTTAATCAAAGAATAGTAAAATCCCGTAGAACTTGTAATCATGTCTAACAACGTACCTACTATCGTTTCTACTGTAGTTGAGGACGTTCAAGCAGCTGGATCAAATACTCGTCCACCTATGCTTGACAGAACTGATTAAGACTCATGGGCTCAACGAATTAGGTTGTACTGTTTAGGAAAGGAAAATGGGGTTAACATTCTCAAATCAATTGATGAAGGACCTTATCAGATTGAGACTACAAGAGACACACTTGAAACTGCTGCAGATGGTACAGTGACCTTAGGATTGGACAGACCAAAGACGTATGATGAGCTCAGTGATAAGGAGAAGAAAAGATACGATGCTGACATCAGGGCTTCAAACATTATACTTCAGGGTCTTACAAAATACATCTACAAGTTAATCAATCACAACACTGAAGCCAAAGCAGTTTGGGACAATGTCAAGATGCTTCTCTCTGGTTCTGAATTAACTAAAGAAGACAGAGAATCACAACTATATGATGACTTTGAGCACTTTAAGATGAAACCAGGGGAAAGTGTCACTGAATATTACGTGAGGTTCCACAAGCTTGTGAATGAAATGAGGAATATTAAAATGACTATGCCAAATATTCAGCTAAACTCAAAGTTTGTGAACAACATGAATCCCGAATGGCACAAATTTGTTACTTCAGTCAAGTTAACTAAGGGTTTGAGGAACACTAACTATGAGCAATTGTACGCATTCTTGCTTCAGAATGAGAGACATGCTATGTTTGAACGAATGATTCTTGAACAGTTCAAATCGAAACAGGGAGAGGCAAGCTCATCTAATGACTCAACAACATTCTACACCAATGTAGGGATTACTACCAAAGCTTCACAAGTCATACCTACTGGAAATGGTAATCACAAACTCATTCCCGATCCAAGGTTCAAGCAACCTGATGCTGATGCAGTCATGGAACATTTCATCAATCAACTGGCTCTTATGGTTAAGCAAAACTTGAACCTCACTCCACACACCAATAGTCTACACACTAACAATGAAATCAGAACTGCATCCAATCTACACAATCATGCTCTTGTCAGAGATGGAAAGATTATGGTGCAACCAGCTCAAGGAAGGAAGTATGAACAAGGAAAAGGTGGAGTAGGTGGAGGGTATGTGGCTAATCAGAATCGTGGAAGGAATACCAATCAAGGACAAGGAAAGCTAATCAAGTGCTACATCTGTGGTGGTGATGGACACATTGCAAGGAACTGCACATCTCTAAAACGCCCTCAAAATGCAGAGTACTTCAGGGACAAGATGCTGCTGGTGCAAGCTCAGGACAGTGGAGCGGTTTTGGATGAAGAAGAGTTGTTGTTTCTTGCGTATGGAAATGCCAAAACCTATGATGCTGATGTGGATGAACAGCCAATTCAGGAAATAGGTCACAATCATCAAAATGCCTTTCAAGTTGCTGATGTGATGCATTTGACTCTGATGTCGATGATGAACCTACTGCCCCGACAATCTTCATGGCTAGCATTTCACCAATGGTCTCTCCAAATGTTTCATCACCATAGCAGGCTGGTCCTTCCAAAGATTCAATCATCTCTGAGGTATTAAAACTATTCGATGAAGTTGATGAGCAAGAGATGCCTAACAAAGTACAATCACATGTAACTAATGAATCAAATATGGATAATGTGGGTAATAGTAATATTGTCCCATATGATCAATATGTGATACAAAGTGAAAATGAGATTGTACCAAGTGATGCATCTTCTGCAGTCAATGATGACTATGTTTTTTATGAATACACTCCATGTGCCCCTGATGATTCTGTTATCTCCGAACTGAATGCCTATAAAGAACAAGTTGCTATTTATGAACAACGTGCTAAGTTTGAGTTAACTACCCGTGAGCAGGAAATGGATGACCAAATGCGTACAATTATTAGAAAAAGTAATTTTAGAGAAGAAGTGTTAAAAAATGAGTTAAACTCCTTACAAGAAAAGCTTTCTAAAACTGTTAAGCAAAAACAAGAACTCCAAAATAATGTTAAAGTGCTTAAACAAGAATTTAATGCTAAGGAATCAAAACTTTTGAATGACTTTTCCAATCTGAATCCTTTGAAAAACAAGCTTGAAAATAAGTTGTACGTACAAGGGAATACCGTTCAGACTGCTCACATGATCACTAAGCATAGAGTTTTCAGCGATAAGCATAGCATTCCCCTCGTAAAGGAACCCAATCCTGAATATGGTAAAGTGGCTAGAGAATCTCATAAGGTAATATATGATGGTAATGAAACCCTTAAACCTAGGCAGAAACCTAGTTGTGCTGAGTGCACTGAGGAAGATAGGCAATTAGATGAAGTCACTAGGGAGAAAATGAATGAGAAGCTAAAAGATCCTGAGTGTAAAAAGCAAAACATAACGTTCAAACCCCATGATTACACTAAAGAAAATTGGATCTCCTTGAACAAGTTTAAGCCTCAAACCCTATTAACCCCAGAACAAGTTTTTTGGAAAAAGGACACAGATATGCAAAAAGCTAATGCACTTATTAAAACAAACACTCCCCTTAGTAAAATGCCTCCATCAACTGTGTATCCTCCGAATACACCAATGCATTTAGTTCCTAGATATATTCCCACTAAGAGCAAGACCTTAATCAGCTTATATGTTGTTTCTCAACTATTCGTTGATTTTGAGAAGACATGTAAGAAAAGAATCACACCTACTGGGATAACTGAAGGGGAGAGGGGTTTTGAGCAAACTAAATAATGCTATTTAACTGAGGTCATGCCTTTCTTTAAACAATTAAAAGGTCAATTTGAGAGTCTTCAAAAGGGGATAGACTCAGATATTAAAGAGATGGAAAAGGAATTTGATGCAATGATAGTTGAGGTCAATGATTATGAACGGGAACTCAAATATAATGAAATTGAAAGGAAGAATCTGCATATCTTAAATGAGAATTAGTATTGAGTTGTGTGGCTCAAGATGTGTTTTATACTGTTACTAAGCATTCTATTACTGCTTCTCAATTTCATGAATTAACTGTTGCTTTGAAAGTTTCCCATGATCGTGTCATTGAGCTTGAAAACAAAAACTCATAACTAAATGAGAAAATTGATCAGGATGATCACGATAATTTGGTAAAACATCTTTCTAAACTAGAAGTTGAACATTTTGATTTGCATCTAAAATATCAACATCTCAAAGAAAATGAGAAAACCTCAAACATCAAGACATCCTCAAATGTTCCAGAGTTTGATGCACTTTTTGAAATAAAAAAACGTGACGAACAGATTCAAGCTCACTGTAACACAATTAGAAAGTTGAAAGCGCAAATTTCACAATTAAAGGGTGAAAAGAACAATGTGACTGGCTGCCAAATGCCTCCTCCTTTAGATTCTCAGTGTTCTCAAACTTTTCATCTTCAAAACTTGGTTAATGTTTTACAAAAGGAAAATGAGAGTTTTCTAGAAGAAAATGAAAAAGTTAAACGACACTTTAAAGAGTTATATGATTCAATGAAAGTCACTCGTGACAAGAACAACGAAAAAATAACGTCTTTACAAAAGGAAATTGAGAATCTGAAGAGTCAGGAAAAAGGGAAAATGACACTTGTCTTTAATGAGAATGTTGCATCAAAGTCATCTGCAGACTCTAAATATACGATGACTGTTAAATACAATCCTCCTCATCTTAGAAATAACGAACTTGTGTTTCATAACTATTTCGCTCACCTTAAGGATAGTTTAGAATGTCTTCGTGAGATTGTAGAAGAGGATTTCATAAATAAGCCATTTGATAGTGAAATTAGGTTTGCTTGCATTCAGGCCAAACGATCTCAAGAGCTGTTAGAATGTTTAAGAGCAACATGTCCTAAATCCTTATGTGAGAAAGATAAAGCTGTGATGCCTTGTTCTATGCCTAGTGCTAAGTTTGCAACCCATTCTATGCCTAGTGCTAAGAAAGTGAACTCTAAAGTGCCTTCAGGTAGTTCAGATCCCTCCACTTCTAGTTCAGGAATGCAAAAGGTAGCCCAACCAACTAATGTTCCCATAATTCCCTCTACAGGAGTAATCAGTGACACAAAAGCAAGCGGGTCAAAGCCTCCAGGCAATACAAAGCAAGATAGGACCTCGCAAGCTAAGAGTGTGCAATGGAAGAGAGTAGAAGACCATCCTAGGAACATTAAGTTTGAGTTGAATAAAATGAATCGTGTTGATTCTAGTATTAGCTATAAGCGTACTGTAATTAATTCGAATTCTGCTACTATCTGCAAAACATGTAATGATGATTGCTTGATTTCTGTTACTAATCATGAATGTGGTGTGACTGATTTGACTAATGCTGTTAAATACCCAGTTAAAACTGTTAATGCCAAAAATCAAGCTAAGAAGGCTAGAAAGCAATGGCGGAAGAAGATTAGAAAAAATTGGAAACCCACAGGAAGAAAATTTAGTAATGTAGGTTATCAGTGGATACCTACTGGACACAAATTTAGTCTTAACATATTGTGCCCTAAATTATCCAGATCAATGCCCATTAGGAAATGGATGCCTACTGGTAGAACTATTCCTTTAAGAAGTGAACATACTTTGAATAGGTCTAATGCATACACTAACACTGCATCAATCCCTGATGATTCCATTGTTTCTACTTCCGGTGTGGGTGTTCCAATCTCTGTCACTAACCAAATGGAACCCATTCTTGCATGGGGATCCCAATTATCCAGTTATCCATTTTTGTCTGTGTTCAACTGCAGATCGTTCAAATCGTTCTGTGGTGCCTGGACTCAGGCTGTTCCAAGCATATGACTGGAGACCGCTCTCAGCTCATGAACTTCGTGAGAAAATTTATCGGGACTGTTAGATTTGGGAATGATCATTTTGGTGCAATCATGGGATATGGAGATTATGTTGTTGGTGATAGTGTAATCTCCAGGGTATATTATGTTGAAGGTCTTGGTCACAACCTGTTCTCTGTTGGTGAATTCTGTGATTCCGATCTAGAGCTGGCTTTTAGAAAACATACTTGCTTCGTTAGAGAACTTGATGGTGTGGAACTTTTAAGAGGAACATGTGGTTCAAACCTATACACCATCTCTATCGAAGGTATGATGAAGTCTTCTCCAATTTGCTTATTGTCAAAGGCTTCGAAAACAAAATCATGTTTATGGCATCGTCGTCTCAATCACTTGAACTTCGGCACCATAAATGATCTTTCCAGAAAGGACTTAGTAAGAGGCTTACCTAGACTAAAGTATGAAAAGGATCATCTTTGTTCAGCATGCCAATTGGGAAAAAGCAAGAAGTATGCCCACAAACCCAAACCTACAAACTCAGTTATGGAAGTTCTTCGTACCATTCACATGGATTTATGTGGACCCATGAGAGTGCAGACTATTAACAGGAAGAAATATGTGCTAGTTGTGGTTGATGATTACTCTCGATTTACCTGGGTTAAGTTTTTAAGGACAAAGGATGAAACTCCAGATGTCATCATTAAACTTATCAAACAGCTGCAGATTCGACTTAACAAGATTGTTAGAATCATCCGAACAGACAATGGAACTGAGTTTGTCAATAAAGAACTTAGTGAGTTTTATGAAAGTGTTGGAATCAGTCATCAAAGAAGTGTTCCACGAACTCCTCAACAGAACCGTGTAGTTGAAAGACGAAATTGAACTCTTGTGGAAGCCGCAAGAACAATGCTGATTTACTCAAAGGTTCCAACGTTTCTCTGGGCTGAAGCCATTGCCACTGCATGCTACACTCAAAATCGATCCTTAATTCACACAACTCATGGAAAATCTCCATATGAACTTGTGCACAATCGAAAACCTGATCTATCATTCCTTCGTGTGTTTCGTGCGTTGTGTTATCCAACTAATGAGGGTCAAGATTTAGGTAAACTGAAAGCTAAAGAGGACATTGGAGTATTTGTAGGATATGCACCAAGCAGAAAAGGATTCCGTATCTACAACAAAAGAACCCGAAATATCATGGAAACAATTCACGTTATGTTCGATGAGCTGACCGGTCAAATGGCTCCAGGACAATCAAGTTCTGGACCCGCATCACAACCTTCATCAAGTAGTCCCATTAGTTCTTCTCTTGTACAAAATCCCTCACCAGCAACTCCATATGTACCACCTTCAGAAGATGACTTGAAGAAATTGTTTGATCCAATGTTTGATGAACACTATGAGCAAATTGCTAATGATCTGTCAAATCCATCAACAGAGGCTGCTCCTATCCCTGTCAACGTAAATAACCCTTCAGTTTCTATGTCATTGAGTCAAGAAGCGCCTGCTGATCACTCTGTCTCATCATCAAATCCTCAATCATCGAGTGTACATCATGGAATTGTTTCTGGCACCTATGATGGAGATAACCCATTTGCTACTCCCGAAGATGCTCCCTTTGAGAACATATTTGCTCCTGAACCATCATCAGAACCATCTTCATCAGGAGAAAATGACTCTGCTACGTCAGTTCCTCAACAACAACCACATGAACACCTTAGAAAATGGACACATGACCATCCATTGGACAACATCATTGGAAACCCCTCTCGTCCAGTATCCACTCGTAAACAACTTGCAACTGATGCCTTGTGGTGCTTCTTCAACTCCGTACTCTCTAAGATTGAACCAAAAGACATTAAAACTGCCATGAATGAAGACAGCTGGTTTAATGCCATGCAAGAAGAAATTCATGAGTTTGATCGACTAGATGTATGGGAATTAGTACATGCTCCTGACTGTGCTATGATCATTGCTCTAAAGTAGATCTTCAAAGTAAAACTTGATGAGCATGGTGTTGTATTAAAGAACAAGGCTAGATTGGTTTCAAAAGGATACCGTCAAGAGGAGGGTGTTGACTTTGAATAATATTCCTGGCTAATGCTGCAAGTAAGAATATGGTAGTCTATCAGATGGATGTAAAGACGTCTTTTCTTAACGGAGATCTTAAAGAAGTTGTATACGTCAGCCAACCTGAAGGTTTTGTGAATCCAGAGCATCCTACTCATGTCTATCGCTTGAAGAAGGCTCTTTACGGTTTAAAGCAAGCTCCAAGGGCATGGTATGATACACTATCAAAGTTTCTTCTTTCAACTAGATTCAGCAAAGGAGCAGTTGATCCGACATTGTTCACCAGAAATTCATGCAAACATTTAATTCACGTTCAAATCTATGTTGATGATATTATTTTTGCCTCGACTGACCCCAATGAATGTGACCGTTTTTCTAAGGAGATGGGCTCCAAATTTCAAATGTCAATGATGGGACAAATGTCATTTTGCTTGGGATTACAAATTTCACAAAGTCCCGGAGGCATTTTTATCAATCAATCTAAATATGCTAATGAAATTTTAAAGAAATTTGGATTTGACACTTGTGACACCGTTGACACTCCCATGGTGGAGCGTACCAAACTGGATGAGGACCACTCAGGGATCATGGTAGATCAAACGAAATATCAAAGTATGATTGGATCCCTGATGTACTTCACAGCCAGTAGAGCTGACATTTTGTTCGTTGTATGCATGTGTGCTAGATATCAGGCTAAGCCTACTAAAAAGCACCTTGAAGCGGTTAAACGGGTCTTTCAGTATCTCCAAGGTACCATTAACATGGGACTTTGGTATCCGAAGGACACCGGTATGTCACGAACAGCCTATGCAGATGCTGACCATGCAGGATGTCAAGATACACGTCGAAGCACGTCTGGAGGTGCTCAGTTTTTAGGTGATAAGCTTGTGAGCTGGTCTTCAATGAAACAAATGAGTACTTCTATATCCTCTACAGAGGTTGAATACATATCCATGTCATCTTGTTGTGCTCAAATCCTATGGATGAGATCCCAACTATCTGACTATGGCTTTGACTTCAACAAAATTCCTCTGTATTGTGATAACAAAAGTGTCATTTGTAACATATTGGATTTCACAAACACATCAAACCAAGATCAAAGTGTGGCGTATAACGTAAGGATTTACACTACTACAAAACCAAGCTAATGCAACGAAAATTTACAACGGTAGATTTCCGTTGCAAATTTGCAACCGTAATGCAACGGATTACCAACCGAATAGCATCAACAACAAAACTGGTTGCAAATCGGTTGCAAAATAAAAACATCTTTCTTTTACTTTTATTTTTATTTTTTCCGTTGCAAATGCGTTTCAAATTATATAAATTTCCAACGGAAAAGCAACGAAAGACAAAAAATAAATCTAAAAGAAATTAAAATTTCTTTTCCGTTGCAATTCCGATGCAATTTTTCATAATTTGCAACGGAATAGCAACCGAAAACAAAATTTAAATCTAAAAGAAATTATCATTTGTTTTCCGTTGCAATTCGGTTGCAAATTTTCAATAATTGCAACGGAAGACTTCTAAAACAAATTACCACGAATTTTATGTTGCAATTCTGTTGCAAAAACCTAAATTTTAAAGAAACGGCAACGAAATACATAATTTAACTATAAAAGGAATTATCATTTCTTTCCATTGTAATTTTGTTGCAAATTAAAAAAAATTGCATTAATTTGCAACAAAAGATTACAATAAAATGTAAAAAGAATTATTTTTGATTGTCGTTGCAAATCCCTTGCCTTTATCTTTTCGCGTTAATCCACGAGAGAACTCGTTAAAAGATCAATGATCCTCGTAGCAGGGGTAATGACAAGATAGACTAAATAAGTGTGTGTAGATAGTGTGTGAAATGATGAAGACGACTCTTCGTACTTATGAACAAGCATATCTAGTCATGATGAGGGCATTATTGTTTTGGATAAAACCTTAAACAGTGATATGATGGTTTAGTTGCACCGATCGTGATCTTCCATCAGAAAAGTATTATTGTCGCATATTCGCTCTAGCACACTAATGAGAGATCCTTGTGATGTACTTTGTAGTGCACACTATTTGTTCATTGAGTTCATGTGTACACCGACTACAATGTGACGCTTGCGGAGATTCTATAACGGCCATAATTATAAATGTCTTTAGAAATCCTCGATACCTTCATTTTATATGGATGAGCTTCACCGGGATGTTTATGTCTTCTTACGGTATAAAGTTTTCATAAGCAGAACTAAGTTGATATTTGTCATAATTAGTTGTGATGTGTTTAATTGGCTGTAATGGTTTAGTAGGTGTATTCATTTCTAATCGCCTTAAAATGAGGTTTAGCTTGCGATGGAGTCAAGCTTGCAACGAGAAGAGCTCAAGTAACTTTTGAAGACTGACCTATCTTAAAACCTTGGGTTATATTGAGAACATAAGTTAGTAACAACTCATACGAGTTATATATCCTAATAATTACCATGGTCAAAAGTTATTCTCTAATATTAGTGTCGAATTCGTACTACAGGACATATGGGAGATATGATATTTCAAGCTTGATTCGATATCATGAGCATGATACGTAGACAAAAACAATCTATAGTAAAATGCTTATCTTAATAGCTGATTCGTTTCAAATAGTATATAAGAAATATCAAATATAAATACTCGCGAAAGAATCGACAAATCAACCTTTTAGGAAAAGGGTTAACGTGCCAAAACTCACGAACGTGAGTGAGATATGTGATACCGGATAAGGATATCCGGGTCGTTTCCCAACGAGGTGTGAATTGAGAATTTCGTTTGAGGTTTGTTATTAAAATGCTCGATGTTACGGGTTTTTGTTTTTGATTATGTTTTCTACAAATTAACTAAAGGGAAAGTAATTAAGGCTACGGGAACAAAGTAAATGATTAACTAACTACTACTAAGCATACGGAACAATAAAATTAAGTTACACTAAGTCCTAGAGTGATAATATGCAAAAACGTGAAAACCGGGCTAATCCCGAGTCTCAAAAAGTGAAAATGATGCAATTTAAGGCCTAAGGATGTGAAACTAATTTTCCTACGTTCTAAACGACTAAAAATAATTTTAGGAAAAAGCCGGGTATTTTTTGACTTTTAAATTATTTATTATGATTTAAAAACTAATTTAATCTAATTTAATAATTAAAAATACTAAACTATTTTAGAAAAATCTGAAATTTTCACAGAAAATACTTGAAGTTATACTTGATTAAAGAAAATAAAAACGTAGTACTGCTTTATGAAATAAGCAGTTAAAAAGCTAAATAAGCTACTTAGGCTAGAAACTGAATTTGTGTTTAAAGAATTAATGTTGCAAGATATGAATGAACAAAGACCCTAGGGCAGTTGGTGAATGGTGTGTGTGGTGAGTGGGGTGGGAGAGATCAAATCCCGGCAATGGCGTTTTTTCAAACATTTTTTTTTTCAATTTTTCTTTTTGCAACTTAATTATAAGACAAAATCAAAGACTTTTTGTAAAAACACTTTTTACCAAACCTTGGAAATAAGCAGTTTGAGACTGCTTATTCACCTCAGTTAAGTATAGCTCAAACAAAACTCCTTTTATCAGATTGTAGCACCAAATTACTTGAATAAGCACTATGGAAATAAGCAAGCATGCATGGTTTTGAAACAAGAATAAGCTAGATATGCTGAAAATCAAACAAGAACAAAGGGACAAAAGGAAATAAGTAGTTTTAGGAGATCCTAAGCTATCATGAGGAAATAAGCATAAAAGGGACAAAATACGCTACAATTGGATAATAAGCATAAATGAGCACTAAATAAGCTAATACTACTAAACCTAATCTATATTATCTAAAAAGCACTAAGGTATGTGAATAAGCAAGAAAAATAATCTAATAAGCTAAAAAAAATGAAATATTGTTGTTATGCTACTGAAACAGAACAGGCCTAGAGGGGCTGTTTAAGCTAAGAAAAAGCTATCGATAAGCTAAAATAAAAATTCACAAAAATGTGCATAAGCTAGATGAGCAACCCAAGATTAAGCGTACCAATTTTCAGACAATAAGGCCTTGTGATAAGCAAATTAAAAATCCAGAAGTGAAGCCAATTGGGCCATTCAAGTTCTTTGTAACTTGATTAATGAAAATGGGTATGGGACAGATTTCTAGTGCTATTTTGACTAACCTAGAGCTATGTCACTACATGCAAATAAGATTTAAAACCAATAGGTCTAAAGGGTCAAGTGAAGAAGTAATAAAAATAATTTTGAAACCTTTTTGATAGGAACTTAAAAAGGTTAAACAGCCACTAAAGGCAGCTGTTTTTGTGCAGTGTTTTTGAAGGCAGAAAAAAAGCTTTTTGGTTATCAAATCATGTGAACTTTGTGATGCAAGTTAAACTACTTTGGCAAACTGACTTAAGACTTAAAACACTTTGACTTTGAAAGTCAAAGTGGGTAGAAGATTTTGACTCCAATCTTTTGAACCAAACACCCTTTTATGGGTTGAAATTCTTTTGCTGATTTTTTCAAACTTTAGACTAGGATTTGTTTTTGTAAAAACTATCTTGTGGCTTAAATTAAAACTAATGAATGACAAGGACAAATAGCAGATAAACACTGATGTGCTTAACTGCACATAAGCAAATAAGTGAAACAGATGAGCAAAATAACTTTTTTCATTAACTTAAAAAAAACATTACAATTAAAACTAAAACTGATTTAAAACTACAAATCCTAATGCCTTTCAAAGGCTACAAGCACTAATATTTATACTAGTCTAGGAATGGTCTTCATTTGAGAGCTTGTGCTTGTTTTGTGAGAGATTTGAGCTCTTAGTGTCCTTGTGCTTTCTCTGCTTCAATCTGCCTTCCATTCAACTTGGGCACCAAGGATAACAATCTGAGCCGTCCACTTTTGGTATCCAATGTGGTGAGGATTGCCAACATGAAGACCCATGGGGTGTGGGGCTTGAGGTGAGTGGGGACCAGGGGATAGAGTGATGGGAAGAAGAAGACAAAGGATTGGCCAAGGTTGTGGGTTTTTGTGGAGCAGGGTATATTTTCTGTTTTGGGAAAAATGGGGAAGAAGGGTAAATGGGTTTAAGTGATTCTGGGTGGGTAAACACAGGTTTAGGTGAAAAGGGTTGGTGGGTTAAGGTATTAAAAAGGGTTTAAGGGGTTTTAATTAATAGTGTTTTATAAAAGTAATTAAAACTTTGTATTTTTAGTTTTAAACTTTTTTTTTCTTTTTTTTTAAGATAGAAAAATAATATTAATAAAAATTGGTTTTAAATAAAATAATTGTTGTAAATAGAAATGGATAAAAATAAAAATAGTTGTTTTAGTGAAAAACTTTTTCGGGGTAAATTTGTTAAATTGGGTTGGGGTAAGGGAAAAATGGTAATTTGGATTTAGGATAGGTTTTTGAGTCTGATTCCCAAGCTCCTCCCAAATATATCATGGGCTCTGAAAATGAAATGTAAATTCATCTTCGGTTCCGTCTACAAAACACGCACTTTCCAATCGAGCTCATTTAAATACTGTTTTTGTCTGATTTTGTCCTTTGTACACGAAACACATAAAACAGTCAAGGATATCTGTAGCATAATTGGTTATATTTCCGTGTTTTTAGATATTTTTGTGAGCTTAGATGGGTAAAAATGATGAGTGAATAAGCACTCATCAAATCCCCCATACTATCAATTGCTAGTCCCTAGCAATCCGATCATATAAAGGTAATGAAAAAGTCAAAAATACCAAGAATACCCGTTTACGACTTTTATTCAACACTAGGAATTTAAAACTTGAACGTAAATAAATAACATGCTTGATCATCAAAACATGGCATCACGAACGGATTCACAAAAATGGGTGTCTCGGGGAATTATAATCGTCATCCTCTTTTTGATACTCTCAAACCAAGCTTAAACTTATTGTGCAAACGTTTTTGTAAAATGCTAACACTACTTATACAAATAATCTATGTAAGTCAAGACTTAACTTTTACTCCCGCATTTATAAAATTTAAGTGTGTCATTTTCAAAAGTTTGACCATTGAAATCGACATTTGTTATGGTTGTTATCCACTTAACTAAAGTACTAACCTACCGGAAACGATGAAAGTCTAAGGATCGAAAGAGCCTCTTCCATGTAGCGGCTTTCTTCTCGGCACATCCCAAAACATTAGTTTTAAGTGACCGGGCTTTTGATACCTCACAGAGAATAGTACCGAATTAGCTGGGAATTCGATTCAAAGATTTACGAAGCTACCGTTAAGTTAAAACAAAACCTAAATGGATCACAACCGACGACAATTTAGAAATTCGAGATTCAAAGGTGAGATCACTCCATTTTGCGACTTTCTTCTCATTGTCCTTTTAAGATTTAGGTTTTCACCTCGAGAATAGTATCGGAGCTTTCGGGATCTTTGAAATCAAGGATTTCCAAATTACCGTCAAACTTTTAGACAACATTGACGAATCTGAGTTCAACTTCCGATTTAAATTTAAGAAAAAGCAAGTTTCGTACATTTATTCATAAGCAACTTAGTGCTTTTATTCACGCAACTCATATTTTTCTTTTCCCATTTTTAATTTTTCAACTTTTTTTTCCTTTTTTTTTTTTTTTGACTTTGAACTTTAAACTTTGCAACTTTTGCAGCATTCAAGCACTTTTACGATACTTTCATTTTGCAACATTATTCAGATTTAAAGAAAGTGTGCTTTCTCGGAAATTTAAATAAAAGTTGAACTCGGACTCTAAATCAATTTTGCTTAAAAACTTTTTATTATGTAAGACTATTTGAATGTTCAAAAGTTTGACAATGAGCACGTATTTAAGTCCATTTAAGAGCTACTGGGAGAAAATGCCATAGATTACTTATATAAGCTCTAAAGAGAACCAACTATTCCACGCTTAGCATTTTCATTTGCACAACTCGTAAAACCTTAGCCTAAATGTTAAGAGAGCAGCTAGATCAACACTCTAGCAGAGTCGGGATTCCCCTTGTTCTAGCCGAATCAAGACTAAACTACCATTAATACCGAAGCATCAATGCTTTATTTTTGTGCAAAGCACTTCTTGTAAATGTAAATACTTAACTTAAAGCGATAAAATTTTTAAAATTTTAGGTCAAAACGGGGGTGCTAGGGTACTAGAAGGTACAATGTGATCAAATTCGCTTAGAATTCCCCCCCACACTTAGAATTGAATATTGCCCTCAATATTCAAAGTACCGGCCGTAGCCGAAACTATAGAACGGAAAAAGGGAATACTACTAGCCAAGTGTGGGGCGAGATCTTTTTTCACAAAAGATTAATAAAGATATCCCTAGATAATCGTTAGCAAAAGATCGGATATTGGGGCTGAATCGAAAACAGGCGCATCAATCATCATGATCTACGGAATCCTGAAAACGAGCAAACACAACAAGCAAACATCGGTGGGGTTTCCCCCCCACTTAGTGTTAGAAAAGAGAAAGAAGATAGAAACATGGGTGGACACCCATGTTATGCTACTGTTTTTTAACCGTAGCAGTTAACTTTCGACCCCGAATTCATTGGTTCATGGGAAGGTTTGAGATCCGGACAACAATTGAGGTATGTCCCTCCAAATAGTGTTTCAATCTATGGCCGTTCACTTTGAAGTTTGGTCCGTCGGTTTGAGATAACTCGACGGCACCATAAGGAAAGACTTTGGCAATGGTGAACGGCCCAGTCCAACGGCTTTTAAGTTTCCCCGAAGAGCTTCAATCGAAATTGAAAAGAAGGACTCGGTCACCAACGTTAAAAGCGGTTCTTGATTTTGAGTCATGGATCTTCTTTGTCTTCTCTTTGTAGATTAAAGAGTTCTCGTGAGGCGATCACGAAGTTCATTTAATTCATTGAGTTGAACTTTTCAGTGATCACCCGCGGACTTGAGATCAAAGTTAGCATGCTTCAAGGCCCAATAGGCTGTTGTCGAGCTCGATCGGAGATGACACGCCTTTCCGTACACAAGCTTATAAGGGTACAACCGATAGGTGTTTTTAACGTACGAAAGGCCCAGTGCATCATCTAGTTATCCGACCAAGAGGCACGGTTTTCGCCTACGGTCCTTTCAAGAATTCTTTTTAGACCACGATTTGAGACTTCCACTTGACCACTGGTTTGTGGGTGATACGTTAGCAAGACGGTGACACCGTACTTAAGCATGACCTTTGCGAATTGGTCATTGCAAAAGTGCGTACCGCGATCACTAATGATGGCACGGGGAGTTCCAAAACGAGCAAAGAGAGATTTTAGAAATTTCACAACTACTCGGGCGTCGCTGGTGGGGAGCGCTTTCGCTTCCACCCATTTAGACAAGTCGACCGCCACGAGTATGTACTTGTTCCCTCGAGAAGACGGAACGGCCCATGAAGTCGATGCCCACCGTCAAAGATCTCGCACACTTGGATTGCATTTTGAGGCATTTCATCCTTTTGCTAGATTTTGCCGTGACGAACAAGTCACATGATTTGACTAGGTCATGGGCATCGCGATAGATGTTGGCAATAGAAACCGGAATCAAACACCTTTTGGCTGGTGTAGTTCGGGCCATGATGTCCCCCCGTGGGTCCATTGTGACAAGCGTTGAGAATATCAATGGCTTCTTGGCCGTGAATACACCGTCGGATGACTTGATCCGCACAGACCTTGAACAAGTAGGGGTCGTCCCAAAAGTAATGCTTAACATCTTTGAAGAATTTGTTTTTTTGTTGGGACGACATCCCTTTAACAATGAAGTTTCCTGCATGGTAGTTTGCAAAGTCGGCAAACCATGGGGTACTCGAATCTCCACCTAGAGATACCACATTAAGTGTCTCGAGAGGAAATGTTTCATTGATTTCCTTTTTCTCGAGCACACCTTTGTGAGGATTTTCAAGACGGGATAGGTGATCAGCCGCGAGGTTCTCGGCTCCTTTTTTATCACGAACGATGATATCAAATTCTTGTAGGAGGAGAACCCACTGGAGCAATCTCGGCTTTGCATCTTGCTTTGCAAATAGATATTTGAGTGATCCGTATACTATGCTTTTAGACAAGATCAAGTATGGTCGAAACTTCTCGAAAGCATACACTACGGCTAGTAATTCTTTTCGTCGTAGTGTGTAGTGTGCTTGAGCTTCGGTTCAAAGTTTTGCTAGCATAGTGTATAGGCTGGAAATGTTTTGCTTTTCGTTGCCCCAAGACCGCACCCAGAGCAAAGTCGCTAGCGCGTTATAAGCTCGAAAGGTAGGTCCCAATCGGGGGCAACTAGAATAGGAGCTTCCGTAAGTTTCTTCTTTAAAGTTTGGAAAGCTTCAATGCATTCTTTGGAGAAGATGAACGGAGTATCTTTTTTCAAGAAGACGGGTCATTGGCCGGGCTATTTTTGAGAAATCTTTAATGAATCGACGATAGAAGCCGGCGTGACCTAGAAAACTCCGAACACCCTTAACGGTGGTGGGATGAGGTAATTTGGATATGACATCAACTTTAGCCTTATCAACCTCAATCCCGCTTTTAGAGATCTTATGGCTGAGGACTATGCCCTCTTTGACCATGAAATGACTTTTCTCCCAATTTAGACAAAGATTTGTGTCTTCACAACGTTTAAGCATCTTGTCCAAATGGGAGAGACATGATTTGAAAGAATCCCCAAAGACAAAAAAATCATCCATAAAGACCTCCATAGTTTCCTCGATCATGTCGTGGAAGATGGCCAGCATGCACCTTTGGAATGTAGGAATTGCATAAGCGAAAGGCATGCGCCCGTAAGCAAACGTTCCATAAGGGCACGTGAATGTGGTCTTCTCTTGGTCTTGAGGATCTATGGGTATTTGGAAATAACCCGAAACCATCGAGAAAACAATAGTATTCGTTTCCCGCTAATCTCTCAAGCATTTGATCCATGAAGGGTAAGGGAAAGTGGTCTTTACGGGTGGCTTCATTTAACTTTCGGTAGTCAATGCAAACACGCCATTCCGTGACCAATCGAGTAGGAATCAACTCGTTTTCTTCGTTTTCAACAACGGTGATGCCACCCTTTTTGGGTACACAATGAACGGGGCTCACCCAAGAACTATCCGAGATAGGGTAAATCAATCCGGCATCAAGAAGTTTTAGGACCTCTTGTTTGATAACCTCGTGGATTTTAGGATTCACTCTTCTTTGATGTTGAACTGCCGGTTTGAAGTCATCCTCCATTAGAATCTTGTGTGTACAAAATTCCGGGTTAATACCCCTAATGTCGGAAAGTTTCCAAGCAATGGCTCGCTTGTGTGACTTCAAAACCTTTATGAGGGCGGATTTTTCCTCCTCACTCATCTTTAGCAATTATAACGGGTAATTTATCGTCACCCTCTAAAATGCGTATTCAGGTGAGGTGGTAAGTCCTTAAGTTCGACCTCCGGAGGATCATTAGCATTTTCAATGTTTTTGATTTCCTCAATATGAAGTTCTTGAGGAGTGAGTGATGATGGATCATCATTGAGCATCTTCTCGATGAGAAGAATATCTCCCTCGATGTCGATGGGAGCGTGATCAATTTCCCATGGGACAGAATCACTAGACAAGTAAGCTTCAATCTCTTCCAAGATAAAGTCACTTTCCTCATTGTAAAATGGAGTGAGGGCAGGGGGAAGAGAGCAATGATGGGATCAACCGACGTGGGATTGCCACTCGAGAATCCAAGAATTTCTTGAGAATACTCCTCCGACACAATGTCAATGACATCAATTTGTTTACGGACGTATCGTCAATAAACGGTATCTCGTAACTTGATCAAGATTAAAAGTTACGGCTTCCTTTCACCCCTCAAAGTAATTTCCCTTCATCAACGTCGATCAATGCACGACCCTTTTTAAGCACCTTCCAAGGATGAGGGGTACTCGGGGATCGGCATCAAACTCGACGACAACAAAGTCGGCGAGGAAATAAAATTCTCCTACTTTCACACAAACATCTCGGCTATACCTAACGGATGAGAATTCGTTCGGTCGGCAAGCTCGAGGATCATACATGTAGGTGTGAGTGGGGGTAACGAAAGCTTCTTCCACATAGAGTGTGGCATTAAGTTAATGCTCGCGCCAAGATCGGCCAAAGCGGAGCATTGGACTATCCCTTGAAAATCACACGGGATTAGGAATTTCCCGGGGTCTCCTAACTTTTCGGGAAGTTTTTTAAGGATAACCGCCGAACAATTCTCGTTCAAGGAAGTTTTAGCCAACTCGGAAATTTTTTCTTTGTTGCTCAACAAGTTTTTGATTGTCGGAGCAAACTTGGGCATTAGAAGAAGAGCATCCGCGAAACTAATCTCGAAGTGCAAATCTTTGAAGATTTGGATAAGCTTCTCCATTTGTTGATTAGATTTGTCACGGACCTTTTGATCATTAAGCCTTGAAGGATAAGGGATTGAAGGCTTAATCTTCGGAACATCGGGCTCCGGAATGGAAATTTGGACTACCGGAGGTTGGACGTGTGCGGTACTTTGTGGGCTTGTAGAATGCACCTTGTCCTTTGTCACCTCGGTTTCTTGTGCTACCTCCCTCACCGGAGAGGGTGTAGGCATCGAGGGTCCATCATATGTCTTACCACTTCAGGTGGCAATAGCATTCAACTCTCCTTTCGGATTTGGAATTGTATTACCCGGAAGGGTCTTAGAAGTTGAAGCTTGATTCATTTGACACATGATACTATTGAACATATTTTCAATTTTCTTTTGATTTTGATCAATTTTGTTGTTTGTTTTGTTCAATTCATTTTTTAACTCATTTCCTTGTTTTGACATTGAAGTTTGGAATTCATTTCTCAAAGTAGTGATTTGGCTTTGCAAACCCCTAATTGTAACCTCATTAGACTTAATGTAGTTGGAAAGTTCAATAGAGGGGCCAACCGGGGTTGGTAATTAGGAGCTTGATAACCATGATTGAGATTACCCCCTTGGGGAGGGTATTGGTTCATCGGGGCTTGATACGGAACATTTTGCCCTTTCACTTGATTTTGATTGAACCTATTTTGATTGTTAGGTTGAGGAAAACCGGGTGGTCCTTGATTTCTAGCACGATAGCTCGGTCAACTTGAGGTGTTATTGATTACCTCCTTGATTGTACGGCCCAGCTACGGCATTTGCTTCAAAAGGATTACCATCCGTAGCGGTACAATTGTAGTAAGCATGAGGCCCACCACAAGTAGTACAAGTAGTTGCCACTGCTTTGACTTGAGCGGGTGGATTTGGAGATGGAGAAAGAGATTTTGAAGAACCAATGCTTGGATAGCATCGGTAAGCTTGTCAATCTTAGCATCCGTGCTAGAGACATTTTCCGAAGAAGGTGAAGCACTCACTCGGGAAGCAATCGGTTTTGCCGAGTGCGGACTTTAGACTTGTTCTCAATGATGGACAACACATCTTTCGTAGAGCGTGTCAAGAGATTACCACCGGCGGCGGCATTGAGAGAGTCTTGATCGTTTTCATTCAAACCATTGTAGAAAGTATCGAGTTGATGTAACTCGGAAAAGCCATGGTGAGGACATTGACGAAGTAAGTCCTTGAAACGATCCCAAGCTTCACTAAATGATTCATCAAATTTTTGTGTAAACTTTGTGAATTCATTTTTTAAGTGTGTTGTCTTTTGTGGTGGGAAGAATTCGTTAGTGAATTTCGAAACTAAATCTTCCCATGTGGTGATTGATTGAGGGGGTTGTTTCTCGAGCCAAATCCGGTCCGGGCCTCAAGTGAACGGGAAAAAGTAGTTTGATTGCTTCTTCCGGCACGTTTCGATATTTGATTGTAGACGTGAGCTTGTTAAATCGTCGGATGAAGGATGAGTCTCTCTCAAATCCGTAAAATCGGCTTGACGATACCAAGTTAATCAATCCGTGTTTGAGCTCAAAATTGTCGGCAACGATTGGTGGAACGACGATGGCTTCTCCGTAACCCTCGGTGGGTGCTTGGAGTTGTTCCAACATAGAACGGTTATCCTCCGACATTTCGGGAATGGGGTCGGATTAGTACAATCGGGTCGACTATTGGCGGGGGACGTCTATTTCGTCTTCGCGGAATTGTGGCGAGTTCAAGAAGGGGACTAGAAGAATTAGAAGAACGAGTGCGCATGCACTACCAAAAACACTTTCAATTAAAACAAGACCGAGGCAAAACACAGTGAACTTATACCAATAATCCCACGTGAAATGATCACTTATATAAGTAAAACGCACAAAGGAGCGGAGAGACTTAGTAGGTCAGCGAAGCTTATTAAAACCCGTCTCTTTTCAGCCGCAATTTAATGTCAGGCCGTCCTTATACCCTCACCAGTTTGTTAAACGATAGAAGTAAACCAAATCACGAGCGACACAAAGGCAAGTTTTTAATCTTTTGTTCGGGAACTTATAATGATAACACTCAAGTTGAGAATGTTATATTGATTGTGTCTTCTATTTTATTTAAAACAAAAGGGAAAATGTTTTTGTATTTTTATCTTTTATATATATATACAAAATAGAAAGGAAAATATTTTTTTACTTTTTTGATTTTTATAAAAACAATAACTTCACGAAGGAAGGATCTCGAGTCACTAATCGTCAAACCTTAACGATATTGTCGCGACACAACCTCCCCGGCAACGGCGCCAAAAATTTGATTCGTTTCAAATAGTATATAAGAAATATCAAATATAAATACTCGCGAAAGAATCGACAAATCAACCTTTTAGGAAAAGGGTTAACGTGCCAAAACTCACGAACGTGAGTGAGATATGTGATACCGGATAAGGATATCCGGGTCGTTTCCCAACGAGGTGTGAATTGAGAATTTCGTTTGAGGTTTGTTATTAAAATGCTCGATGTTACGGGTTTTTGTTTTTGATTATGTTTTCTACAAATTAACTAAAGGGAAAGTAATTAAGGCTACGGGAACAAAGTAAATGATTAACTAACTACTACTAAGCATACGGAACAATAAAATTAAGTTACACTAAGTCCTAGGGTGATAATATGCAAAACGTTGAAACCCGGGCTAATCCCGAGCCTCAAAAAGTGAAAATGATGCAATTTAAGGCCTAAGGATGTGAAACTAATTTTCCTACGTTCTAAACGACTAAAAATAATTTTAGGAAAAAGCCTGGTATTTTTTCGACTTTTAAATTATTTATTATGATTTAAAAACTAATTTAATCTAATTTAATTATAAAAAATACTAAACTATTTTAGAAAAATCTGAAATTTTCATAGAAAATACTTGAAGTTATACTTGATTAAAGAAAAATAAAAAACTGTGGTACTGCTTTATGAAATAAGCAGTTAAAAAGCTAAATAAGCTACTTAGGGTAGAAACTGAATTTGTGTTTAAAGAATTAATGTTGCAAGATATGAATGAACAAAGACCCTAGGGCAGTTGGTGAATGGTGTGTGTGGTGAGCTGGGTGGCCAGAGATCAAATCCCAGCAATGGCGTTTTTTTTAAACATTTTTTTTTTCAATTTTTCTTTTTGCAACTTAATTATAAGACAAAATCAAAGACTTTTTGTAAAAACACTTTTTACCAAACCTTGGAAATAAGCAGTTTGAGACTGCTTATTCACCTCAGTTAAGTATAGCTCAAACAAAACTCCTTTTATCAGATTGTAGCACCAAATTACTTGAATAAGCACTATGGAAATAAGCAAGCATGCATGGTTTTGAAACAAGAATAAGCTAGATATGCTGAAAATCAAACAAGAACAAAGGGACAAAAGGAAATAAGTAGTTTTAGGAGATCCTAAGCTATCATGAGGAAATAAGCATAAAAGGGACAAAATACGCTACAATTGGATAATAAGCATAAATGAGCACTAAATAAGCTAATACTACTAAACCTAATCTATATTATCTAAAAAGCACTAAGGTATGTGAATAAGCAAGAAAAATAATCTAATAAGCTAAAAAAAATGAAATATTGCTGTTATGCTACTGAAACAGAACAGGCCTAGAGGGGCTATTTAAGCTAAGAAAAAGCTATCGATAAGCTAAAATAAAAATTCACAAAAATGTGCATAAGCTAGATGAGCAACCCAAGATTAAGCGTACCAATTTTCAGACAATAAGGCCTTGTGATAAGCAAATTAAAAATCAAGAAGTGAAGCCAATTGGGCCATTCAAGCTGCTGTAACAGTTAATGAAAATGGGTATGGGACAGATTTCTAGTGCTATTTTGACTAACCTAGAGCTATGCTACATGCAAATAAGTTAATAATAGGTCTAAAGGGTCAAGTGAAGAAGTAATAAAAATAATTTTGAAACCTTTTTGATAAGGAAAACGCTTAAAAAGAAAGGGTTAAACAGCAGCTAAGGCTGCTGTTTTGTGCAGTGTTTTTGAAGTTTTAAAAAAGCTTTTGGTTATCAAATCATGTGAACTTTGTGATGCAAGTTAAACTACTTTGGCAAACTGACTTAAGACTTAAAATACTTTGACTTTGAAAGTCAAAGTGGGTAGAAAACAGTTTTGACTCCAATCTTTTACCTGAACCAAACACCCTTTTATGGGTTGAAATTCTTTTGAAAACTGATTTTTCAAACTTTAGACTAGGATTGTTTTTGTAAAACTATCTTGTGGCTTAAATTAAAACTAATGAATGACAAGGACAAATAGCAGATAAACACTGATGTGCTTAACTGCACATAAGCAAATAAGTGAAACAGATGAGCAAAATAACTTTTTTCATTAACTTAAAAAAAAACATTACAATTAAAACTAAAACTGATTTAAAATTACAAATCCTAATGCCTTTCAAAGGCTACAAGCACTACTATTTATACTAGTCTAGGAATGGTCTTCATTTGAGAGCTTGTGCTTGTTTTGTGAGAGATTTGAGCTCTTAGTGTCCTTGTGCTTTCTCTTCATCTCACCTTCATTCAGCTTGGGCACCAAGGATAACAATCTGAGCCGTCCACTTTTTGGTATGTGTGGTAGTGAGGATTGCAACAACCTGAAGACCCATGTGGGTGTGGGGCTTGAGGTGAGCTGGGGACCAGGGGATGAGAGTGATGGGGAAGAAGAAGACAAAGGGGATTGGCGCCAAGGTTGTGGGTTTTTGTGGAGCAGGGTATATTTTCTGTTTTGGGAAAAATGGGGAAGAAGGGTAAATGGGTTTAAGTGATTCTGGGTGGGTAAACACAGGTTTAGGTGAAAAGGGTTGGTGGGTTAAGGTATTAAAAAGGGTTTAAGGGGTTTTAATTAATAGTGTTTTATAAAAGTAATTAAAACTTTGTATTTTTAGTTTTAAACTTTTTTTTTTAAGATAGAAAAATAATATTAATAAAAATTGGTTTTAAATAAAATAATTGTTGTAAATAGAAATGGATAAAAATAAAAATAGTTGTTTTAGTGAAAAACTTTTTCGGGGTAAAATTGTTAAATTGGGTTCGGGTAAAGGGAAAAATGGTAATTTGGATTTAGGGATAGGTTTTTGAGTCTGATTCCCCAAGCTCACTCCCAAATATGTATCATGGGCTCTGAAAATGTAGAAATTCATCTTCCGGTTCCGTCTACAAAGCACGCTTTCCAATCCGAGCTCATTTCTGTCTGTTTTTGTCCTGTTTTCGATCCTTTGTACCTGAAACACATAAAAACACACTCCAAGGATATTTGTAGCATAATTGGTTATATTTCCGTGTTTTTAGATATTTTTGTGAGCTTAGATGGGTAAAAATGATGAGTGAATAAGCACTCATCAATAGCCTTTGTTAATACAAATAAGCCGTAAAAACGTTTATTTATATTTTACGATCTTCTAATATTTTGTCGATAACAAACGTAAAATCATTTTAACGAAACAAATAGAATACTAAATGGGTAAAAACTAGCAAATGGTATTGACCCATAACCCATGGTTTTATATATACCACTTAACCAAGTTCATTGTATCCTTAAGATACATTGTATCTAGAAAGAAAACCATGGATCAACTCATGACCCATAACCAAAAATACCCATGGGCAAAGGGCGTTCCACGGATCCCTGCCTTTGTGCTAGCCGGATCCCTTGTGGTAGGGATCCGTGGGATCCGGGGAACAGTAGAGAATTTTCTCTATAAATAGAGAGCCATTTCTTCCTTTCTACTTATCATTTTACACACATACTTCCCCCAAGTATTATAACCCTCTAACCTCAGATCCAAGTGATCTATGTAGTTTGTCTTTTATTTTTGTGTGATCTTCTAGGTTCCTCTTAAAGGCAAGATCACCACTTCTTGAAGACGAGCAAGCTCAAGTCCATGAGTTGCCATGCTTCGTCATCATCAAGACAACTAAGGTTCTCTTGTTGATAGTTCTTCCTTTCTCCATAGATGTTGGGTTGAAGGCATTAGTGAAGAATGCCGAAAGTGTCAAGATGAAAACATTAGTGAAAGATGTTCATCATCCGTGTCAAAGCATTAGGGAAAAATGTTAAAGGTGTCAAGACGGAGGCATTAGTGAAGGGTGCCAAACGTTGTGTCAAAAGCATTAGTGAAGGATGCCGAAGAATCTAATCAAGTCGCATTTGGGAAGAATGCGTAGGTCGTATAATCGATGAGGTGCATCGTTATACATATAAGTATCTGTTTATTTCCAAGGATGGTGATATCCTTGATGATGTTGTAACAAGGAGTGGATCTCCTTGAGTAGGGCAAGGAAGGTGTCCTTGTAGCCGAACCACTATAAATACTTGTGTCATGGTGATGTGCTTCTTACTCTTTATCTTTCATTACACGTTTATATATCTATCTATCAACGTCCAACATAAACAACCAAATAGATTGACATAAGTCGATCTAAATATTTAAAAGGAAGTTTTAAATTGGTAAAACTATTCAATCACCCTTTCTAGTTTTCCACAGCCTTGATATTGAGTTTTTATTGGTTAAAATGAATAATTATATGTGTGTCGTAATATTTGTAGTAGTTCAATAACATTGCGATGAGTTGTATCTTGTTTTACTAACTGTAATGACTAATTCAAGGGTGAGGATCCTCTCAAGTTAGAGGATCCTCAACCATTAGATTAAAATCAACGGTTGAGGAACCATTAGATTAAGGAAAAAAACTATAAATGCTTAATGTACTTTATCAAAATAACTCATTGTGCTTTCTCAACTTTTTTTATTGTCATTATACTTAATGTTGTTTCTAGTCGATATCATTATACATAACCATTTTCATTTTATTCGGTTATTTTCTGTCTGTTTTTATCCGTTTTCGTAAATCCTCCATTTTTATCCGTTTTTATTTTAATCTGTCCGGATAAAAACTGATTAAAACCGTTTTAATTATCCATGTCAAAATGGTTTTTATCCATTTTATCTGTTTTTATACGGACATATTAAAATAAAAACAGATAAAAATGGACGATTTACGAAAACGGATAAAAACGGACAGAAAAATAAAATGAAAACGGTTATGTATATTAATAAGTGAAGTAGAGAGAGCATAATGAGTTTTTTTGTAAAGTACGTTATGAATTTATAGCTTTTTTCCTTAGATTAAAATCAAAGATTGAAGATCTCGACCTTTGATTTTAATTTAATGGTTGAGGATCCTCTAACTTGACTCATCCCAACAACTTGAGAGGATCATCATCTCTAATTCAATGTCTAACATGTTTAATCAAATAACAAGATAAAATTGATATTAATTAAACGATGTCGTTGACTTTACCCGATGTATATTAGAATAATAAAACATAATAACGGATTCTACCGAGCAACACAATAAATTTCGGTTATTAAAAGACTTTACATTTATATTTACAACTATTCTTTTTAGTTTTTTTTTAAATGAAAATATATTGACAAAATTTTTCCCTCCCACCCAATTTTTATTCCCCCCCATTCTAAAAATTCCCTCTCAAAGTTCCCCAAATTATTTGTTGCCCTATCTACCAACACACTTAACCCCGCCCCCCAAATTATTTGTTTCCCCTATCTTTGTAAGCACACACCAGATCTCAAGATGAACAAACAATATCCACCATAGCTACAACTTTTCTTTCTCTTCCACCCCTCTCGCTCATCTCTCGATTATCAACACCCACTCTCTTATATCGTTCCTCACTCTTTTCTGTTATCTCGTTGCTCACTCTCTTCTGTCATATCTCGTTTACCAGTCTTCAAACTGAGTAACATAGGTATAATTACATCCTCCTAGTAATTATTGTTTCAACTTTCAAGTTATGTGTAAAAAATGCTTTACTTATGTGTATATAACAAGTAAATGTATGTTATTATCTGAGTTATTTTGCTGAATTTAAAGAATCTTGATTTAAGGTTTATAAATATCTGAATATGAGGTGTTGTATAAGTGTTTGATGCTGATTTTGACTTTTCGTAGCTGATTTTGACTTTTTTAATGATTTTGACTTTTTTGATTAATCAGTGATAGAGCCGTTAGTGATAATTATTGGATATTATAATGAATGTTTGTTGCTGATTATTATATGTATTTATGCTTAAATATGTTAGCTCGCTTAGTTTACAGTTTACATGTATATATTTTTAATTCCAAGTATTTGAACATAGGTGATATGCTTATTTGAATCGTGATTGTATTGAGTGATTATGACGTCGAATAGTGATCGAAGATGGATGTATAACACCAATATAGATGGGGCATTCTAATCCTGATTATGTTAATAATCTAGAGAGATTTTTAGACTTTGCCTACTCTAACCATGTTGTATCAGATTATTTCTTATTAATTAATAGTATTTCTTTGTGAGTTAGCTAATCATGTTGTATCAGATTATTTCTTTTGTACTGCAATTTTCTATGTGGATGTTTTGGATAGCTATTAGATTATGACAGTGTGATTATGAGTTTGTAGTGTTTTGCAAGTGTCAACTTAACTGTAGATCTGTTAATTTTGTTGGATCCAAATATTGATTTCTCATTCTTATTTCTGTTATAGATTATTATGTCAAGTGGACGCAGACTTAGTGGTCCCAGGCCTTCACGTAGCAGTGCAAATAATGGACAAATGCGATTGGAGGATCGTCATATTGATGATGATTGTGGAGAGGGAACTGAATCAGGTGATGAGGTATCACATACAGTTCGAGGGTCAAATATCCCGACTCCACTGCCTGCACCGGGAGATCGTCCAATGATCGACTTATATGAAGACGAGTAATTTATTTTCTACAAATGCAATTTATGCTCATGTTTAGGAAATAAAATTGCTACTGATATTTATCGTGTCGATTTTTTCTCTATTTTCCAGGTTTCACGACCAGACTGCCATTGGCCGTGCCATTACAGAAATTCTTCACTTTAGGTTTATCGAACCATGGCCTGCATGGGGCGCTGTTCCACGAGAGAAGAAGAACCAGATGTGGTTGTGTTTTAAGGTATGTTCCTATAATCTTCTCTCTTCCTAAATCTAAACACTCTCTAATAAAATCACTTTGTTTGTGGTTGATCTTTTACTGCCACGTGTCTCTCAACGTGAGTGTTTATGTGTTTTGCACTAAATTCCCGCACTTATTTATAAAACTCGCACAAACAAAACTTAATCTAAACACTTGATGAACTTATAAAGTTATAAATATTTTACAGATTGCTTATTAAAAAGAGTTTTATGTGCAGCTATTGTATCAGTGGGATCCAAAGAAGGATGAACTTATACGCAAATGTTTTATGAAACATGCAGCAAATCGATTCAATGGTATGTTGTGTGCAGCTAGAATTAGAGCAAAAAGAATTTACAAGAAAAAGAATCCAGAGGTTCTGTTTGACAAGGATTATACTCACCTCACACATTTTAACCCAAGCTGGATGAAACAAGAAGTTTGGATTGCATTATTACAGGTATTTAATTTAGAGAAGTGGAAAGCTTTATCAGAACAAAACAAAAAAAAAACAGAAACACATCAGTAGGTGGCGTTCACACATGTGGGTCTCGTAGCTTTACCACAACCAGGAAACTCATTGTAAGATATCTCTTATTTTCCCTCTTCTAATATAGTATATATTGCTACTGCTATTTATAATAACTTCAATAAACATGACTTATTTATAGGGCCCTATGGGATCTACCAAGTTTTACACTTATGCCCATACGCTCAAAGCAACAAGGCCACCGTTGGTTCAACAATCAAGTGGGTCGGCTAATATAGATGGACCAGTTGGGGAAGGCGAGTCAGATGGGGTAGGCGGGTCAGATGGTATAGATGGGTCAAATGGGGTATGCGGGTCAAATGATGAAGGAGGGTCGACCTCAGTCGAGGTAGATGTGGTTGAACCGGTATGGGTTAATGACAAGTCACGTGAACATATTGTAAGTGTCCAAACCTCGTTATACTTTATAAAAAAAATTCATTTAACCACCCAAAATTAAAGTTTTTTTGTTGGTTAGTTTATTATTGACGTAGTTGTTTTGAGCCTACAATTTAATGGTTAATTTTGAATTGAAGTTGTGTGATTATTTTAAATGATGAAGTAGTCATTTAGAGCCTTTGGTCAATGGCTGTGTATGGATATATGTTATGGTAATGAGATATTAAATCTTAGTGATGTTTTAGGTTATTAAGGTTCTTTTCATTCTTTAATGATGTTGCACATAATATGATATCAGAAGGATATTTTGTTTCTATAGAAGCAAGTGACAAAATTAGTTGCTATTTTCTATTAAAACCACATTTTAACTAGAAAATATAACTTGTTTTTTATTATTCAAGTGGTTAGATATTTGAAGTTTGGAGGCATGAAACTCGAACTTACCATAGAACTATTATGTATTCATATTACGGTACTTCGGCATTTGGACTTTTATTTTTGCTAATATGCACATGATATTTATTTGGACTTACCATAGAACTATTATGTATTCTATTCTGTGATGTGACTGTGTTCCTGTCCTACTGGTTTGTGTTTGCTTGCTGCAAGTAGCGTGTCAAACGGGTCGACCCGACCCGAATCCGATAATGTGCATATTCAAATTTGGTTATGATCCCTTGCAAGTCAGTAGCTTAGTTCTTTTTGGCAAAGAATGAAAGAATTATATAGACCAGTAGCTTAGTTCTTTTTGGCAAAGAATGAAAGAATTATATGGACCAGTAGCTTAGTTCTTGATTTTCTTTGTTTGTCCTATTATAGGAGAAATATCAAGCATCTATGACTAAGAGACTTGGGGAGGACGTTGAGTCACACCCCCATGATCAAGAAGTGTGGAATGAAATCACTCCAGTGAAAACATGCATTACACATGGGGCGGGAAAATCATCTGATCCCATATTTGTGTTGACGGGAATACCTTCCACTCCGATCACCTCTACGTCATATCCACCTGATGTGGTAAGTTTTTCAATTCTTTTGCTCATATTCGTTAGGTCTATGTGAATTAGAAGTAAATCTAATTACTTTGGTGGATAGAAAAGAACATTATTTGTTGAAATGGGTCGAAACAGATTATTGTGGCTGTATCATTATTGAATAGGTTAAGTAGAGTATTTATGCATTAATGAGCTATAATGGGTTTCAATATGGTGATTTCTAGGTTGAAGTATTGCAAAAGTCTGTTGAAGAGCTGAAGGAAGCGAGAGCACGAGATAAAGAACTTTTTGAGGAGGCTAAAGAAGAGAACAAAAGGCAATATGAAGAAAAACTTAAATCTCATGCGACGATAATGAAGGAAGAAGTGATGAAAGAAGCGAATGCAAAGATTGCTGAAATGTTTGCACAATATACACAACAGCCTCCAATTCCTCCTCCCTAGTAAATAGTTGTTGCATTTGGTAAAAGCTTTTGATACACTCTGTTAGGAATTAGAAATTCCAGGTATTAAAGAGTCGGTCACCTCAAGTATATGTAATCGTTAGAAAGCTCGTAGTCGTAGTTATTTTAAGTTAAGTAGTATTTAGTTAAGTAACACCGTGGAGGACGGACGGGTCTTTACCCACTGTATGCCTGATCCACAGCCCGATGTGTGGCGTTTTATGTAAGACTATAAATACTCTCTACCTCCCAAGGTAGAGAGTTGGAGCTCACAATAATATCTTTCACTTTCTCTCACTAAGTTCCCTAAACCTCTAACTTTCTCTCTCTAGAATTCCATCTATATGCTAACTTGTGTTAATGTTAATGTGTATGTGTGAAAAGTTATATCTTACAATTGGTATCAAGAGCCATGGTTAGATCATATCGTGCACATCTTTGGATTTATAGTGATTTTTAGGTGGTTTTTGAGTTTGAAAAAGTTTAGTGGTTTTTGCATCATTTGGTTGATTTCTTGTGGTAAAGTTTGAATTTTGTTGGTACTTTTATGTTTAGAATCATCAAAAGTGTTTAGGTTTTCATTTGGTAAGCTTGAATCATCTTGGTTGGGTTGTTTTGGATTGAAAAGTGAGGTTTATATGGTTTTTTCAAGCTAGCGACTTAGTTCACGGGATATTTTCTTGGTAGCGACTTGCTTCACATTTTTGTAGCGACTTACAGTGTTGGAGCTAGCGAGTTAGATCTAGCAAGTTAAAGTACAAGTAGTGGATTCTCCACCACAGGTAGCGACTTGGAGGTAGCGACTTGGTTTGTGGCGAGTTGCTCTTTAGCGACTTGTATCTTTAGCGACTTGAGTAGCGAATTGCTGCCAAAATTTTGCTAGAGACTTAATGCTTAGCGAGTTACTACTTAGCGACTTGCAATTGTTTAGCGACTTGGTGGTATAGCGAATTAGGTGTTAGCGACTAGAGGATTAGCGACTTGGTCTTAGCGACTTGGTTCAAGAATTCTTAGCGACTTGTTGACTTGTCCCGACAAAACTTCAAACGGCTATAACTTTTGATCCGTAACTCCGTTTTCAGCGTTCTACCTATCAAAACGACCGTGAGAACGAGGAGAATGTCACGCCGAATAAACTAAACCTTCGAGGGCTAAATCCGCTCTGAACAGAAGTTATTGAGGTTTTATGTTTTTAGACCTAAATTTCTCGGGAAAATCGTGCATAAACCAATCCAAATCTCAACCAAACAACATCTCTGCATCCCAAACAATCATAAGTCCTAACACACAATTGTCTATCATTGTGTCGATCCATCAGTCATCTTAACACATTCCATTGGTCATTGATTAACGGTTTGGTCTTGATTTTAGTAAAATCCCGCAAAAGATTCTATTTCTCGGTTTAAATCATAGACTTGTAAAATCCCGTGCATTCTACCACATCATGTCTTACTCTACTGACCCAGTGATTTCAGAAGTGCTTAAATTGTATGATGCTGTGGACAACAATGATAAAGTATGCTACACTGAACGGTTAAAGATGTTTGAATTGAACAATGAGGATGTGAGATCTTCATGTTCGAGTACGAGAATACGCATATGGAATGGCATTGAGCCTATCATCGCTACTATCTGCACCTCACCTGTTTATCCATAGCTGGGGATTGAACATGTAGTGCTCTTTTCGCCGGACTTACCTACATTGACAAGACTTCTTGTTGAACTTAGAACACTTAAAGCTGCAACTTACCAATAAAGAGGTTCAAAGGATGGTTCCAGTGCAGCTCTTCAAGTAATCTACAAACAATTTCAGCCATTCATCGGTGGGAATATTGGATTACGATCAACAGGACTGAATTTCCTTCAAAAACATCTTGGAATGGAAATTGGAATTCATTGAGACATTTATCCAACTCATGGATAATGTGAAAAAGTACATTGAAGAATCTGCTCAAAAGAATGAAGACGTGAATGAGTGTCGGGTGCAGGCGAAAGATTGTTGTGATAAGTTGGGTAATGTATATGTTGAAGAATCGGGTGTTGCTGAATGCAGAATGTCGGTGACAACAAAAAATGATGAGTCGGATAATGGAAAAATGGAATCTTTGTGCTCAAATTCACAAGAGAGAGAGGTGCACCAGACACAACCTGTGCAAGTTAATGCAAAGGAACGCTCCATGGAAGCTTCGGATGTACCCAAGATTTAGATGCACCCGTCACGACTGTGGATGTCAATGCTCAGGTAAGTTGCATGGATGTTTCTGCTGTACCTAGTTGTGCATCTTCTACTGAAAATGATGATTATGAACTGCATGAGTATGCTGCATTTGTGCCTGATGATTCCCTTACCATTGAGCTTAACATATATAAGGATCAGGTTGCTATTTATGAACAACGTGCTAAGTTTGAGTTTGACCACCGTGAGCAGGAAATGGATGTCCAAATCGTACAATATTAGAAAAAGTAGGTTTAGAGAAGAAGTATTAAAACAAGAGTTAAACTCCTTACAAGAAAAGCTTTCTAAAACTGCTAAGCAAAACACGAACTTCAAGAAAATGTTAAAATGCTTAAGCAAGAATTCAAGGCTAAGGAATCAAAACTTTTGAATGATTTTTCCAATCTAAAAACTTTGAAAAACAAGCTTGAAAATAAGTTGTACGTACAAGGGAATACCATTCCGACTGCTCACATGATCACTAAGCATAGAGTCTTAAGCGATAAGCATAGCATTCCCCTTGTTGAGGAACCTAATCAGAGAATTAAAAAGGCTAGAAATGCTCATAAGGTACTGTATGATGGTAATGAGATCATTAAGCCTAGACAGAAACCTAGTTGCGCTGAGTGCACGGAGGAAGATAAGAAATCAGATGAAGTCACTAGGGAGAAAATGAATAAGAAGCTAGAAGATCCTGAGTGTAAAAAGAACAAGATAACGATAAAACCCCATGATTACACTAAGGAAAATTGGATATCCTTAAACATGTTTAAGCGTAAGACTCTATTGACCCAACCAGTGTTCTGAAAAAGGATATGGACTTGCAAAAAGCTGAAAATCTTGTTGAAAAGAATCCCCCTTGTAGGAAATTCCTAAAGCGTATCCTCCAAATACACCAATGCATTTAGTTCCTAGAACTATTGCCACTAAGAGCAAGACCTTAATCAGTCAATATGTTATTCTTCAACTATTTACCGATTTTGAGAAAACTTGTAATAAAAGGATCACACCCACTGGGATAACTGAAGGGAAAGGGTTTGAGCAAATGAAAGAATGTTATTCTTGAGGTCATGCCTTTCTTTAAACAACTAAAAGATCATTTTGAGAGTCTTAAAAAGGGATAAAATCAGATATTAAAGAAATGGAAAAGGAATTTGATGCAATGGTAGTTGAAGTTAGTGATTATGAGCGTGCACTAAAATATAATGAGATTGAGAGGAAGAACTTGCATACCTTAAATGAGACTCTTATTACTGAATGTGTTGCTCAAGATGTCTTTTTTGCTTCAAATGCTCTATTAATGCTTCCCAATTTCATGAACTATCTGTGGCCCTGAAAGTCTCCCATGATCGTGTCATTGAGCTTGAAAAAACTAATTCTAAACTAAACGAGAAAATTGAACTGGATGATCACGACAATTTGGTTAAACATTTTTCTAAACTAGAAGTTGAGCAATTTAATTTACAACTCAAATATCAACATCTCAAAGAAAATGTCAAAACTTCAAATATCAAGACATCTTCAGATGCTCCAGAGTTTGATGCAGTTTTTCAAATTAACAAGCGTGATGAACAATTCAAGCTCGTGCAACACGATCGAAAGTTGAAAGCCCAAATCTCTCAATTAAAGGGTCAAACGAACAATATGGCTCCCAAATGCCTCCTCCTTTAGATTCTCGGAATTCTCAACGTTTCACTTCAAAACCTAGTAAATGCTTTACAAAGAAAACGAAGTTTTCTAGAAGAAAATGAAAAGGTTAAACGACATTTTAAAGAGTTATATGATTCAATAAACGTCACCCGTGACCAAAACAACGAAAAAAATAACGTCTTTACAAAAGGAAATTGAGAATCTGAGAAGTCAGGAAATGGGAAACTGCCACTTGTTTTCAATAAGAATGTTGTCTCAAAGTCACCCTTATTGCAAATACACTGTGACAGTTAAATATATTCCTCCTCATCTTAGGAATAATGAACATGCTTTTCATGACTACTGTGCTCACCTTAAGGATAGTCTAGAATGTCTCCGTGAGATTGTCGAAGATGATTTCATTAACAAACCTCTTGATAGTGAAATTAGGTTTGCTTGCCTCCGGCCAAACGATCTCAAGAGCTGCTTGAATGTGTAATTGCAACATGTCCAAAACCCTTAGGTGAAAAAGCAAAGCTGTGAAGCCTTGTTCTATGCCTAGTGCCAAACAGGAAATCCGTTCTATGCCTAAAGCCCAGCATGTGACCCTTGATATGCCTTGTTCCATATCTAAATTCAAGCAAGCAACTTGTGATGTGCCTCCTAGAATTCAGATCGGCACTTCTAGACCATGAATCACGAGAAAGTAGTGAAGCCATGTAATGTTCCCATCGTTACTTCTAGATGTTAAGATTGACACTAAAGTTAGCGGGTCAAAACCTAGAAGCTATGCAAAGAAGGATAGGATTACACAAACTAAAAGTGTTCATGATGAAGAACACCATAGGGACAAGAAGTTTGATTTGAACAAAAAGAATCGTGTTAGTTCTAGTATTAGCTCTAAGCTTACTAAATTAATTCGAGGCCTTATGCTGTCTGCAAAACATGCAAAAATGTTTAATTTCTGGTAATCATGATAAATGTGATGTGTTATTACGAGGTCTAAGATTCATAACCCGTTAAGAAAGTTTGAGAGCGAAAGCAGTTAAGCAATCCTGGAAACCTACAGGGAAGGTTTTTTACCAATGTAGGATTTCAATGGAAGCCAGGTTCGAATATTCACGAATGGCAAACCTTGCGCCTTAACTAGATCCACTATGCCTAGAGTAGTGCCTGTTAAGGTTTGGAAGCCAGCTGGTAGAACAATCCCATTAAGCACAAAATGTCCCTCGACTAAGTCTGATGCTTCTACTAGTTTAGCTCCTAGTGACAATGACATTGCACCTAGGGTTTCTGCTGATTCAAAGATTGTTTGTGCTAACCAAAAGGACCCCATGAGCACGTGGGGATCCAATGTTTCCAAATCTATGTCTTCGTGCGTTTTATCCAGCAGTCGTACAAGTCGTCCCTTGGTATTTGGATTCGGGCCTCTAAACATATGGCTGGCTCTAAATTATGACGTCTGTTCAAATCAGTTCAGGCCCGTTACTTCATAATGGTGTCTGCAGATAACACTTCAGGCCCGTTCTTCAAAGAAAAGAAAAGTATGCGCTATTACGTGCGCTTTATCTTCAGCTAAAGAAATTCTCTCATGAATGGCCATACTCATCTACATTCTTCATCAACAATCTTCATGTTTTGCCACAGCTCATTCAGGTCATCAAGTGGATCTGCGTTCATTGGTGTATACTCTTATTCACTTGTTAAATCAAAAATGGCAACTTCGGATGCAATTTTTGAGGAGGAGAAAAGTGAATATACTAAATGATGATGGATGTTTGAATAATGTTAATCGACTTAATTTTGATGATGATGAGTGTATATTCTTTTTGATGAAGAGTGAATATACTAAGGATCTTGGGATTCATTGTTTTGATTTTTGATGACTCTCCTCCAACGCCTAATGCTTCACTTACTAAGGATAATTGGGAATCAATGTTTGGGATTCATTGTTTTTCAAAGATATGTTTGATGAGTACTTTAAACCTCCGACGAATGTTGATCATCCAGTTTCGGAAGCTCATGCTCCGGTTTCTATTGACTCAACGGTTCATCTAAGAAGTACTTCTTGGAATTCTCAAGAAACCTTATCTCCCGTTATTTCACAAGGCGTTTATAATGACTATCATGATATTGTAAGTTGCACCATTGAATAATGATCCGCTCTTTGGTATTCCTGTGCCAAATCTGACGATTGTTGTTCATGGATAATGATCCGCTCTTTGGTATTCCTTTGCCAAATCTTCACGGATTATTGTTCCTCTTATTGTGCACGCTATAAATCAACCTCATGAACATTAAGGAATGACTACCTTATTCGCTCGAAGACATTTGTGGTGAATCTTCCGATCGAGTCTACATGTATACCTTTAGGAAGAATGCATTAATGTCGAGAAATCATTTGTTCCGGTTCAAATTGTCTACTTATGTGTTGATAAAGATAGTCGAGAGAGTTTATCGCAGGTGGTCCTATGGCTCTGGACAATCAGTGCTTGGACCCGCACTTCAAAACAGTCCCATTGGTTCATCTTGTACCATATCCCTCCAACCGACTTTCATGTACCTTCCATCAGAAGATGATTTAAGGAAATTGTTCGATCCAATGTTTGATGAACACTATGAAACAAATGCTTATGAAATGTCAAATCCATCACGGTGCTCATCCCTATGAATGAAGTCAACCCTTCAGTCTCAATCTCATTAAGTCAAGAAGCGCCTGCTGCTGATCACTCTGTCTCATCATCAAATCATCTTTCTTTGAATGTACATCATGGAACTGTTTCTAGCATCAATGATGAAGTTAATCCCGTTGCTACTCCTGAAGATGCTCCGTTTGAAAATATATTTGCTCCTGAATCATCTTCAAAACCATCTTCATCAGGAGATATCGACTCGGCTACTTCAGTTCCTCAACAACAACCACATGAACACCTTAGGAAATAGACTCATGTTCATCCATTGGACAACATCATTGGAAACCCTCTCTCGTCCGTGTCAACCACGGAAACAACTTGCAACAGATGCCTTATGGTGCTTCTTCAACTCCGTACTCTCTAAGATCGAACCAAAAGATTTTAAAACCGTCATGGATGAAGGTTGGTTCAATGCCATGCAAGAAGAAATTCATGAGTTTGATCGACTTGATGTATGGGGTTAGTACTGCTCAGATTGTGATATGATCACTGCTCTAAAGTGGATCTTCAAAGTAAAACTTGATGAGCATGGTGATGTGTTGAAGAACAAGGCTCGTTTAGTTGCTAAAGGATATCGTCAAGAGGAGGGTATAGACTTTGAAGAATCTTTTGCTCCTGTTGCTCGAATCGAGGCAATCAGCATCTTTCTGGCTAATTTGCGTAAGAACATGGTAGTTTATCAGATGGATGTGAAGCGGCATTTTCGAGCGGAGATCTTAAAGAAGTCGTCTCACAGCCAACTTGAAGGATTTGTGAATCAAGAGCATCCTACTGTTTATCGTCTGAAGAAGGCTCTTTACGGTTTAAAGCAAGCTCCAAGGGCATGGTATGATACGCTATCTAAGTTTCTTCTATCAACGGATTCATAAAGGAGCAGTTGATCCTACATTGTTCACCAGAAGTCGGCAAACATTTAACTCATGTTCAAATTTATGTTGATGATATTATTTTTGCCTCGATTGACCCAATGGAATGTGATCGTTTTTCTAATGAAATGAGTTCAAAGTTTCAAATGTCAATGATGGGACAAATGTCATTTTTCTTGGGATTACAAATTTCACAAAGTCCCGGAGGCATTTCATAAATCAATCTAAATATGCAACACAGATTTTAAAGAAATTTGGATTTGATTCAAGTGACCCTGTTGACACCCCATGATTGATCGAACCAAACTAGATGAGGAACCACTCGAGGATCATGATTGACCAAACGAATATCGTAGTATGATAGGATCCTGATGTACCTCACAGCTAGTAGACCAGACATCTTGTTCGCTGTTTGCATGTGTTCTAGATACCAGGCTAAGCCTACTAAAAAGCACCTTGAAGCAGTTAAACGGGTCTTTCGGTATCTCCAAGGAACCATCAATATGGGACTATGGTACCGAAGGACACCGGTATGTCACTAAACCTATCTGAATGCTGATCATGCAGGTTGTCAAGATACTCGTCAGTACATCTGGAGGTGCTCATTTTGGGTGATAAGCTTGTGAGTTGGTCTTCAAAGAAGCAAATGAGTACTTCTATTTCCTCTAGAGAGGCTGAATACATAGCCATGTCATCTTGTTGTGCTCAAATCTTATGGATGAGATATCAATTATCTGACTATGGCTTTGAATTCAACAAAATCCCTCTATACTGTGATAATAAAAGTGCTATTGCTCTCTCATGCAACAACGTTCAACACTCAAGAGCAAAGCATATCGACATTCAACATCATTTCATCAGGGAACAAGTGGAAAAGGTGTGGTGGAACTATATTTTGTGAGGTCTGAATATCAGTTAGCGGACATCTTCACCAAAGCTCTTCCAAGAGAACGTTTTGAGTTTATTCTTCCACGTCTTGGTTTGAAAAGCCTTCAACCAGAAACTCTCAAACGTCTTCAGGAGGAAGACGAGGAGTAAATGTCTATCTTCATCTATCTCTTGTAAATATTTATTCGAAAAACAAAATAGAAAAATATAAAACTTTCAAAATCCATA
Organism: Chrysanthemum makinoi; assembly: GCA_910596185.1. Taxonomy (NCBI): domain Eukaryota; kingdom Viridiplantae; phylum Streptophyta; class Magnoliopsida; order Asterales; family Asteraceae; genus Chrysanthemum; species Chrysanthemum makinoi. The sequence continues at coordinate 261,158,939 of OU343224.1, read as the reverse complement.
AAAATTTGAAAAATTCGAAAAAATCTTCAAAAAATATTGTCATTTTGTCATGTTTTTCTCGATTCGATAATATCTACGGTCTTTGTCTTGTCATTCAAAGAATGACACGGGACTTTAGATATTGTTGAATTTTATTAAAAAAAAAAAATATATATATATTTTTGGGAGAAAAGAAAATGGTTTATTGTCATTTTCGGCATCGCTAACCGGTTTAAAAAGAAAGAACAGCCATGTTTTACCATGTTTTCAAATTCCATGCTCTGATTCTATAAACATTTATCTGTTGAAAACTAAATGCTTTGAAAAATAACTCGGTCTCTATTTTTGATAATCATCCGGACTTATTTGTCAAAATATCTATCTCTCAATCAACAACCTATGTCATTGATTGAGGGAGAATGATTTCAATTAAATTAAAAAGTTATTTGGCATTAAATTGTTTTCAAAAGATATACATGCATGTTCTACCAATGGAGTTTAAAATCTCAACATCAGATCCTATCGGTTAAAGCGCTATAATCAAGTCACAATTCTCCTAAAAGCTTTCAAAATCAATTTAAATCTCACGAGATCACAAATCTCAAATGTTTTAATAATTGTGATCGGGGGAGAAGTTGTGATTTAAATAGGATTTAAACTGATAATTAGATAAATGGTTTCTTAAGTGATTAGCATGTTTGCCTCCCCATAAATGACAAACGATTTCAAATTTTCCATGCACACATTGAGGGGAAGCATCTATATTTAACCACAATGATTTGAAGCGTGATACTTATCTCAATGTTTGGTTCCCTCTAGTATGTGTAAAACTCTTTTCAAACCTGAGGCACATATTGAGGGGAGCAAATCATGGAAACCTCATCCTTCCTGGAAATGCTTTATCTACTTGATTTGATCAAGGAAGTGATGGTGATATTTTTTAGAAAATGGTAAACAAAGAAGTTAATTTCTCCCTCTTGCCTCCGTGTGCAAAACAATTTCAAACATTTGATGCACATGTTGAGGGGGATCACTTATTCTAAAAATATCAAAAACAATTCAGGTACAAAATGTTTTGATAATATATCTATGAGTATCGGATTGATTTTGAATGGTTTTAATTGGTTCCAATGCAGGATGAACAATT
>OU343224.1:261112954-261157713 GCA_910596185.1 Chrysanthemum makinoi | reverse complement strand
CGCTCCTAAATTATGTCATATTTTGTTAAAGTGTTTAAAGTTGTATTATAATAGTTCATCTACTGATCTTATTGGCAATAATAGGTTATGATAGGTTGCAATGGGTTAATGGGTCAAATTGGGTTAATATGAGTTATAACGAGTTTATGGGTTGGATTAGGTGTTGTAACAGGAATGTCAAAAAAAATTATATAATTGTATAATCAACAACATCATCATCGGTATATAGGAATACATTTATTATATGGTTCACTGTAGCTATTTGTCTAAACTTGGATATGTTTCCTCCCAAGTCAGCGATTTGTATTTAGTAGCCTTTGTGGATGTATATGTTCAGTAAATATATCACATAAAAGCTTATGAAATTGGTCTTTTAAGTTATCTACAAAGAAAAGTCAAATGAACATTAGAGAGTTTTTTTAGTTGAGATTGCAGCAAGTTGGCTACATGTTATTGCAGCCAAGATATCTCCAATTTTAACATGTTATTATATTTTCAGGTTGAGAGTTTGAAAAAAGAACTTGAAGACCAAGCAAAGGAAGCTAAGGAACGCGAACTAGCTGCCAAGAAGCGAGAAAAGGCTGCTAAGGAGCGAGAAAGGGAGGCGGAGGAACGAGTTAAAGAGCAAGTAAAAGAGATCACTAAAATGTTGGAAACACTCAAACCACCACCATCTCCACCTCCGAGTTAGTTAGCCATTGGATATCAACAAAGTTAGATTTTTTTTATGGAAAATTCAAACTTGGATATTTAGATACCAACTGAATTTAAATCTTTTGCTAACTTGGTAGAAACTCAACAAAGAGTTTCCACTTTCGAGCCTTTTTGGATATAATTGTATAAGCTTGATGCTAGCGAACTTTGAGTATGCTATGTAGTTTTATGATATGAAAGTTATTGGTGGATTTTATAAATTGGTGAATAATTTGTCCGTATTTCATTATATGCATTATACGTATTATTTTGTAGGATATCACTAGGAAATGAAAGTATAATTCCATAGGAATTCCTTAGTAAACCAAACTTGAACTTCGTGGGAAATTGGTAGGAAATTAATCAGTTCGTTTGGGTCTTCACTGAGGGATTTCCTAGGGATCGTATTCTGTCGGAAACTTGTAAAATTCGTCGGAAAGCTTCGTCGCTGAGGGTTTCCGAGCATGGTTTTCCTTAGGGATTTTTTCCGTCGGAAATTCATCATTGAAAGCCTTCTGTGACGGATTTCCTAGCTATTTTGCCATAGGTAAAAGCCCTTTTTCTGGTAGTGGGAACAATATGTGGTTATATATTGATGTTTATGCTTATATGTTTGTGATTCCTATATGTGCATTATTGTTACTTGCTTTGACACCTAATTGCATGCAATATGGAATAATACATATCGTAACCATAACATTAATATTGGTCTTTATTTACACGCCTAAATAACATGCTCAATTGTGACCTGCTATTTGATTCGTGGAAAATCGTTTTTGTAAAATAAAGTGACCTAATATAATGAAACACGTTTTCAAGAATTTAAAAACTAGACGCTATTGACACTTGGGATGTACGGCTCACCCACTAGAACAAACTCAAAAGGGAGTTCAAAGAGGTGCGCATAGTCACACCGAAAGGATGTCTAGGTTATGCTTCAGCGCTTACCTGGTCCTCTGCCTCCCTGTGCGTTCGATTTGAGCTACCGTGAACCATGATGATAACTACAGTGTCATTACCAAAAGTTTTTAAAATTAGTGTTACAAAGTTGTTTTGCATGCTTATTTGTACACGAATTTTACCACATTTATATGTGCATACCTATTTGTTAATTTTAAGTCTATGCCATCCAACTATGAACACGTGCATTTGGATTGACTTCTCTGGTCAGACCTAAGGGCCTTTCCAACCCATGGTAATTATTTCTCACTGGTCAGACCTATGGTTATTTTTACACATTCATACTTGGTCGACTTATCTCGAGTTAGCTTGGCCAGACCTTGAACCCGAGGAATAAGATGAGAACTAAACATGCTTTTGACATTATTACTTGATACTAATGCCTTAAACAGTCTCATAAAGTCTAAGAGTTGCATTTTGCAATTAACGCTCGTCGCTTACCTCTTGTCCTATTTTTTTATGCACTGGTCAGACCTATGGTAATTAAGTGGGGTTGCAAGATGGATCTTAGTCTTATTAGTAATTAATTGGGTAGTTAATTCTTTTAAGAATGTAATTATCGAAAATACTAGAATTGAACTTTTTATGTTCTGATTAATTGTGTTATTGCAACATAACTCGTAAACAAAGTTGTTTTTCTTCGAAAGACAAACGTAGTCTCTTTTTCTAGTAAGAAGAGTGAGACTTATACCTATCTTTTCTCCTTAGTTGACAAACTAAGATAGGATTACAAATCAATGAACTCATTTATGATCTTTCATTACCCTTTTGTGGTCTAGAGTTAATTGAAAGATAGAATATTTTGTGTAACTGGAAACATTGTGTTTAGAGCTACCAAAATAAATAACATCCTGCACTTGTCACGATGTATGAGTTTAAACCGCAAAGAGTAAAGGAATTACTAGCATATTTGCTAGGTAATCTTCTTGGACTCTTATTATTCCTAAAGTGCTAATTACCCTTGGGGCTATGTAGACGATAAAGGAGGAATTGCATGCTAAAGATTCAAGTTAATTGAATAAAAGAATGGCTAGTCCATTGTCTACATAATAGAACTTCATATACTCTGTTCAATACCTAAGTACATGCTACTCGTAGGTATTTGAAGAGAATAGGAACGTATATAAAACTGCTATATGTTTTTCTACTGGAAATGTAACACTTATAATGTTGACAAATCCATTGGGGCAGTTGCATTTTATACTAAAATATCATTCATGTAATGTTGTCAATTTCAGTGGGAGCTACGGGATTCATTTATGTTAGTCACCCATATCATTTCAAACTTGATTTGAAATAATTCATTACTTTCCGAATATGAACAACCATTGCTTAAAGGAAAATTGCATTTTATTTTATTAGATAACACATTGCCTTCCTGCTGTCGCTTCCTGAAACGTTATCTATAAAATAATAATCCACAATTTCTTATTATAGGTTATGGTTCTAAAACTACCTATGATATATATGACATTATCATATTGTTTGAACAATCAATCACGTGTTGTTTGTTTTCATAATATGATGTTGTACCTTACACAAGTGGGAGAAATCTCAAAGTGTGTGCAAGGAACAACAATATTATTGGTATCTCTTGACCGCAAGGTAAGAAAACTAATAAATCTACTAGGGCTTAAACACGTTAGATGTTTAATGCCCTACTACATGTAAATAAGAATTCTACTAGGACTTAAACACATGAGATGTTTATTGCCCTACTACATTCGAATAATGATTCTACTAGGACTTGAACACGCTAGGTGTTTGTTGCCCTACTACATTCAAATGTCATAATATAGTGTAAAGATACTTCAACATTTGACTACATGTTTAGTCAACATAATTATGGTTATATGATAATGATCATAATTCTGAAGTATAATATTAACTTGAAATTACTATAGAACTCAATAGTTTGCGTTCATGATTACTTTTGTTAGTATAATTATGCTTACATGTTAAGACATAATTATAAAGTCCTTGAATTTATCAATGACTTATAACATAAAGTATATATAGTAAATGTGTTATGTCTTCTCGTTAACACATAAACATGAGGCTTTGAATTTTTCAAAGACTGATAATGTATTATTGAAATGTTCTGTTTTCTTGTTAACACATGAACATATAATCCTTGAAAAGTTCTATCTTCTTGTGAAAATGTGAACATAAGGTTCTTGTATTGTTCAATGAATATACATTATTACATGCACTTGGTTCGTAAATACTTTATATGCAATTTGGCTTGACCCAATTGACAAGTATTTGGTCAAAAGAGAATTAAGTTATCTATAGAATTCTGATATAGTTTCACAATTCTAATAACTCATAGGATACCACTTCATTATGGTATGTCTAATGTGTTCGATCAAAACTTATTCATATTGTTTGGTTCCTGATAGCTTTAATTGCTCTACCTCCAAAAACATATCAAGGTTAGAAATTGCGTGTGTCATGGATACACTCAATATAGTTCAAACCTATAAGGTATTCAAGACAACCCATAACTGAAAACCCTAATTCATTAGGGATTTGGGGTTTTACCACTCAAACCAATTGAATCATAAACCCTTTTTTATTTTTGATTTTCTACACTTCCTAGCTTGAAGATTGTAGTTTTGGTGTTCTTCCTAGATTGACGAAACACAAAACTGTTGTTAGAATTTGTGGTTAAAAGAGTGATACTAAATTAGAGTTTTTCTATAAACCCTAATTTGAGTTATTGGAAGGAATTCCATTATGTCTTGATTTAAGTTCGGAGTTTGTTAAAATCTTATGAAGCATTTTATTAATAAATCTTGAGATGAGAACTTAAAATGTATTTTGTGATTCTCCATAAAGAACAATTTATTGTTGCTTAAATACTTAGTATTTAGAGAATTGTCTCTACTTAAAAAAGTAAGTGGGAGTATATACATGTCTCAAAGTTTTTTTGAGAACAAAATACTTAACCTTCTAAAATCCACTTATTAATGTCATACTAAGGTTAAACATGAAAATTTAGACCGAAGTATAATGATTACTCTCATTCATAAATCCGAAAGGATGCCTCATCACTTGAGTGATATTTTATATCAATGCTGAGGAATATAAGTTAGAAGATTGTTGTAAATCAACTAAATACTAAAATATATTATCACATCTTGAATCTGATAAATGTTTTAGAACTATGAATGATAAGATGCAGTCCTTAAAAGGCAAATCGAATTTTGAGCTTGATGGTTATTTCGCCTAACAGTTAACCTATGAGGTTGGAATGAGTTTCTTTTGGAGAATGACTCACAAGGACAAAATTGTATACATATTAATGTTTGGCATTTAATAAGAAGTTTTTAATCATACTTAAGCAATTGATTGTGATTAAATTTTCTTATATAATACATGCATTAAATTATATAAAGATATTTAATTGTCATACATGTGATTTGTATGTTGAATATGACAATTAGATTTTATAAATCTTTCTTTATGATTACCTTTTGCGAGGACGGTGTGTAATCAAAAGGGTTATGAATCTATATAATCTTTATGTAGTATACAATATTTATGCAATCCAAGTTTGGATTGAATCATGCATCTAAGAGCTGAGATCTTGAATTTAATTACAATATGATTCTAACTGAATTAAGATAACTCTTGAGTACATCTGACATTGAGTGGGAGCATTGTGTTTTTCCTTAAAATTTACATGTTGAAGATATCATTCTATTTAAGCTAGATATTGATCCTTAAGCTTGGAATGAAACTTCACTTGGAATTTAGGGAATAAATGTTTATCTGGAATAAACAAATGCGGAAAACTAAGTCTGACACAAATGCAATATATCATTCGAGCAAGTCTTAAATGATATATTTCACTTGGAGTAATTTTTACATGGATAGAAACCTTATGTTGTTTTAACTAAGGATTCATCATATATTATATTGTGTATAAGACTAGTTGTTTCTTTTGTACAAGAACAAATGAGCTGACAACAACAATATCTAATTGAGAGAGTTTAGATTACTGTTAATATAGATGTTTACGAATTATAAAGCATAGTGTTGTATAAGTACAAATGATGCTAGAGGATTATTTATACTAGTTGTAGTAGGAGTTTATCATTTATGATAAATCTGCTAACTAGTTGTGCTCAACATAGAGCATTGTTGCATTACACATTAATGAATGAGAATACTTTACAGTTTTAGAAACTGTAAAGATGACTGTCAGTATGTCGTTGATTTCTAATACCTCATGCAAGGTAGGACGACATCTCCATACTATAACTCTTGCAATAGTATGAGCATATGAGATAAGACACTCATCTTATATTTCAAATCACTCACTATATGTGAAATTTGAAACAAGTATTCGGGAAGTTTACTCAGATGACTATTTAGTTTTTCTTTTAAAAGAAAGGTTGAGAATGTTGGAAACATTAGGGTTCAACTTACTAAATTAGTCTCATGCATATATGTTTTAGTATTTGGATAATTGGGATTGAAAGACAATTTTTACTTTATGATGAATAAAGATACTTGGTATTAGTTATTCATTCATATAATGATTGTTATCCTATATTTGCATGTTTAATCCTTGAATGATTTTATTGTTCTAAATATATCCATTGTCGGTTAACAATATGGGAATATTGTTATGTAAGGCAAATGTGAGTGATGGTTATAATTCTAACGAGAATTCGGATTGTTCCCGCCAAACTCATATGTATTCACTAGAGATGCATATTTGGATTCCCAAACTTTCAAACATTTACTTTTGGATCCTTGTCATAAGTAAAATATTGAAAATGGTTTGTTATCTTCATCCTTAGACTTGAGATACAAGCAAGTTCTGTTATGTGTAGATATCATTTTTTTGTAAGTATACGCAAAACGCTATCTGAACAAGGTAGTTATAAAAGCTATATTTCGGAGTGATGTGAAGCAGCATCCACAACACTTGTAGTCAATAAAGGATTTATTACTCCACTTGAAATGTGCAGAAAGATACCATGGCGCCTCTCCAGATTTAATCAGATAATTGCTTGGCCAAACCCAAAGGGTAATGCAAGATGATTCTTGATTACATTTGGTATATCTGAATTAAAATCTATAACGAGATTCTAAATGGTGAAACTATATGGAATGATTTGAGATCCATAATCCATGGTTTAACGGTATTTATAACAAAGGATGATTAAAATCAAGACATTAATAACCATGCTACTGAGAAGATTTTATGAAACTAGATCTCAGACACTTTTAGTTAAAAAGCGAGTGAGAGCGTTTGCTAGGCGTTTCCGTCGTTAGTTTTGTGTGCCATTCGCACACCAACTCCCAAGTGGGAGCTATTGGTTTATAGGAGTTATAAACACGACAAAACGACTAAGAGTGTGTGAGCCGATGGGGGCACACACGATAAACACGAGTATACGTGTCAAACGTAATATTTATACTTGAATATATACCCGTTACATGCATGCAAGTTTACCCGATTATTGATAACGACCCATGGGCTTTAAAGCTTATTGATTGGGTCGGTTTGGACAGCCATAGGCCTTGTGTATCCATTGATCGGGCAAGAGAGGTGAAGGAGGATGATTAGGTTTTTGCCTTGTCGACCAAGCTATGATCTAAACATGGGGGTCTGTTATGTTTGCTACAAAATCAAACATACCCCATCAAAACTCACGAACCAACATACATCTTTACCTCATGCATTGTATGACTACTGATATCCTAAATCATGTCTAACTTCCTGCTACTAATTCTATGTGACTAGCCTCATAGTCAATTAGGATTTGTTTGGTTAGTTAATGTTCTAAACTTGCATAGTAATTAATCCAAGTGTTTAGAAGTTTATTGGTATACTTTATTGCTAGTTCCTGGACATCGAATTGTAGCAGAAAAGGTTTGATTGTATCCTGTTCGTGGGTCTTCTTCTCGGACAGAATATGCAAAGGATATCGGACATCATTGTCCGATATCGGGTGTTAGCTGAAAAACAGTTTCTCAACTGTTTTGGTTTTCGAATATAGATAGCAAGCTGGTTTTCTTGGTGGTATTCTTATTCGAATTATTTAAGTATTTTGTCAAAGGTTGATTTGGTTATTTACGTTCTCGACTAGCCATATATCGAACGTATACATTATCGGGTTTGTGTATGATACTCATTGAAGCATCTATTTTATGTGCTTAGTTTCGTATTGGTTTTATTGTCCGTTATTAAAGATCAATTGCCAAGAAAGGTTAGGGTTTCTTTTATCCCTTTTATTAATTAATTATTGTATTAATTAATTGTTTATTAATTACGTGTTTAACCTAATTACGATTACTCGATCCTAATCCGCTGCGTACTCGTAGAGGTTAATTGGTTAACTTGTTCTAAAATCCCAACATATACGCATAAAAAGCCTGTACATCCTTTCCCTCCCCTTCCCGTCCCTTACCTTTCCCTCTTAAAAAAACTTAACACTCTGTTCCCGAGTATAAAACTAAAAGAAGAGAAATGAAGAGGGAAAAGAGAGAAGTATAGAGGAGAAGAATAACAAAATATTTTTTATCTTGTGTTCCTGAGTTGGAAAGAAAAGCGGAGGATGTAAGCAAAAGAAGGCTTTAAAATCAAATCCACTTCATTTCATCCCAATTTGGGAAGAAGATTAGGAGAGTAATTTAGTTGTTATTTACTATCCTTTACTTTCTTCTCCTCTCCTAAAAAATCTCAGGAAACACAATTTTTTTTTATAAATAAACTCAGGAACAGAGTGTTAAGAACATCTCTTTTTGCTATTTCCATTCACATCCCTTACCTTTCCATCTAAAAATAAACTCGAAAGAAATACATTAACACTGTGTTCTTGATAACGCTACACGCTTCGTTCGGGGTCAAATGAACTTCCTTTTCGTCGAGCAACTTTTTCAACACCTTAGGCAGTGAACCTAATCGTTGTAGTGTAGTATTAGGGTAAGCCACGAGAATTGATATCGTTCTCTAGGGGAATAGGAATGCTAGTTGAAAAGTTACTACGCTAAGGTTGGGGTTGAGGAAGATTATTTTTTATCTTTTTATGTTTCTTTAGAAAATGGAAAGGTATGAATCTCGGGGTTTGGATTTGGGGGGTTTGGTATTTCTACCGATTACTCTACTATTATCTAATTATCTAAACTAAGGTGGTGGTAGTCTATGTCTAATTATTGTGTGCTCGTATGATAGTTTAAAGATGTGTTTACTTAGGTTTTACTACTCCTTAATTATCTCCTATTGATGGTTGAATTGTCACATCCTTAATCTTAATTGCGTTGTGTGTCTAAAGTCGTAGGGTATGCGTTTATCCCTAACTCTTTGAACTTACCAAAGGGTCTCGTCTACAAAATCTCTAGGAATTATAAACTCTAACTCTAAGGCACTCTTCGGATGGTTTAGCCTACAACTACTCTAGGTGTCATAGTCTAAGGTTCACAAAGATTTAATCAAGTATTAATTACACAACGAATGACCTATCGCATTACTAGATCATTAACAATTAAGATAAGAGACAACCAATCAATATTCAATAATTAAGTTTCATATTCCCTAAGCAAACACACAAGTAAATTAGCCGGACATGGAGAACATGCAAGCATACACACAAATAATTGAAGACATAATTAAATTAATGAAGTAAAGAACTTATCTTGGTGTAAGATAGGGTTTAGAACCCTAAAATACGACCTTGGTTCGGTTTAGGTTTTACTCCAAAAGTTTACCCAAAAGACTACCCACCAATACTGAAAAATTTGGATTCTATATATAAGATTACACTAGCGACGGCGTCACCTTATGATTTGTGACGTCGTCGGATCGCCGTCATTAGGGTTTCGTCTTGGCCACGTTAGTCTTGCGACGCGGCGTCACCTTAAGCTTGTGATGCCGTCCCCTTCAGCTTCTGACGCCGTCTGGATCAAATCTACGCCGTCTGAGTTGCGACGGCCTACTCTTTTAAAGCCCGACGCCGTCCTTTGAAAATAAGAGATTTCACTTCTGTGCCGTCACAAAATGCTCCGACGGCGTCGCAGTTAAGCAGTGACGCCGTCACCTTGTAATTCAGCAGCTTGAGTGTCTCGATTCTTGACTTTGGCCATTTTCTTCGTATAATCGCGCCTTTTCGTCCAAATAAGTGCCATTCCAGCAATTTGCCTTCAAAAGACCTAAAAAGTGAAAAGGAACGATATTAAGTAATAACGGATACAAAAGTGATCAAATAAGGGCTTATCAAAAAGGTACATTTTAAAACCTTATCAAATATCCCTACACTTGGTATTTGCTTGTCCTCAAGCAAATGTGCTTTTAGCCAATTAATTTATAAGTTAGGGGTCATGAAGCATTGGTTTAAAACAGTCCACAACACATATAAGCCCCGCAAAAGTCATAACAAGCACGAAAATTACATACTAGCACCTCACATGGGGTGTTTGGATACTCACATCTCTCGGGTGTATATGAAATATAACAAGTTGGAAATGGAAGATAAACACTCATTAACCGGTCCTAGTACATAGATTACCATAGGCTTGAGAATAGATCAAACCTCCATCGCTTTGGCGTAAGCACCTAGGAAAGACTATCAAAGAGGTCTTTAAAGGGTTGTAATGTTAGGCTTACGGTATGGAAACAAAGGGTTTGGTGGGATAGGCTATTTAGTGGTGGCAAGTCAAAAATCTCAATGTTACATGCATATGAAGAATGGCGTTGCTAAGCCAAGACTCGACACTCTAAACTCTAGATACTGAAATAAAAAAACATAAATTTAAAGGATAGATGTAGGATGGTAGCCCGTTTTTTTTTCATACACTTTTACTCTACCATCCTCTACGATAACATCAATATGATAGGGATTTATAGGCACATCCCTACACTTGAGTTTTTATTACTCTAACACTAATTTGACCCGAATTGAAAAGATCAAAACACTTGGGGTACGTTATTACGCAAATAAGGGAATTTAACGTTCCCTTCTAATCATTTAAACTTTAACTTTTTCCCATGAGTCCCAATCATCCCAAAACTGTGTACAAAGGATATGACTCGACTTAGAAACTCATGCAAATAACTAGATAATTGAACTAAGGGTTTTGGGTGATAACAATAATGCACTAAAAGTGAGTGCATACAAGGTAGGCTAAGGCGATTTGGGTGTACATTTGGGGATGGGGTGTAAACAATGCTCTTCATTGATATTCCGAAAACCGAAACATCACGAGAACCGCGAAAAGGATAGGCTCTGAGGGGTTAACTAGGGTATCGTGTACTAAAGATGAGTACAACGCAAAGGGTGTGGGGAATTACTCAACCGATGTGGAAGAAGTAATTATATTACGGGTATCAAACAAGGGTTATCCTAATGCCTCTTATCATTTAGTTATTCCTAACTACACAAGTGTAGTCTTACTAGCGATCTCGAAATGCATCACAAAACAAGTTCTAGAATCTAAAATATTACCGGTTCACACTCTAAACATTAAAGATGAATGCTTTAATTCCTACTAATCTAAGGGTGATCCTCACATTTTGGGTGGAATTTAGGTGGTAAAGGGTTTTGTGCTAGTCATGCAACTTCCTATCCGTGAGACGCTTTTGTTAAGACTAATGGCCCACTCCTATATGTCATGAAAAAATAAAAATTTGGTGCCAAAATTACCCTAACCGACATTTTCTCATGGTTTATTACACAAGTACAATTGGACAAAGCAAATAATCAAGGATAAGCATAGTTTCAAAGTTCCCGTTTTATTTTCCCTCCCTACACTTAAACTGAACATTGTCCCCAATGTTCCCAGAAAGTATCAAAGTTATGATAATAGAAGATAATTAAAATGAAAGAAACTAATACTCCCTGATTAGCTCGGTAGGATCCGTGTGTGAAGTAGTGGTTAAATCCTTTCCAAGAAGAATATATGCGTGAGAAGCTCCTTCCAACTTTATGTATCTTCTTCTTGATAAATAAAACCTGCACACTTGAAGAAAACAAACGAAACCTTCGCTTAAAATCGGCGGTAATAATATATATAAGACTCTACTAAACTAGTATATAATGCTTGTGGAATGGATGTTTACACAATTTCTGGAAAATTAAGACCTGGAAAATTCCAAAAATTTATAAGTAGCTCGAAAATGAGAAAAAGTAATCTGATGTTTTTACTCCTTCCCGACGCCGTCAGTTGCAATCTGACGCCGTCAGTTATCCTGACAAAAACCGGTCTGCGATTTTCTGGAAAAATTCTGGAAAATTTACATCTTTAGATTCTGGAAAAATTTCTGCAAAACATCCATTATGACTCGATACAAGCATTTGACTCGAACAAACACACAAATATATCTTTTAATTAATTGTTATTCTCATGTTTACGTTTCCTTTGAAAACGTATGTAATCCTCCCTACACTTATCCTTTATGTAAAATACCTTTATATGCAATTAAGACGAGGTTAAAAACAAAATAAAGCATTTTTACAAATTTAAACATGAGAAGAAACAATCAATAAAAGATATATGACACAAACAAGCAAACAATTAAGCATGGGTTGCCTCCCACGAAGCGCTTTTCTTTATTTATGAGTCTTGTAGCTAGACTCTTAGTCAAGCCCCTACGTTACTTCACTACCGTCACCTTCTCCCCTTGCTTTCCCTCCGTCAAAAGGGCGTAGACGTTGTATGCTTACCGTGGATTCCTTGCCAATGTCGTCTATTATGGTGACGATTGTATCTTTTAGATTGGTTTCCATTACTGTGAAAGGCCCGAACCATCTTGGTTTGTTTCTTCCTTGTAATGCCCTTATTCGTGATTTGTACAAAAGCACTTTTTCTCCCTTTAGAAATTCCGTAGGGTCTCTTTGTGCCTTTGGTATTGAAGTGGGGTTATTTCCTAACTTCTTATCGGGCTTCCACAATGTTGCATGCAATCCTTGAACCATAAAATCTCTAAGCCCTTTTTCCCAATCATTCATTTTCTTCTTAACTATATTGCTAGGGACTTGTGGACATTCACCCGTAATCTTCTCCATGATCTTAAGAGGATATCTTGGAATGATGGGTATCCTAGTGTACCCATTTCCGCTTTTAAGTATCATGATGCCCTCCCCGCATTTGATGGTGGCCTTGGCGGTGGCCAGAAATGGTGTCCCAAGAATGAGTGGTATGTTTCTATCTTCCTCAACATCAATGATCATGAAATCCACCGGATAAACGATATTAGCCACCTCTATCAAAACATCCACCGCAATTCCTATGGGGTAGACATAGGTGTGATTGGCTAAGGAAAGTCTAAGATCGGTCTTGGCTGGCTTTTCCTTAGTCAACTTATTATAGATTGATAATGGCATTATGTTCACATCAGTCCCCTGATCAGCTAAGGAATTTATATTATCAATATCACCTATGCTACATGGTATCACGAAGTTCCCAGTGGTGTCTCGTTTTTTTGTTAATGGTTTTTTTAGAACCAACTCATACAGAGGTCCCATAGGCAGGGCGTCATACTCTTCTTCAGTTATCTTTCCTTCGAGGGCTTCCCTAAGAACCTCATTGTACCTAAAGTTGTTTACTTGGTTCGCAATGGTTTTTCTATTGATTTCGTGCTTAAGGTAGTACTCAATGGTCTCAGGCTCATCATTAGGTTTAGCCTCATCCTCCTTTCTTTCCTCAGTTTTCTTCACCTCAACCTTTCCATCCTCAGGCATGATGGAAATGGCGTTAACATACGAAGTGGGAGGACAATCGTTGCTTCTAACTAGTACCTTTTCGGGGACTTTCGTCTTGGTGTATTCTTTTACCAGGTTCATCATTTCCGTCATTTTTGCTTGCATTTCCTCTCTCTGCCTATAAACCTCCTCTTCGAATTTGGCTAATCTCTCCGTATGAGCTGCCATGTATTCCCTCATTTGTTCCTTAAAGCTTGGTGAGAGTGGTATTGGGGAAGTAGAACGGAAGCGCCTTTCGGAATTGAGGTTTTGCTCACGACTTGGGGATTCTGAAAAATGTGTTAGGTGGTTGGTGGAATTGGCGGAATTGACCACTTCTCGAGGGATTTGTACGGGAGCTCTTTTACGCCTTTCCATAAGGTAATCAATCCCTCTCTCAATAGCACTCAATTGCTCCTCGGTGATGTCGGGGGATTCAAGATGAGTTGATATGGCACTAACCATGTTAACAGGGGTTGTAGGAGATTCATTCCAATCTTTGTAGTTTTGATCAGCGAGCTCTTCTATAATATCCCAAGATTTCTCTGCATTAAAGTCGCTGAGCCTTCCACTAGCGGCTTGATCAATGGATCGTCGAGTGATGAAATCGATATGGTCATAGAAGATTTGGATTTGAAGCCAAAGGTCAATGCCATGGTGAGGGAGTTTACGGAGTAAGTCTTTGAATCGAGTCCATTCTTTGTAGAGAGACTCACCTTGAAGTTGTTGAAACGTTAAGATGTCTCGTCTGAGTTTAGTGGTTCTCCCCGGTGGGAAAAATTGAGTAAGGAAGCGAGTGGTGAGATCATCCCAACTTGAGATGGAGCCGGCGGGAAGTCGCTCAAGCCAATTACTAGCTTGGTCCCGTAGAGAGAATTAGAAGAGACGCAGGCGCGTGGTCTCCCGAGTAGTAGCATCAAGGTCAATGGAATCGAAAATTTTAAGGAAATCCTTAAGATGCTGATTAGGATCTTCGAAACGAAGTCCATGGAATGCACATCCGTTTTGCACCAACCGGATGGTTTCGGATCGCAGGGCCGTAATTTGGGCTTGGTCGGGAAGCTCAATGGTGTTCCTATAGCCTAGGTGGCTTGGTCTCGAGTATTCACCAAGAGTACGGGCTCTTGGCGGGTCATTTGGTGGTAGGTTGATGAATGGTGGTGGGTTATCACCTTCCATGATGAAAAGTGATGGGATTACGAACAAATGTCACGAAGAAGGGGGATAGACTATGAGGAAGCTAAAAATGAGAAAAATTTACTTGATAGGAATCAAGCAAAGAAACCTAAACGAGGTGGACTACTAACTAGCTATTCTATTCCCCGGCAGCGGCGCCAAAAACTTGATAACGCTACACGCGTCGTTCGGGGTCAAAGGAACTTCCTTTTCGTCGAGCAAGTTTTTCAACACCTTAGGCCGTGAACCTAATCGTTGTAGTGTAGTATTAGGGTAAGCCACGAGAATTGATATCGTTCTCTAGGAGAATAGGAATGCTAGTTGAGAAGTTACTACGCTAGGGTTGGGGTTGAGGAAGATTATTTTTTATCTTTTTATGTTTTTTTAGAAAATGGAAAGGTACAAATCTCGGGGTTTGGATTTGGGGGGTTTGGTATTTCTACCGATTACTCTACTATTATCTAATTATCTAAACTAAGGTGGTGGTAGTCTATGTCTAATTATTGTGTGCTCGTATGATAGTTTAAAGATGTGTTTACTTAGGTTTTACTACTCCTTAATTATCTCCTATTGATGGTCGAATTGTCACGTCGTTAATCTTAATTGCGTTGTGTGTCTAAAGTCGTAGGGTATGCGTTTATCCCTAACTCTTTGAACTTACCAAAGGGTCTCGTCTACAAAATCTCTAGGAATTATAAACTCTAACTCTAAGGCACTCTTCGGATGGTTTAGCCTACAACTACTCTAGGTGTCATAGTCTAAGGTTCACAAAGATTTAATCAAGCATTAATTACACAATGAATGACCTATCGCATTACTAGATCATTAACAATTAAGATAAGAGAGAACCAATCAATATTCAATAATTAAGTTTCATATTCCCTAAGCAAACACACAAGTAAATTAGCCAGACATGGAGAACATGCAAGCATACACACAAATAATTGAAGACATAATTAAATTAATGAAGTAAAGAACTTATCTTGGTGTAAGATAGGGTTTAGAACCCTAAGATACGACCTTGGTTCGGTTTAGGTTTTACTCCAAAAGTTTACCCAAAAGACTACCCACCAATACTGAAAAATTCGGATTCTATATATAAGATTACACTAGCGATGGCGTCACCTTATGATTTGTGACGCCGTCGGATCGCCGTCAATAGGGTTTCGTCTTGGCCACGTTAGTCTTGCGACGGCGTCACCTTAAGCTTGTGGCGCCCCTTCAGCCGACGCCGTTTGGGTCAAATCTAGGCGTGCGAGTTGCGACGGCCTACTCTTTTAAAGCCCGACGCCGTCCTTTGAAAATAAGAGATTTCACTTCTGTGCCGTCACAAAATGCTCCGACGGCGTCGCAGTTAAGCAGTGACGCCGTCACCTTGTAATTCAGCAACTTGAGTGTCTCGATTCTCGACTTTGGCCATTTTCTTCGTATAATCGCGCCTTTTGGTCCAAATAAGTGCCATTCCAGCAATTTGCCTTCAAGAGACCTAAAAAGTAAAAAGGAACGATATTAAGTAATAACGGATACAAAAGTGATCAAATAAGGGCTTAAACGACCCCTCAAAAAGGTACATTTTAAAACCTTATCAGTTCTCAAGTTGGTTTTATAAAAAAAAAAGGAAAGTAATGAAAGAAAACAAAAAATTTATCATGTTCTTGAGTTTTTTTATAAAGGAAAAGGAAGTAAAAATGGGAAATTTTAGGCTATTTGGAAGTAAAGTATTTCCTCCCAAAAGTGGGAGGAAATTGTTTACTTTACATTACTTTCATTTTCTTTATGAACAAAACTCAAGAACACACCGTAAGTGGTTCATATAAAAAAAACACCCTGGTTTTCAGTAATCAACAATTGCCGATCTCATTTCTTCCATAAATTCAATACAACCTTTAAAAACAAACACTAAAAACCCCAAAATAAATTTCAACCCATAAAAATATTAGCAGTAAGTGATTATTGTAGGATGATGAATAATGTTATCTGTCTCCTAAATGATAATGGTGCAGTTTCAAAAACCGGCAACTGAGAATAGATTTGCTCCAGTTACTCTTGGTATAACTAAAGATCCAAAGAAGCCTACTTTGACCGAGACCGGACAGATCACATTCAGTCCGGTCCTTGGTCTCGGTCTTGGTCGGTCCGATCCATTCCGTGACCGATGCTCATCCCTATATAAAAGTATGTTTATATATTATCCTTATATAAGCCCACCATTCTCAAATAAACCACAAAGTTTGGGCTTATTAAACCCCTTACGATCTCATAAGCCCACGCTACTCATATAACCTTAGCCAAACACTTAATTTAAGCTTATTTAACACATAAGCTTATAGGCTTATAAGTCCATCATACATGCTTAGCCAAACACCCTTTAAATGATTTTACTAGTCAAAAAATCGTTTTCTTAAGACTAAAGTCAAATAGGTTATGGTTGGCTTCAACAAGTTTTAATTTAATTATTATTAAATATCTCATTTTATTCTTCAGGTCATAACAAGTGGTTTAAACAGGTTTACACGTAAATTTTTTCATTTTACTACAAAAAAATAAATCAAATACGCCTCTCATCAAGGCGTTTAACTCGTATAAAACTCAATTTAAAATTTCAAAACCTACTCCTTCCACTAATATTACGATAACCCGTCAACCAAAAGAAAGGACAGAACAAAGAGAAAATTTAGCAAGTGCATTTAACTATTTAAGGAAAAACTTAACAAATTTTTTAGACCAGGGTGTTTGTTTCGTCTTAAAGGGGTTTTTGTTTAAGCTTATATCTTATGAGCTTATTTGTGTTTCGGCTTATATTTTATAAGCCTCGTTTTTTCAGCTTATTTTGAGACTTTTGGGCTTATATAAGTTTATTATGATATGATAAACTTATATAAAAAGTCTCAAAATAAGCCGGAAAATTAAGGCTTGTGAAATGTAAGCCAAAATCAAAGTAAGCTCATAAGGCCCAATATAAGCTTAAACAAACACCCCCTAAATATAGCAGCTTATGATTTATTTGGTTTTGGGTTTTTCTAGACCGGGTACATTTAAAGGGTCGACCGGGTACATTTTAGACCGGGTTAGAGGTTCGACCCCAATTACCATCCATAAACTCGGAAAAATACTAATGAAGATGATCAGTTTTCAGTAATAAGCTTAACCAACAATTGCCGATCTCATTTCTTCCATAATTCAGTCCCTTAATGTCCTATGTTGGTAAACAAGCCAATTTAATATAGGAATATATGTTCTTTAACCCTTCTGTCATCCATGTCATGGGCCCCTACAACCCTTTTCACCACTCTATAAATACCCCTTTCTCAAACCAAAAAAAACACACACAATTTTTATTGCAAAGAAACTCTGTCAAAATATCTTCAAAACTCAAAATTGTGTGCTTTATTGTTTAAATTGGTTGAATCAAAAATAACTTTCATCTTTGCTAACACATTAACGGGTTTTCTGCAAATCTCATTCCTTCAAAACAACTGGTAATAAAATTATCTCTTTGATCTTCTTGTCAAAACAAAAAAACAAAAAACCTTCTAGATTTAATGGCAAGAACTCCTAGCCTTTTATTTGCGCCACAGTGGGTAGGAGGTCTAGAAAATGTAGAGTTTAAAACCAACAATCTTATAGGAAATTTTGAATACCTTAATGATGTCCCAGCCTATAAGGGAATCATGAAATTTTTGTTCAATTGCCCACTGAAAAAGGCCTTAGTTAACTCACCCTCTATATTGTACCAAAACTAACTCAGGGAGTTTTGGGCAACTGTAGTGGCCTTTGACCCGTCACCCTCAACTGATGAGAACCAACCAAGACCCCTCAGGGATTTTCTCATCAGGTTTTCAGTCTTGAATGGGGAAAAATAATTTACTTTGGACTTTAAACCTTTTTGCTTTTCAATATGGCTAGACTATAATAATGGGGAATATGTTAAACACCCTGACCCAGCCACAGTAAAGGCTGAGTTAGCAAAAATTGATTTTGATCCAAAGTTACTGGACAAGACCCCTGTCACCAAGAACTCATTTCGCGTGGCTTAGAAGATCCTATTCACCTTTGTGATTCAGGTTCTCGGCGGGAACCACTTAACCACTAAACATATCCATTATATTCAGTTAATGGTGGCCTATTGCTTGATGACAAGGACCACTGTCGACATTGGAGAGATCATTTACAGTGATCTCGTAACCAAGTTCCTGAGCAAAACTAGGGTGAAATACGTTTCATACCCTAGGTTTGTCTCTTGTGCTTTGCAAGAGTTACTGGGTTGTAATTACACTCAGGACTGTCACTTTGGCGCTTTATCTGCCATCCTGAGTGCCTCAAAATTTTCAAAGAACCCATCCTTAGTCACTGATATTGAGTTGACGGCCCATATGGTTGCTGTAAACAACCAGAGGGAATCATTGTCTCCAAACCCTGCTCCCAAAAAGAGAAAGGGGAAGATTCAGACTGGGACTAAGATCAAACCCAAGTCCCAGGGCCTTGAGGCTTCTGGAACACAGGCCAAAGAAGCCCTAGACTGATAAGACTCCAATGGATGACCAAACAACATGATAGTGTGGGTTTGGGGTCGAGAAAACCTCCTTTTCTACTAGCAAGCTTTTCAACCCTCTAGGCAGTGAACCTAATCGTTGTAGTTTAGTATGCGGTAAGCCTCGGGGATTGATTTCGTTCTCTAGGGGAATAGGAATGCTAGAAAGAGATTTATGACGAGAAGGTGGGGTTGAGGATGATTCTTTTTTATTATTTTTTTATGTTTTTTTATAAAGAAAAGGTAAAATCTCAGGGTATATGATTGGGGGGGTGGTACTTCTACCGATTTTACTACTTAACTAATTATCTAATTTGACTAATTAACCTATGGATAGATTATGCTAATTGAGATGTGCTCGTATGATGATTAAAAATGTGTTCACTTAGATACTATTACTCCCTAGTTATCTTTTATTGGTCGGTTGAATCGTCACTTCCTTTATCTTACTTGATGCGTTGTATTCCGATTATTCGTAGGGGGTGCCTAATTCCCTAGCTCTATGAATTGTAACTCTCCTATAGAATACACGGGATCGGAAAGTGCAATGGCATCTCCCCCGAATACCCTATTATCATAAAGTACAACTCATGCAATAAGCACAACGATTGCCTAGGTGCACTCCTATGGCTTTTTGCCATTTAGGACGTTCAAGCTCGCAACAATGAAAGAAGAAGCCAGTTTTCCTTACTCTAACATCTACCAATTAAGACAAGAGACAACCTAACAACAAATAATAACTAGGTTTCATAGATCTAAGCAAACATACAAGTAATTTAGCTAGACATGTTAAACAAGCAAGCATACACACAATGAATTGAACATGGGGTAGACATAATGATAAATTGGATAAACAAACTTGTTACTACAAATAAGCCTTAAAAACGTTTATTTATATTTTACGATCTTCTAATGTTTTGTCGATAACAAACGTAAAAACATTTTAACGAAACAAATAAAATACGTAAATAGTTTGGGCCAATAGTTTTCTAACACACTTACGTTTTCACATAAAACACTAAAACAAGTATAAGTGAGTCTATGATTTAGTAATACATATGTACAACAACTAGTGTTTACATATTGAGCAAATATATACATAACTAGTATGTATTATAAATGGGTAAAAACTACAACCCATGGTATTGACCCATACCCATTTGACTATATGCATTGCATCTATTAGGTACATTGTATCTAATGAAATACCCATGGAACAACCCGTAACCCATGACCCATAACCAAAATACCCATGGGCAAAGAGGAGCATCCCACGGATCCCTAACATTACACTAGACGGATCCCTTGAGGGTGGGATCCGTGGGATCTGTGGAACAGTAGTTGTTTCTCCTCTATAAATAGTGAGCCATTTCTTCCTTTTGGGTTGCCACTCACACATACTTTCCCCAAGTATTGTAACTCTCTAACCATGGAACAACCCGTAACCCATGACCCATAACCAAAATACCCATGGGCAAAGAGGAGCATCCCACGGATCCCTAACATTACACTAGACGGATCCCTTGAGGGTGGGATCCGTGGGATCTGTGGAACAGTAGTTGTTTCTCCTCTATAAATAGTGAGCCATTTCTTCCTTTTGGGTTGCCACTCTCACACATACTTTCCCCAAGTATTGTAACTCTCTAACCACTGATCCTAAGGGATCTTTCTATGTAGTTTGTCTTTTGTTTTTATGTGATTCTCTAGGTTCCTCTTAAAGGCGAGATCACCACTTCTTGAAGTCGAACAAGCTCAAGTCCATGAGTTGCCATGCTTCGTCATCATCAAGACTACTGAGGTTATCTTGTTGATAGTTCTTTCTTCCTCCATAGAAGTGTTGTGTCGAAGGCATTAGTGAAGGATGCCGAAAGAGTCAAGAAGAAAGCATTAGTGAAAGGTGCTTAACTTCCGTGTCAAAAGCATTAGTGAAGAATGCTAAAGGAGTCAAGACGAAGGCATTAGTGAAAGGTGCCAAGCGTTCGTGTCAAGGGCATTAGAGAAAGATGCCTAGGAGTCAAATCAAGTGGCATTAGTGAAGGATGCCAAGGTCGTATAATCGATGAGGTGCATCGTTATACAAATAGTGATAGCTTGTTTCCAAGGATGCTGATATCCTTGATGGTGTTGTAATAAGGAGTGGATCTCCTTTGGGATTAGGCGTTGTGTAGTGTTGGGTAGTAGTTCCTCCATTGTAATGGAACTAGGTACTTAGCCTAGTACCGGATAAAGGGTAGGCGGCGTTGTGGTAGGTGTGGTTCACCTTGGTGAAAGAACCCGGTGGTTAGCCTAGTACCGGAAAAAGAGTAGGCGACGTTGTGAAGGCTTCTCCGCCATAAGGAGTTGGTGTCGTGTAGTGATTACGAAATCTCGATTAGGTGACTCGGGGAGTGGAGTAGGGCAAGGAAGATGTCCTTGTAGCCGAACCACTATAAATACTCGTGTCGTGGTTATGTGCTTCTTACTCTTTATCTTTCATTACACTTTTATATATCTATCTATCAATGTCCAACATACAAATCTAAATAGACTAACATAAGTCGATCTAAATATTTTAAAACGATATTTTAATTGGTAAAACTATTCAACCCCCCCCCCTTCTAGTTTTCCACAAAACTTATCTTGATGTGTAAAATAGGGTATGGGACCCTAGAATATTGTCCAAGTCGGACTACAACTGAGTTAGGGTTTGCTCTCCAAAATTCTACCTCTTCAAATACAGAAAAATCGAATTCTATATATAGATTTACAATCGCGATGCCGTCACCTTTTGCTAGTGACGTCGTCAGGTTACCGTCATTAGGGTTTCGTTTGGGCCAAGTCATCGTTGGGACATCGTCACTTGAAATGTGTGACGCCGTCAGTCTTCATGCAAGACGTCGTCTGAATCTTGGATTTTGGGCATCTGGTGTAGTTTTTTTTAGTGACGCCTTCCAGAAATAAGGCGTGACGCCCCCCAAATTCAAACATAGTGAACAAACTCGATTAGGCATAACGGAGTGGGAGTCGAGTTGGGGGGCGAGTTCACGAACCCGCACGGCTACACCATTCCGTGTAGCTCGGGTAAGGGGGCGGGTTGGATTTGCGAGTTGGGAAGCCGAAGGTGAACGTTGCAAAATGTATACGTTGCAAAAGTTTGAGCCGTTATCCAACGGCTATGTGACCAAAAAAAAAATAAAAAATAAAAAAAATAATAAAAAATAAAAAATCACTCATATTTAAACTATAATCTTGCACCTCAATTCTCAAAATAAAAACACACAACACAAATTACAACACACAATAATCTTTCAAAAACACCAAAGTATGGATCCAAGGAGAGGTAAAAAACTTTCACCTCAGGCCTCAACCATCCCGAATCAACCAAAATAAACTCCGTTAGGATTTAGCCAATTTTATTCTCAACCATCCCCGAATCAATTTTATGTTCCACAACCCCAATCTCCACAATTTTTCCCATATAATATTGGTCCTCCTCAATTGAATCCACAACACTACAACATCACTGCTACAAGCGAGTTTTCCCCGTTCGAAAACCTTAGTCAAGACGTAGAGTACGTAATTCGAAACACAACCACTAACAAACGAAGAAGACGAAGATGAGGAAGTTCAAGAAGTCGATCCGAGAGGGAAGAAAAAAGCTTCACGGGAGGAGGCCCCGTGAAGTTTGGATGCCGACAAGAGGCGTTGGCGAAAGCATGGGTTCAAATCTCCGAATGTGGTGTAGTCGGTAATGAACAAAAGTCCGACGGTTTTTGGAAACGGATTCTCGAGCATTACGAGGCAACTTTGGGTTCGAGTTCACGAACATTTCATGCGTTGAATACCAAGTGGAGAACAATGAACACCCATGGTATTTTCAACGGCTACTACCTCCAAGCTCTACATAATCTATACTTTATTATTTACAATTAAATTATTTTGTTTTTAGCTATACTTTTTATTTTCGTAATCCGTACTTTTTATTTACAATTAAATTATTTTGTATATAATGTAGAAGCGTCTTGCAAAATTTAGTGGATGAACGACTTGGGCGTGGTGAGGCAAGCTGAAATGGATTTCTATACGACAAGAAAAAATAATTTACACATAACGTGGGAGGTTGTCGAGTCATGAGAAATGGACGAAAGAATGTTTTCAAGATATTGGGTGATGCAAGCAATTCTTCAAAAAGGAGGTCGGGGAGTATGACGCAAAAAGCAACACCATTCAGACATGAATGAAGACCCCACCCCTCCAATTAAATCAAGAAAAATGAAGAAGAAGCAAGCTGCATCCTCCTCGTCTATCTCAAGCGTTGCGGATGAAATCAACGCTGCACAAAAAAGAAGACACAATATTTGGAAGAAAAACGCGAGATGGCGAAACAATTGTTGGCTACACAACTCGAGGCGAAGTTCAGAATACACAACGGGAGTTGAAGAATTTTTTGGAGCCGCATGATCACATTCGCGATCCCGCTATGTTGGAATTAGTTCTTACCAGCGTGAACTCATGCGGCCAAAAACACGGATGACGGCTTGCAATTTTTAAATTGTAGTTTCAAGTTATTTTAATTTCAACTTATGTAATGTTTTTTTTTTTTAAGTTGTAGTTTTTTTTAAGTATTATGTAATGTTTTTATTTTTAATGAAATGATATGTTTTATTATAAATATTGTATGTATTTAAAAAAAATAAAAAATTGAATTCGGGTACTAGGGTTCCACTCCCACTAGTTAGGGTAGTGTTAGGGTAGTATTGGGGTAGTTTTGAGTTGGAAGGTTTTTATTGGATAGAGGTAATGTGGCACCCTCAGGGTATTAAAAAAAATAAAAAAGATACAACAACTTTAACTGTTCAAAGATCTAACAGATGACAATAATAATAAAAAAAATTAATACCAACAATCTAAAAGTTACATATTTGTAATAATTTTTGATGAATCATAACCAAAACAGTGTCGCACATGATATTAAGAAATTAAAAAAAATGAAGCAAACAATGGCCTTTATTGATCATACATACAGGTGGTATTACAAGACCTATGCAAACGATTTTAAACTAAAAATATACCCAAATCAATTTAATAAACCCTAGTTACCAGATTCAAAACCATGAACAACAAAAAAACTGTACGATTACGGGATTCAATTAAACATAGAAAACCAAATCGTATTCGATTACCTTATTTACCTGTAAACCCAAATCGATTTCATACACAACAATGAATGATGACAATTACCATGATGTAGGTTTGTGATTGTTTGTAGATGAACATGGTGGTTAGATCTGGAAGAGATCGTTGGGAAGAAGGAGGCTTCTCAAAACCTTCATCATCTCGTTTTGTTGTGAAGAGGTAATGATGGATGGATCAATTAGGGTGGTAGTTAGGAAAAAGATAAGAGGGGGTGACGGTTTTTAGGTTAAGAATGAAAATAAGGATTGATTGCCAGCTTTTTAGGGGTTAATATGAAATTCCTTAGATACCCTTTCTTCACTTGTATAATTTACCCTACAATTTTAATTTATTACATTTATGTCATCATCATTTATAGTCATTGATCAAAAAATATATGGTTCAGATCGGTTCTCGCAGTTCTTGACCTTTTCTTTGTTCTGAAAATAACCCTACACTATATATATATATATATATATATATATATATATATATATATATATATATATATATATAGGATAAAGATCAAATAAAAAGACAAATATCCGTAAAAGATAAAAGATTTTTTTCAAAAAGTTCTAAAAATTCCCAAAACATTCCACAAGATCGGGTATGATGGTGCATGAAAAAGTTGTGAAAAACTTTTTCTAAAAGTGGATATTTTTTCCGAAAAAAATTTATGAAAAAATACGTTTGCGCATTAAATTATTTTTTTGTGCATCAAAAATTGGTTTTTGCATCCACATTCTTTTGACTTTTTTCATCAAAATAACATTGCGGATCAAACTAAAACAAGTTGAAAATTTTGTGCATCAAAATTTTTTATGCATCAAAATTCGTTTTTTGTGCATTAAAAAAAACGTATCAAAACTCAAAATTATAAAAAATGTTTTCACAAAAGTTTTATGCACCAACATAGCCGATCTTGTGGAATTTTTTTGGAATTTTTGGAGAATTTTTCAAAAATAATAAATCTTTTTATTCTTTTTACGGATATTTGTCTTTTTATTTTAACTTTATCCTATATATATATATATATATATATATATATATATATACATCTTATCGTTCACACCGCTAACGTCCTATAAAATATGTACTATTTTCCGTACATAATCTTTTGGTCATCATTAGACCAAATCGCCTTTACTTTCGAGATTTCTTTCCAGGACATGCCGATATACCCTCAAGCATATAAAAAGCTATTTTTTAAACTTAAACAATGCCGCACAAGCAACAACAACACAAACATTGAAAAACTTATAAAGTTTAGTTAAAGTTTATCGAGTCTTAAACATGAAATAAAGACTAAACTTGTCGTACTAATTTAGGTTGCGTGTGAGAGCCGCTCACCATCACTACTTAATTTTCACTTCATACTGCTTACTGCTGATGTGAGTTTATAGCCCCACTTTTACTTGATAAACTGTTTTTACAAACATTGGGGTGAGAAACATGCAAAACTGTTTTCGGACTGAAACTCAAACTTTTATGAAAACTATTGCGTAGATTAGCCTAAGTCCTTTTTGTATCCCATAAGTGCCCTACTTCATGAGCCATCAATTCCTTCTGCGAAGCGCAAATGTTATATATAGATCTATTGGGAGTGACATCCTCGCTCGGTTTGACCGGATAGGCAAACGCAGCGGCGTATAACATGTCGGAATTCAAGTATTTTGGGATAGACACTTGCCCGGCCAAATTATCTGTTTACATGCTTCTAGATGCATGCCCACTGTTATAGCTTCGGTTGCATGAACTTAGTGCTATCGCAATAAACTATTTTGGAATGACATTATATTCGTTGTAATGCTCATCCACACACTTAGTCCAACTTATAATTTTACTGCTTTATAATAAACCTATGAACTCACCAACGTTTAGCTGACTTTTAGCATGTTTTTCTCAGGTAACTAGTATGAAGGCAAGGATGTGGCAAGGCAATGGTCATAGACTTTTCAACTGAAGTGTTTTCACATAAAACTATGACTTGTTATTTGGGACCACTTTAATTTATAGGATTTATTATCGGCACCTAACATTTATGTAAACTCTTTTATTTATTAATGAACTTTAAACGAAATATGTATTCCGTTCTTTATTACCTTGTGTTGTGAATTCCAATTGAGTAACACCCCATGTTGCTTCTGTTGTACCAGTTTTTGGGTGTTACAAATGTGATAAGGTTTTGTATATCTTTGATGAACCGTACATAGGAAATATATAATAACTATACATCATCAGCACTAATTACCAACTAATTTAGAGCTTATCCCTTTACACGTCTTATCCTTTGCACGACATGTACAACTAACATTACCTTTATAATATTATACAATTCTACAAATTAGTATATATCATAAACACCAAATTATAAGACTGTTTTATAAAGATGTTGTACTAAACTATGATTATGAAATGTTTAAGAAGATTAAAATGTTGTTTTGTTAAAATTTATAAAACATAATCCATAACTTTGTAGTTTTTCAATTTGTTGTTCGAGAAAAGTACGATCGGATCGGCTAAGATCTTAAGATCGGGAATCCTATAAGTTCTTAAGTTTGCAAACATCCTACATAAGATCGGGATCGTTTTTGCTTTGTAGTATCATAAAATCGTAAGATCCTAAGATCATGATCATGATCCTAAGAACCATGCTATCAACATTATGATTGAAGTCTCTTCTAAAATATAACTGATACCTTTTTTCTTGTTGAAAGTTACAGTATTTTGTATAATAATAAATAAATTAATTAATTAAAAAATAATAATAAATAAATCCGTAACATGTTATAGAGTACCTGAATAACGTACACATAAATGCACCTCATAAACTCAAAACAACTTTTCATTTTGAGATGACCACTTCGCGTGAAAATTAGGCCCAAAAGAATTTGTGTGAGCACTTCTTCGTCCAACCATTGAGCCTACAAATCAAAGTTATAGTAGCCAAGAAACCTCACGAGGGACTTAGGCCGGGAAGAAGAACAGATTATCGTAATATAGTTTTTGTAATCATAATGATCACATTAGCTATCCAAATCAAACAACTTTTCATTTTGAGATGACGACTTTGCTTTGTACAACATATAAAACATACCACAAACATGTCTAAAATCGAAAATCCCCATGTCTTAAATTCTAGTCAAAAAAGTCTTCAAGAGAATATAAACTATACAAACATACAAGAGTCTAAAAAACCTTGTTACACACTGCTACTTTTGACATGATGATGATCAATATATATAACTTCTCAATTGTGGAAGGCCAATGAAAAATCTGCCAAAATACTACTAGATGCTATAACTCCATTTCTTTATAGGCATACCATTAGGACAGAAACATGGTGTCTGCCGGCCGGTTCACAAAGCCGGTTCACAAAGCCGCATAGCCCAAGCTGAACTCAGGTCACGCAGGCGTTGGAAATACTCACCTAAAGAGATCAACCCTTGAGCCGCTTGTAGGGGGTTAGGTTGCGTAGGGTCTGTTGCAGGGTTTCCTTACGAACATAATCCGCCTATCACTACTACAAAACCAGGCTAATGCAACGAAAATTTACAACGGTAGATTTCCGTTGCAAATTTTCAACCGTAATGCAACGGATTACCAACTGAATAGCATCGACAAAAAAACTGGTTGCAAAACGGTTGCAAAATAAAAACATATTTCTTTTACTTTTATTTTTATTTTTTCCGTTGCAAATGCGTTGCAAATTATATAAATTTCCAACGGAAAAGCAACGAAAGACAAAAAATAAATCTAAAAGAAATTAAAATTTCTTTTCCGTTGCAATTCCGATGCAATTTTTCATAATTTGCAACGGAATAGCAACCGAAAACAAAATTTAAATCTAAAAGAAATTATCATTTGTTTTCCGTTGCAATTCGGTTGCAAATTTTCAATATTTGCTACGGAAGACTTCTAAAACAAATTACCACTAATTTTTTGTTGCAATTCTGTTGCAAAAACCTAAATTTTAAAGAAACGGAAACGAAATACATAATTTAACTATAAAAGGAATTATCATTTCTTTCCATTGTAATTTTGTTGCAAATTAAAAAAAAATTGCATTAATTTGCAACAAAAGATTACAATAAAATGTAAAAAGAATTATTTTTGATTGTCGTTGCAAATCCCTTGCCTTTATCTTTTCGCGTTAATCCACTAGAGAACTCGTTAAAAGATCAATGATCCTCGTAGCAGGGGTAATGACAAGATAGACTAAATAAGTGTGTGTAGATAATGTGTAAAATGATGAAGACGACTCTTCGTACTTATGAACAAGCATATCTAGTCATGATGAGGGCATTATTGTTTTGGATAAAACCTTAAACAGTGATATGATGGTTTAGTTGCACCGATCGTGATCTTCCATCAGAAAAGTATTATTGTCGCATATTCGCTCTAGCACACTAATGAGAGATCCTTGTGATGTACTTTGTAGTGCACACTATTTGTTCATTGAGTTCATGTGTACACCGACTACAATGTGACGCTTGCGGAGATTCTATAACGGCCATAATTATAAATGTCTTTAGAAATCCTCGATACCTTCATTTTATATGGATGAGCTTCACCGGGATGTTTATGTCTTCTTACGGTATAAAGTTTTCATAAGCAGAACTAAGTTGATATTTGTCATAATTAGTTGTGATGTGTTTAATTGGCTGTAATGGTTTAGTAGGTGTATTCATTTCTAATCGCCTTAAAATGAGGTTTAGCTTGCGATGGAGTCAAGCTTGCAACGAGAAGAGCTCAAGTAACTTTTGAAGACTGACCTATCTAAAAACCTTGGGTTATATTGAGAACATAAGTTAGTAACAACTCATACGAGTTATATTTCCTAATAATTGCCATGGTCAAAAGTTATTCTCTAATATTAGTGTCGAATTCGTACTACAGGACATATGGGAGATATGATATTTCAAGCTTGATTCGATATCATGAGCATGATACGTAGACAAAAACAATCTATAGTAAAATGCTTATCTTAATAGCCTTTGTTAATACAAATAAGCCGTAAAAACGTTTATTTATATTTTACGATCTTCTAATATTTTGTCGATAACAAACGTAAAATCATTTTAACGAAACAAATAGAATACTAAATGGGTAAAAACTAGCAAATGGTATTGACCCATAACCCATGGTTTTATATATACCACTTAACCAAGTTCATTGTATCCTTAAGATACATTGTATCTAGAAAGAAAACCATGGATCAACCCATGACCCATAACCAAAAATACCCATGGGCAAAGAGGAGCGTTCCACGGATCCCTGGCTTTGTGCTAGCCGGATCCCTTGTGGTAGGGATCCGTGGGATCCGGGGAACAGTAGAGAATTTTCTCTATAAATAGAGAGCCATTTCTTCCTTTCTACTTATCATTTTACACACATACTTCCCCCAAGTATTATAACCCTCTAACCTCAGATCCAAGTGATCTATGTAGTTTGTCTTTTGTTTTTGTGTGATCTTCTAGGTTCCTCTTAAAGGCAAGATCACCACTTCTTGAAGACGAGCAAGCTCAAGTCCATGAGTTGCCATGCTTCGTCATCATCAAGACAACTAAGGTTCTCTTGTTGATAGTTCTTCCTTTCTCCATAGATGTTGGGTTGAAGGCATTAGTGAAGAATGCCGAAAGTGTCAAGATGAAAACATTAGTGAAAGATGTTCATCATCCGTGTCAAAGCATTAGGGAAAAATGCTAAAGGTGTCAAGACGAAGGCATTAGTGAAGGGTGCCAAACGTTGTGTCAAAAGCATTAGTGAAGGATGCCGAAGAATCTAATCAAGTCGCATTTGGGAAGAATGCGTAGGTCGTATAATCGATGAGGTGCATCGTTATACATATAAGTACTTGTTTATTTCCAAGGATGGTGATATCCTTGATGATGTTGTAACAAGGAGTGGATCTCCTTGAGTAGGGCAAGGAAGGTGTCCTTGTAGCCGAACCACTATAAATACTTGTGTCATGGTGATGTGCTTCTTACTCTTTATCTTTCATTACACGTTTATAAATCTATCTATCAACGTCCAACATAAACAACCAAATAGATTGACATAAGTCGATCTAAATATTTAAAAGGAAGTTTTAAATTGGTAAAACTATTCAATCACCCTTTCTAGTTTTCCACAGCCTTGATATTGAGTTTTTATTGGTTAAAATGAATAATTATATGTGTGTCGTAATATTTGTAGTAGTTCAATAACATTGTGATGAGTTGTATCTTGTTTTACTAACTATAATGACTAATTCAAGGGTGAGGATCCTCTCAAGTTAGAGGATCCTCAACCATTAGATTAAAATCAACGGTTGAGGAACCATTAGATTAAGGAAAAAAGCTATAAATGCTTAATGTACTTTATCAAAATAACTCATTGTGCTTTCTCAACTTTTTTTATTGTCATTATACTTAATGTTGTTTCCAGTCGATATCATTATACATAACCATTTTCATTTTATTCGGTTATTTTAAATGCTGTCATTTTTTATCCGTTTAGTAAATCCTCCATTTTTATCCGTTTTATTTTAATCGTCCGGATAAAACTGATAAAACCGATTAAAACCGTTTAATTATCCATGTCAAAATGGTTTTTATCCATTTTATCTGTTTTTATACGGACATATTAAAATAAAAACAGATAAAAATGGACGATTTACGAAAACGGATAAAAACGGACAGAAAATAAACGAATAAAATGAAAACGGTTATGTATAATGACAATAAGTGAAGTAGAGAGAGCATAATGAGTTTTTTTGTAAAGTACGTTATGAATTTATAGCTTTTTTCCTTAGATTAAAATCAAAGATTGAAGATCTCGACCTTTTATTTTAACTTAATGGTTGAGGATCCTCTAACTTGCCTCAAGTTGTCCCGACAACTTGAGAGGATCATCATCTCTAATTCAATGTCTAACATGTTTAATCAAATAACAAGATAAAATTGATATTAATTAAACGATGTCGTTGACTTTACCCGATGTATATTAGAATAATAAAACATAATAACGGATTCTACCGAGCAACACAATAAATTTCGGTTATTAAAAGACTTTACATTTATATTTACAACTATTCTTTTTAGTTTTTTTTAAATGAAAATATATTGACAAAATTTTTCCCTCCCACCCAATTTTTATTCCCCCCCATTCTAAAAATTCCCTCTCAAAGTTCCCCAAATTATTTGTTGCCCTATCTACCAACACACTTAACCCCGCCCCCCAAATTATTTGTTTCCCTATCTTTTGTAAGCACACACCAAATCTCAAGATGAACAAACAATATCCACCATAGCTACAACTTTTCTTTCTCTTCCACCCCTCTCGCTCATCTCTCGATTATCAACACCCACTCTCTTATATCGTTCCTCACTCTTTTCTGTTATCTCGTTGCTCACTCTCTTCTGTCATATCTCATTTACCAGTCTTCAAACCGAGTAACATAGGTATAATTACATCCTCCTAGTAATTATTGTTTCAACTTTCAAGTTATGTGTAAAAAATGCTTTACTTATGTGTATATAACAAGTAAATGTATGTTATTATCTGAGTTATTTTGCTGAATTTAAAGAATCTTGATTTAAGGTTTATAAATATCTGAATATGAGGTGTTGTATAAGTGTTTGATGCTGATTTTGATTTTTCGTAGCTGATTTTGACTTTTTTAATGATTTTGACTTTTTTGATTAATCAGTGATAGAGCCGTTAGTGATAATTATTGGATATTATAATGAATGTTTGTTGCTGCTTATTATATGTATTTATGCTTAAATATGTTAGCTCTCTTAGTTTACAGTTTACATGTATATATTTTTAATTCCAAGTATTTGAACATAGGTGATATGCTTATTTGAATCATGATTGTATTGAGTGATTATGACGTCGAATAGTGATCGAAGATGGATGTATAACACCAATATAGATGGGGCATTCTAATCCTGATTATGTTAATAATCTAGAGAGATTTTTAGACTTTGCCTACTCTAACCATGTTGTATCAGATTATTTCTTATTAATTGATAGTATTTCTTTGTGAGTTAGCTAATCATGTTGTATCAGATTATTTCTTTTGTACTGCAATTTTCTATGTGGATGTTTTGGATAGCTATTAGATTATGACAGTGTGATTATGAGTTTGTAGTGTTTTGCAAGTGTCAACTTAACTGTAGATCTGTTAATTTTGTTGGATCCAAATATTGATTTCTCATTCTTATTTCTGTTATAGATTATTATGTCAAGTGGACGCAGACTTAGTGGTCCCAGGCCTTCACGTAGCAGTGCAAATAATGGACAAATGCGATTGGAGGATCGTCATATTGATGATGATGGTGGAGAGGGAACTGAATCAGGTGATGAGGTATCACATACAGTTCGAGGGTCAAATATCCCGACTCCACTGCCTGCACCGGGAGATCGTCCAATGATCGACTTATATGAAGACGAGTAATTTCTTTTCTACAAATGCAATTTATGCTCATGTTTAGGAAATAAAATTGCTACTGATATTTATCGTGTCGATTTTTTCTCTATTTTCCAGGTTTCACGACCAGACTGCCATTGGCCGTGCCATTACAGAAATTCTTCACTTTAGGTTTATCGAACCATGGCCTGCATGGGGCGCTCTTGTTCCACGAGAAGAAGGACCAGATGTGGTTGTGTTTTAAGGTATGTTCCTATAATCTTCTCTCTTCCTAAATCTAAACACTCTCTAATAAAATCACTTTGTTTGTGGTTGATCTTTTACTGCCACGTGTCTCTCAACGTGAGTGTTTACGTGTTTTGCACTAAATTCCCGCACTTATTTATAAAACTCGCACAAACAAAACTTAATCTAAACACTTGATGAACTTATAAAGTTATAAATATTTTACAGATTGCTTATTAAAAAGAGTTTTATGTGCAGCTATTGTATCAGTGGGATCCAAAGAAGGATGAACTTATACGCAAATGTTTTATGAAACATGCAGCAAATCGATTCAATGGTATGTTGTGTGCAGCTAGAATTAGAGCAAAAAGAATTTACAAGAAAAAGAATCCAGAGGTTCTGTTTGACAAGGATTATACTCGCCTCACACATTTTAACCCAAGCTGGATGAAACAAGAAGTTTGGATTGCATTATTACAGGTATTTAATTTAGAGAAGTGGAAAGCTTTATCAGAACAAAAAAAAAAAAAGAAACACATCAGTAGGTGGCGTTCACACATGTGGGTCTCGTAGCTTTACCACAACCAGGAAACTCATTGTAAGATATCTCTTATTTTCCCTCTTCTAATATAGTATATATTGCTACTGCTATTTATAATAACTTCAATAAACATGACTTATTTATAGGGCCCTATGGGATCTACCAAGTTTTACACTTATGCCCATACGCTCAAAGCAACAAGGCCACCGTTGGTTCAACAATCAAGTGGGTCGGCTAATATAGATGGACCAGTTGGGGAAGGCGAGTCAGATGGGGTAGGTGGGTCAGATGGTATAGATGGGTCAAATGGGGTATGCGGGTCAAATGATGAAGGAGGGTCGACCTCAGTCGAGGTAGATGTGGTTGAACCGGTATGGGTTAATGAAAAGTCACGTGAACATAGTGTAAGTGTCCAAACCTCGTTATACTTTATAAAAAAAATTCATTTAACCACCCAAAATTAAAGTTTTTTTGTTGGTTAGTTTATTATTGACGTAGTTGTTTTGAGCCTACAAGTTAATGGTTAATTTTGAATTGAAGTTGTGTGATTATTTTAAATGATGAAGTAGTCATTTAGAGCCTTAGGTCAATGGCTGTGTATGGATATATGTTATGGTAATTGAGATGGTATTAACAGCTCTTAGTGATGTTTTAGGTTATTAAGGTTCTTTTCATTCTTTAATGATGTTGCACATAATATGATATCAGAAGGATATTTTGTTTCTATAGAAGCAAGTGACAAAATTAGTTGCTATTTTCTATTAAAACCACATTTTAACTAGAAAATATAACTTGTTTTTTATTATTCAAGTGGTTAGATATTTGAAGTTTGGAGGCATGAAACTTGAACTTACCATATAACTATTATGTATTCATATTACGGTACTTCGGCATTTGGACTTTTATTTTTGCTAATATGCACATGATATTTATTTGGACTTACCATAGAACTATTATGTATTCTATTCTGTGATGTGACTGTGTTCCTGTCCTACTGGTTGTGTTGCTTCGCTGCTGCAAGTAGCGTGTCAAACGGTTCGACCCGACCCGAACCCGATAATGTGCATATTCAAATTTGGTTATGATCCCTTGCAAGTCAGTAGCTTAGTTCTTTTTGGCAAAGAATGAAAGAATTATATAGACCAGTAGCTTAGTTCTTTTTGGCAAAGAATGAAAGAATTATATGGACCAGTAGCTTAGTTCTTGATTTTCTTTGTTTTGTTCCTATTATAGGAGAAATATCAAGCATCTATGACTAAGAGACTTGGGGAGGACATTAAGTCACACCCCCATGATCAAGAAGTGTGGAATGAAATCACTCCAGTGAAAACAGGCATTACACATGGGGCGGGAAAATCATCTGATCCCATATTTGTGTTGACGGGAATACCTTCCACTCCGATCACCTCTACGTCATATCCACCTGATGTGGTAAGTTTATCAATTCTTTTGCTCATATTCGTTAGGTCTATGTGAATTAGAAGTAAATCTAATTACTTTGGTGGATAGAAAAGAACATTATTTGTTGAAATGGGTCGAAACAGATTATTGTGGCTGTATCATTATTGAATAGGTTAAGTAGAGTATTTATGCATTAATGAGCTATAATGGGTTTCAATATGGTGATTTCTAGGTTGAAGTATTGCAAAAGTCTGTTGAAGAGCTGAAGGAAGCGAGAGCACGAGATAAAGAACTTTTTGAGGAGGCTAAAGAAGAGAACAAAAGGCAATATGAAGAAAAACTTAAATCTCATGCGACGACAATGAAGGAAGAAGTAATGAAAGAAGCGAATGCAAAGATTGTTGAAATGTTTGCACAATATACACAACAGCCTCCAATTCCTCCTCCCTAGTAAACAGTTGTTGCATTTGGTAAAAGCTTTTGATACACTCTCTAACTCATTAACTCGTAACAGTGAGTTTAGATAGAATGCTTTTGATGACATTTATGATATTTAGATGTTCGTATAATTAGTATTTCCAGTTTGATTCATATTGAGAAATGTTTGGCTTTAACTGGAAAGCAAGGGGCTGGATATTGTTATTTTAATGAAAAAATCATGTATGTTTTCGCAATGGATTTGCAACTGCATTAACGAGGTTATCGATTTTGGAATTTCGGTTGCAAAATGTTATTGATGCAAACACATAAATTTCTGTTGCAAAATTACTGATGCAAACACAGCTGCAAATATTGGTTGTTGCAAAACCCGTAGCAAATTATAGCCGTTGCCAATTATGTGTTGATGCAAAAAATATTCGTTGCAAAATTGTGAAAAAAAATATTCGTTGCAAAAAGGGTATGTTGTTCTAACGAATTATCTCCCGTTGCAAAACGGTTGCAAAATTTTTTCTTCTTGTTGCAATTCGGTTGCAAATTAAATTTGCATGGAGCCTTTTTGCAATAGTCGGAATTCGTTGCATTTCCGTTGCAAATAGGCTTTTGCAACGGATTTGCATTGTATTTGGACGGTTGCATTACGCCAGTTTTGTTGTAGTGTATATGGAGTCGAAATATAACTTATTGTCAAACATTTAAATAATAATACCTAAGGGATGCAATTCATTTCCATAAAAATAGAACTTCTAAGAATGCATTTCACAAATATAAAAGTTGATTGCATGTTGGCAAAATGTGTCTATTGTCAAACATGTCACAATAGAGTTATAGCAAGCATTACAGTTATGGACTTTTCGAATTTCAGGTGAGCTGTTATCTATTTATAAAAAAAACACATTTCCAGTTTTAGAAAGATTCGGATATAGAACCACATATTTGTGCATTATGATCAGTTCACATACTTTGATGCTAATATGTTCAGTCCATGATCTTATGGGTATTGATATTAACACGTGTAAGCAACAATCTCAATGAGCCCAAGGGTATGATCTAGTATAATTTATCACCGGTGTTAGAATAAAAGATTCTAGGTAAAGATAGAAGTGCGCTTTAGGTAACTATGCAATAAGTCCATTTTGTATATCCTAATAGAGCAAGAACATTTTTTCCGTTTTAGAAAGTAACTTTCTCAATAACCATCTAACCAATCCAATTTTGAGTGATGCAATTTTCATAAAATGCATTATTGGTAACCAAAACAGTGGTGTGGCAGCTCCCTCTAAAAGTGAAAACTAGGATAGAATGCTCTTTTTAAACATCAAGTCAAATGCCATTTTTAGAACAAGAAACGAAGAGAAGTAGGAAACACAATTTAAGTAACAAAAATGGTTTCGGAAGCTGCTTATGGTTTGTATTCAAACTACGTGGTATTAAAAAAAGAGTACAAACTTTTGTGGACAACAAAGCATGATATATTACCTGAATAACAAGTCTTACTAGCTCTTCTAATTTTTCGATTGCCTTATGCATCTCATAGGAACCTTCTCCCAAGGCTTGACCACGTCCCACAGCGTCAGCCAGAGTTTGCTGAAGTTTTTCCATCCCCTGCGAGAGAGAATCCTCAGCTTGTTGACATGCTTGAATAAGGTTATAAAGATCATGTGATTGCTGGTCCAAAAGTTCAAGTTGTGGCACAAGAACCTACAGAAAATGATAACATGGACGATCTGCTCAATAATGAACGAAGACTGATTACAATTATGTATAATCATAACACGTGCAGGATATGCTAGTTGAACTATATGTAATTAATTGGCTATCCGTTAATTTTCTTTCCATTAGGGAGATTACACTGAATCACATACCACTTTGTTATGTATATCAAGTTCTCTAGGAACACATATAATCTTAGATCCACAGAATTACAAAAATATAACCCGTTTGTTATGTGTAACATGTCTAGGAACACACAACACATACTTACAAAATTATAAGAACTTGTAGCTTTTTCCTGTTACGGGTAGTCGCTAGAGATACGGTTACAATAAAATATACAAAAATAAACAGAATTAACAAAAGCAACAATAAACAATACAGAATTTATTTTTCTTTTCTATTATCTAATAGACCAGCACTCATGATAGATAGAGTTGAAATGCGATCAAATTGACAACTGTGCTGCAACAGTTGGTTGCTCAATGGAAGTGGGAAATAACTTTATTGATTGATGGAATAAGCACTAACGGATCCACTCACTTGCAACAAAATGATGCAGGAATAAAAAATTAAAAAAAATAAATAACTTTTATGAGATATTTCAGCAATGACCTAAGGATTGATTCAAATTTGACACTTTTACAACTGAAAACATGACCTTTCTCTACAAGCCAACTTTTTATACTAACATTATTATATTCCTTGAAAGCAATAGAAAATCAAATCTCAAGGTTGTAGCTTATCATTTACTAGAAGAAAACTAATAAAATCCAAATAATCTAACAAAGGCGAGCCACATCAACATGATCAGGTGTTATCCTGTAACAACTATAATGCATTTCCTTGAGAAGCTAGTAAAAAGAAAAACACTACAATTTATGTTTCCAAATATAGCACACCGTCCTCCAATCACTCCACAAAAACAGCGTATGTTTATCAAATACTTTCCAAAAACATAAAAGATGTCCAGACGGGACATTTTTCTGATATGAGATAGTTCTAGACATCAGTCTTCGCTGCATTCTGAACTCATTTGTGTCCAAAACATTACAATATGGGGCAAGATGAAAGATATGACTGGCATAAAAGTGGTTAAAGAAGTCTATATCCTACATATATTAGGCCTAATCAGTAGATTACTAAGATCATCCCTCAAGACAACTGTGAAACGAATGTATCATCTTAAAAGATTCGTACTAATCAAAATACAGATCTTCGCTACCAGCGCTTTAGCATGCCATCTTTTGTTGATTTGCCTGTATTTTGTATCGCCAGTATCTGACAAACATCGTTGGAAATTTAAGTGAACAAACTTTTATCCAAAGCAACCATCGAATGCAGAGAATAAATCATCCAGCAAACACTAAAATTAAGCCTGTTAACATCATACATAGTAACATCAACAACCAACACATTATAAAATCAATAACCATTAATTACCTCTATGTAATTAGGACTAAATTTGACCCTAAGTTTCAATTAAGCCTAAAATTAATACTTACACAAATCTACAGTAAGCCTCAATTAAACCACATACCTAACCCTATGTTTCAACTAAAAATCAAAGAATGCACTTACTAATTAGTGGTGGCTGTGGTGGTATGATTGAGAGGGGAAGGGCAGTGACAAAGTGAAAGTGTGTTTGATATTTTTGATTGGGGCAACAAGTCAAAGAAATAATCCCGCCAACGAATAGGAATAAACACGGTTTAAGAAGAAAAATTTAGAATAAAGCCCGGTTATAAGTTAAGAACGGGAATTTAAGTGGAAAAAAAAGAGGATTGCTCAAAGAACCTTTTTATAAAAAGCTTCAAATGATGCAAGAATCACAAAACCTAAGGAGATCCTTTCTCTACAAAACATACTATTATTATATTCCTTGGCAATAGAGTTGTAGCTTAATTTACTAGACTAATAAATTAATCTATCGCCATCCACAAAAAAAGATTTACTAAGATCATGTTTGTTTTGATTTTGTTCTTCGACCCATCGTTCAAACTCCAGGTGTTACTATGCCTTTAGTTAACAAGAATGTACAAAGTATCAACAACAACAAGTAAGCAGAAGAACTTTTATTCAAATCTAAGCCTCAATAGTGGCTAGATTGTATCAGATCCAAAATGTTACAACTTTAGATTAATGTCAATGAGACAATAATCATACAAATACAAAGAAGAGACAAGATCAGTGAAATGATCAAAGAGAAGAGAGTGTGTGAGAATGACTATCACACACAAGTGTGTCTAACCCTAGATTAAGGGACTTATTAAATAGGAGATAAAGATACACTAAGACCCCTCTAACGGCTATAAATGACTCATCAGCAGAAACAAGGAAAGCTTCAGTAAATGAACGTCTTGGAACTTTAAACCATTTATGCTTTGTCCATGATTAACCCCTGTAAAAGTCCTGCAATGATCATAACTTGAAAGCCATTAGCAATTGATAGAGTGACATGTTTGCCACAGATTAATACCCCAAAATTTAACATTCCCCCTTAATCTGATGGACAAACATATCAAACAATATCAATTTTTCACACAAAAATTTATGCTGATAAACAGGGAGGTTCTTTGTAAGTATGTCTGCAGTTTGGTTTGAAGAGCCAATCTTTTTGGCACTTATAACACCTCTTGCAATTTTTCCCCTGATGAAGTGAACATCAATTTCAAAGTGTTTTGATCTTTCATGGAAAATGGATTGACAACAAGTTGTAAAGCAGATTTGTCATCACAAAAAAGATTAACAGGGAGATTGATATCAACTTTTAGATCTTTTAATATTTTTTGGATCCATATGATTTCACAGAAGCAAGAGACATAGATCTATACTCGATTCTGTGGAAGATTTTGAAAGAGTATTTTTTTTTACTTTTCCATGAGATCAAACAATCATTAAAGAAAACACAATAACCTCGTGATGATTTTCCGGTTTTCTTGCATTTGGCCCAATCGCATCACTATATCCTTCAAGATGATTTTGAGTTCTTTGAAATTGTACCTTAGACCTTTTTCTGGAGCTCCTTTTAGGTATCTCAGAACATTGAGGGCACATTCGGATGAGATTTAAGAGGAGAATGCATATATTGTGCCGCACAATGAACCGAGTATGAGATGTAAGGTCTTGTATGGGTGAGATAGATAAGTTTCCCAAGTAACCGATAGCCGTGATGTTGACAAGTAAGGGATCTTCAGCAGTGGGAATGTATGGAAGGACAGAGTTGGGTTCCATAGGAGTGGACACAGGTTTGCACCCAAGAAGACCAAATTCTTTGAGGAGTTCAAGACAGTATTTTCTTTGGGAGAGACAAATGTCATTCCCAGTTTTTAAAACCTCAATACCAAGAAAATAATTTAAGTTTCCCAAGTCTTTGATATGAAATTTTGATTTTAGAAACTCTTTAAATAGGTTTATCTCATCAATATAGTTTCCAGTAAGGACAATATCATCCACATAGACAAGCAGAGCAATAAACTTGTTATTCTATGTTTTGGTGAACAAAGAGTGATCATTGACAGATTGAACAAAGTTATTTTCCTTTAAAACACTAACAAGTTTTTCATTCCATTTCCTGGGAGCTTGTTTTAGGCCATATAGAGACTTGACAAGTTTACAAACTTTATTTTTATTGTTCTCATTACAGAACCCCTTGGGATGGTCATATAGATATCCTCATCAAGATCTCCATACAAGAAAGCATTATTAACATCAAGTTGAAAAAGAGGCCATTTGTTTTTTACAGCTAAGGCAATAAGACATCTAACAATAGACATTTTCACAACAGGAGAGAAAGTTTCATCATAGTCTATTCCTTCCCTTTGGTTATAGCCTTTAACAACTAATCTAGCCTTGTATCTATCAACTTCACCATTGGCTTTATATTTGATTTTAAAGATCCATTTGTAACCAATAGGAGTTCTATTAGGAGGTAGATCAGTTATATCCCAAGCATGGTTTTCATTTAAGGCCTCAATTTCAGAGTTCATAGCATCAACCCAATTACTATCAAGGATAGCTTCTTCATAACAGGTAGGTTCAATACTTTTATTAAGACTAGAAGCAAAGCAGTAATTTTCTTTGTTAAGATTAGAGTAATTAACAACCTTTTCAACACCATAGTTGACTTTTCCTTCTACAATAAAGTCATTAAGATTACTGGGCAACTTAGAAACTCTGGTTGACCTTCTAACAGTAGTGGCTGGCAAGCCTCTTTCTTGTTCACAGAATCGGGTAATGTATCGTGAGAATCAGAAGATGCACCAGCAGGATGTGATTCATGTGATATGGTGCCCTCAGGGTGTGTATTATCATCTATAGATGTTGCAACCGGTTCATCAATCCTAGTAGGATGACTTACCACAGTGCCATCATCATAGGATGTCACTCTCCCTTCATCATTGGGACTTATTTGTGAGTCAAAGAAATTTTTGTGATTTAAATCTTTAGGCACATAATTTTCAACAAAAGGTTTTGACAAAGAATTTTTCATTTTGAAGGGAAAAAGAGTTTCATAAAATTTGACATCTCTGGAATAAAAAATATTTTTTGTTTCTAAGCTCAAGAGTTTGTAACCTTTTTTCTCATTTGAATAGCCAATAAAGACACTTTTTTCAGACCTACTACCAAGTTTATCAGAGATGTTGAGAATGGTGGCATAGCATAAGCGACCAAAGACTCTAAGAGAGAGAGAAGGGTCATGCCCATACACAAGGAAGAAGGGAGACTTGCCGGACAACACGAAGAGGGTAACCTGTGTATGACATAAGCAGCAGTTAGAACACATTCAGGCCAAAGATATAGAGGTAATTCCCCCTGAAACATAAGGGATCTAGCCACATTAAGGAGATGCCTATGTTTCCTTTCTGCAATACCATTTTGTTGAGGTGTGTAAACACAAGAGGTTTGATGTAAAATTCCCTTTTCATGGAAGAAGTGTTGAAGTTTGTTATTGACAAATTCTGTCCCGTTATCACTTTTGAATATCTTAACATTGTGTTCAAATTGATTTGATAGCGTATGAGTAAAGTTAACAATGGAAACATAAACATCATCCTTTCCCTTAAGCATATAAACCCAGACTGCCCTAGAATAGTCATCAACAATGGTTAAAAAATATTTGTAACCATCTCTGCTAGTGACTTTATATGGTCCCCATACATCTAGATGAACAAGTTGACCAATTTTAGTTGATTTATGTTCACTTAAAGGAAATGGTTCCCTGGTTTGTTTAGCTTTATTGCAAGTATCACAAAGATGGTCAGATTCAGATGTTCCATCAAGATTAAGTGTGGACTTAAGTATATGTAGGACTTGGTCAGAGGGATGACCAAGTCTTTGATGCCAGAGATTTCTAGAAACATGACAAACGAATATGCAGTTATTAGAAATAATCTTACA
Organism: Chrysanthemum makinoi; assembly: GCA_910596185.1. Lineage (NCBI taxonomy): Eukaryota > Viridiplantae > Streptophyta > Magnoliopsida > Asterales > Asteraceae > Chrysanthemum > Chrysanthemum makinoi. Next base: position 261,115,363 of record OU343224.1, on the reverse strand, counting down.
TGTGGAATCAATATCAAACATATATAACCCATTGCATTGTTTACCAATCCCCACAATCCTTTTTGATGTAAATCCTGTATATAGCAGTTAGATTCATTAAAGCCAACAAATATTTTATTGTCTCTAGCAATCTTATGAACAGACAGCAGACTGACATTGTACTCAGGAACAACTAGAACATCAAAAAGAGTTAGGTCATTATTGACCTTTAAATCACCAATTTTAGTAATTAAGGCCTGAGTACCATTGGGATGACCAACGGTTAGACCAAGATTTGAAATGTCAACAACATTAATTAAAAATTTTGCAGAAACAGTCATGTGCTGATTTGCACCAGAGTCAACAATCCAACCAAGACTTATGTTTCCAGATAAGGTTTTATTGTTGTTGGTAAAGAATTTATCAAATTTGATGTTAAACTTGACACTGCCATTAAAGAAGGTTCGTGAAAAATTTTTACCTGCTACGTTGGCATTAGCAGAAGACACATTATTGTCATTAAGCAGACTCATAAGTCTGGAGAGCTGTTCATTAGACAAAGAGACAGGAGAGTTGCTAGGTCCATTATTAGTGGAAAGATTAGTGTCGCAGAAACATTGTTATCTGCTGAAGGGTTTGGAATTAAAATTCCTTTTAACATATCCACTGGATAACCAACCGAGATCATAACATCTATCAACAGTGTGACCAGGTTTTTGCAGTTAGTACATTTGAGATTCATGTTTGGTCCTCTGTTGTTTGAGCTGTTACCAGCATTAAAACCAGAATTTTTAAAATTGTTGTTGTTAAATCCTTTTTTGTTATCAAAATTTTTTCCACCATCAGCAGTTTTTGCAGCAAAAGTTGTAGCATTGGGTTTAGCAGAGCTATTCCCAGATGAAACACTTCTGTGAGATTCTTCTCCAGAGACAACAGAGAAGGCAGTTTTGACATTAGGCAAAAGATCTCTGGTTAAAATATTGCTTCTGATGGGAACATAGGAGTCATCAAGACCCATAAAAAATTGCATTAACTTGATTAGCTGATTGTGTTTTTCAAAATGTTTTGCAGCCTCACAAGTGCAAGGAGGCAAGCTAATCATACAATCAAATTGTTTCCATAAAGAGTTAAGGTTGTTATAATAATCAACAAGAGATGACCCACTTTGACTAAGAGAGTTTATATTTTTATGCAAATTAAAGATAGCTGAACCATCAACCTTATCATAGGTATCTTTAAGATCATTCCACATTTCATAAGCAGTTTTAGCATATATAGCACCAACAAATAGTTCAGGGCTGAGAGAGTTAAGGATCCAAGTAACCACAACAGAGTTACAAGTATCCCATTGATTAGCAAGAATAGGGTTCGAATCATCTCTTATGCAAGTACCATCAATAAACCCTAACTTATTATGGTTCCTTAAGGCAAAGGTCATGGCCATATTCCATATTTTGTAATTTTCAGTTCCAGTGAGTTTGATAGTAATAATGGGTGTACCATTTGTGTTATTGGGGTGTAAATACAAAGCATCACCAAAGGATAAGCTTTTCTCAGTGGAAGAACCACCACCACCAATATTATCATCACCAATAGCCATAATACAAACAATAAGACAGACAGATATGATAAGATAGACAAAGGCAAAGACAGAAATAAAAACAAGAGCAGATAGATAGATAAAGAAATAAATAAGACTTTGTAATTAAGAAACAACAAGCACCAAGCCTGTGAACTGGGGTAAACCAGAGCAGGTATTCATACCACTCGAGTGGCAGATCAAGATGCTAGTTTACCCGTTTGCACCCACAAAGACTTAAGTACTGTTTGTTTGAAGAAGAGATTAGACTTAGACTTACAGAGCAATATGCAGCAGAAAGAACAAATCACAATAAGTAATAACCAGTGATTATGCCAATAGCAATAACCACAAACCACCAAGTTGATGCTGAAGAGATGTCCCCAAGTTTCCACAAGGAAACCCTTGGATGTAGAATCAATAATGATTATGAGCCTGAAGCTCTGATACCATGTACGAAAGTATCAACAACAACAAGTAAACAGAAGAACTTTTATTCAAACCTAAGCCTCAATAGTCGGCTTAGATTGTATCAACAATAGTATCCAAAATGTTACAAGATTAGATTAATGTCAATGAGACAATAATCATACAAATACAAAGAAGAGACAAGATCAGTGAAATGATCAAAGAGAAGAGAAGAGTGTGTGAGAAATGACTGCACACACAAGTGTGTCTAACCCTAGATTAAGGGACTTATTAAATAGGAGATAAAGATACACTAAGACCCCTCTAACGGCTATAAATGACTCATCAGCAGAAACAAGGAAAGCTTCAGCAGAAATGAACGTCTTGGAACTTTAAACCATTTATGCTTTGTCCATGATTAACCCCTGTAAAAGTCCTGCAAT
>OU343224.1:261041916-261112513 GCA_910596185.1 Chrysanthemum makinoi | reverse complement strand
ATGATAGAGGCGCGTCAAGAACATTCCATATGGAATGAGTTTATTCTTGGAGCCTTGAAGATTTGCAATTCGCCTTGTGAAGAAGTAGGCGAGATTGTAAGGTTGTTGTGTTAGCAAACAATACAACATGTGAGCACAACAAGCGGGAAGAATTTCTCGATTTCCCCTAAAACTCCAAACATTTTTATGTAGGATGAGTGCAAAGGGCTTGTACTCTTCTCGGATGTCCCGTGTGAAGATAATGTTTGGATCGGAGTAATATGGTCGAGTTTTGCATATCATGCGATGTAAATCTTCCGGGGAGGGTATGTGTGAGGAATATGGGCTATTTTCTTCACGAAATTTGAAGAGAGAATCAAGGGACCAATCTTCGGTGAAGGCACATTGTCCATGATTTGGAATTCAGAGGATGTGAGCAAAATGCCCAAGGGTTAAAGTGAATTTTTGGTTTTTGATATAAAACCAAAGAGATAAGGAACGATCCTCGTTACGAACGAGTTCGACTTGACGAAAGAATTTCAATAAAAACCTTGGACATATTTTCTCGTTAATTTCGAGAAGACATTCTAGTCCTATGGCTTGGAAGGAGGTATTGATACCTTCTTCAAATTGTAGAGAGGTGTCTACAATAAGTCCTTCATGGAAGTGCAGGTTTGAGATTATTTAACCCACAGACATGATTGCCAGGTGTGTTGGGTTCAAGAGAGATTTTAGGAGTGTAGACGCTAGAGAGTGAAGAATCAAACTCATATACGTGCGACATAGTGACACCTATAGAAAATATGAGTTAATAGAAAGTGATGTTTGTGATCAACCTATGATTATCTAACGTTTTTTTTATTAGATTTTTATAACAATGGTTTTAACAAGAAAGACGCTTAACTTACTTATGGTTTTGACATTCTTAGTGGAGTATTACTATTAGGAAAAAGTGGTTTTTAATTTGCATGAGAAAACTGTTCTCCAGTAGGACGGATCCCACGGTTCCTTTTCAAAAGGGATCCGGCTAGTATAACTTCCGGGATCCGTAGATCTGTAATTACAGAAACATATTTTATGAAAAACATAGGTTTTAGATCTCATAGTTTTATACCAAGATATGTGTTTTAGCCTACATTTTCTTTTAACATGCATACATGACTTCTAATGTATCACGAAAGAAAGAAATAACACAAAGAAGAATGATAAACACATAATAACCTAGATAACTAGACTATTAGTAATATTTCATTTCAATACTAAGAATGATACAAAGAATTGGGTATATAACCCCAATGTAGATTAACAACACAAAGTAAATGTCTCCGTATGTGAACTTCATCATAGGGAACACAAGTGCGATGAGTGTTAAGGCGATGAGCACGAGGGCGATGTAAGCCATGTTGAAGATGATCCTTCTTGGTTTCGGTTGAGACGAAAATGGAGAGGAAGATGAAGTTTTGAATGAGAGGGAATTTTTGAAATTGGAAGATTTGAAAAGGTGGGGATTTGATAAAGTGGCGTAGTGGGATATTTATGGGGAAGGAGAAATTTTTGAAATTTGTGTTTTGTTTTATTATTGGATTAAACGAAATAAAACAAAAGTTTTATATACCACGACTTTAGACGAGAAATAAAACACGTATGTGAGAAAAAAGGCTTCCTAATGAAGCTTCATGTAAAACATGTAATTGCACAAAAGATAATCATATAAATACCTAAAAAGGCATACTTAATTATCAAGCAAAATAAAAAGAAAATCATACCTCTAGCACTTAGGAATGTCTTTACAAATGACACAACAAATGTCACTTAGACGATTCCCGCTCCTTTGCGTTTAAGATACCTTCTTAAGGAAGGTATTCTTGTTACCAAGCGATTCCTATAGCTTGGTGGGTATGAGCTTTGACTAATCAACATGACAAAGAAGACTAGTGCAGTTAAATGAAACAAGTAAAAAAAATGTTGTTATCAAATCAACATTCAAACATATAGTTTTAAAAACATGGTGTTTGTTTTTATGAAAAACCTTCTTTGTAGTTTTCAATTAACCATGGATCGTATCAAGTTTATGGAGGAGAGATTACTTTATGAATGGATAAAGAGACTGTGGAAAACTAGAAGGGGGTTGAATAGTTTTACCAATTAAAACTTCCTTTTAAACTATTTAGATCGACTTATGTCAATCTATTTGGATGTGTATGTTGGATGTTGATAAACAAGCATATAAAGGTATGTAATGAAAAGATCAGAGTAAGAAGCACAAAACCACAACACGAGTATTTATAGTGGTTCGGCTACAAGGACACCTTCCTTTCCCTACTCCACTCCCGAGTCACCTCGAGAGTTCGTAATCACTACACCAATATCCTTATGGCGGAGAAGCCTTCACAACGTCGCCTACCCTTTTTCGGTGCTAGGCTAACCACCGGGTTCTTTCACTCCAAGGTGAACCACTCCTACACAACGTCGCCTACCCTTTATAAGGTACTAGGCTAAGTACCTAGTTCTTTCACTCCAAGGTGAACTACACCTTCACAAAGTCGCCTACCCTTTATTAGGTACTAGGCTAAGCACCTAGTTCCATTGCAATGGAGGAACTAATACCACACTACACCAACGACTAATCCCAAAGGAGATCTACTCCTTTACAACATCATCAAGGATATCAATATCCTTGGATCTAATGCTAGTCTATCTAGTACATCGAAACACACCATATCGAATGTACATCTAAGGCACCTTTCACTAATGCCTTTGACTAGATCTACAAGACACCTTTCACTAATGTCTTGTGTCTTGACTTCTAAGCACCTTTCACTAATGCTTCTAGTCTTGACTTCTAAGCACCTACCACAAGTGCTTATGGTATGAACGATAGATACCCTTCACTAATATCTTCGTCTTGACACTTGAGACATCTATTACTAATGTCTTCAACACTACACTTCTTTGGAGAAAGAAAGGAATCATCAACAAGAAGACTTCAGTAGCCTTGATGATGAGGAAGCATGGCAACTCATGGACTTGAGCTTGCTCGACTTCAAAGGTGGTGATCTTGCCTTTAAGAGGAACCTAAAAGATCACACAAAAACAAAACTACAAACATAGATCTATTGGATCTAAGGTTAGTGAGTTTTAACTCAGGGGGGAAAGTGTGTTAGAAAGGGGTTAGAAACAATGAAGAAATGGCTCACTATTTATAGAGGAAAAATTCTACTGTTCCCCGGATCCCACGGATCCCTACCACAAGGGATCCGGCTAGCAAAAAGCTAGGGATCCGTGGAACGCTCCCTTTTACCCATGGGTATTTTGGTTATGGGTCATGGGTCATGGGTTGAAACATGGATCTTTTAGCTAGATACAATGTATCTTTTGAGTGCAATGCACTTGGTCATTTGGGTATGGGTTGATCAATGGGTTAGGGATATTATCCATGTATGATATAAGCATGATGTCATGCAATGGGTTATGGGTCAAGCTCCATGGGTTATGGGCTTTGGGTTGTACCCAACTACATTCAATGTATTTGCCCAATGGGTTGTGTTACTTAAGTTTCTACCCATTTATATTACCCAATATACTACATACTAGTTATGTGTATATTTTGCCCAAATATGTAAACACTAGTTGTTGTACATATGTATTATTAAATCATAAAATCACTTATACTTGTTTTAGTGTTTTATGTGAAAATGTGAATATGTTAGAAACTATTAGTTCAAATCATTTACGTATTTTATTTGTTTCGTTAATATGATTTTACGTTTGTTATCGACAAAATATTAGAAGATTGTAAAATATAAATAAACGTTTTTACGGCTTATTTGTATTAACAGAGACCGTCACGTTCAATGTTATCAAAACTTCGAAATCTCTAACCACCCGATGTGATGTGGCTAAAATTGGACTCACGATTCCTAGTGACACCGAGGTGACAAAGGACCCGGCTTCCCACAAATAACGGAAGTACCAAAGTTGAGCCTAAACTGTCTAGATTTGATCCGAGTCTTTCACAATTTACGGTTAAGAGTTTGTTAAGTATACGTGATGAGCTTAAAAAGAAACAAGAACCGGAGACCATAACGGAAGTGGTGGAAATTGCTAGCTCTTAGAGCACACCACTGTCCCACCTCCGCATTCGGTTTATTGTATTGATCTTGTTCCTAAAAAGGTTGAGCTTTCTTCGAGTGGCAATCCCACTCGATCTTCAGATCCTATGATTTATGACTCTTCCCCTTTCCTCACTCCGTTTGAGGGAAGTGACCTCAATTTAGAAGAGATCGAATCTTATTATTCAATTCCACCGGGAATTGATGATGATGTATCGATCCGAGAGGGAGACATTTCACGTCTTGAACAATTACTTAATGAAGATCCATCGCCTTCACTTTCAATATCTGATTCAATAATTTCAGTTGGTTGTACCTTGTCGTGTATCTTTTGCACATCAACTTCATCGTATAGTTTTAATACCTCTGATATGATTGATTCCTTGGAATGACTGGCCTGTTGTGGTGAAGGAGCCTTTGGAGAGACCATTGGTGAGATACTAGCCATGAAGCTAGATGGTGCTGGCAGTGGGTTCATCATCGACATCCGAATCAAATGCATCACAGTCTGCAACTTGAAATGCATTGGGATTGTTGTGTCCCATACTCTGCACTGGCTGTTCATCCACATCTGCATCGTAAGTTTTGGCATTTCCCTCAGCAAGAAACAACAATTCTTCTTCATCCAATACCGCTCCATTATCTTGAGCTTGTACCAGCAGCATTTTGTCCCTGAAGTACTCTGCATTTTGTGGACGTTTAGGAGAAGTGCAGTTCCTCGCAATGTGTCCTTCTCCACCACAGTTGTAACACTTGATTGGCTTCCCTTGACCCTGAGCCATGTTCCTTCCTCGATTTTGATTACCCACATATCCTCCACCTACACCATCATTTCCATAACCCGCTCCTGCCATTCCTTGATCATTTTGTCTTCCTTGCACATTTTGCACCACTACCTTTCCTTCTTTGACAGTTGCATGATTGTGGAGATTGGAAGTAGTTCTGAGATGATTGTTGGTGTGTGGAGTGAAGTTCAAGTTTTGCTTAACCATTAGAGCCAATTGATTAACAAGTTGTTCCATGAATGTGTATGAATCTGGAGGCTTATACCCTGGATCTGGAATGAGTTTGTGATTACCATTACCAGTTGGTATGACTTGTGATGCTTTGGTGGTTATTCCTACATTAGTGTAGAATACAGTTGAATCATTTGACGAGCTTGCATCTCCAAAATTGGTTTTGAATTTTTCCAAGATCATTCGTTCAAATACATCATGTTTCTCATTCTGAAGCAAATAAGCATACAATTGCTCGTAATTTGTGTTCCTCAATCCTTTGTTAAGCTTGACTGCAGTGACAAATTTGTGCTATTCGGGATTCATGTTGTTCACAAACTTTGAATTGAGCTGGATATTTGGCATAGTCATTTTGATATTCCTCATGTCATTCGCAAGCTTGTGGAATCTTACGTAGTATTCTGTAATAGTTTCTCCTGGATTCATCTTAAAATTCTCAAAGTCATCATACAGCTGAGACTCCCTGTCTTCTTTAGTCAATTCAGAACCCGAGAGAAGCATCTTAACATTGTCCCATACTGCCTTCGCTTCAGTGTTGTGATTGATCAACTTGTAAATGTCCTTAGGTAAACCCTAAAGTATGATGTTTGAAGCCCACGATGCTGCATCGTATCTCTTCTTTTCCTTATCATTAAGTTCATCATACATCTTTGGTCTATCCAATCCTAATATAACTGAACCATCAACAGCATTTTCAAGAATGTCTCTGGTAGTCTCAACTTGATATGGTCCTTCATCAATTGATTTGTGGATATTAACCCCATTTTCCTTTCCTAAGCAGTACAATCTGATTCTTTGAGCCCAAGAGTCATAATCTGTTCTATCCAGCATGGGAGGACGAGTATAAGATCCTGCAGCTTGAACGTCATCAGCAACGGAAGAAGTGATTGTAGACATGATTACAAGTTCCATGGAATTTTACAACTCAATGATTAAACCGGGAAATAGATTCTTTCACGGGATTTTACTAAATCAAGAGAAAACCGTAACACGTAACACGAAGAAACAATAAGCCTAAGAAAAACAATAAGTCTCAAAAGACAAATCGCATACTTGACAAGTCGCACCCTTGACAAATCGCACGGACAAATCACTCAAATGACAAATCTCACTTTCGGACAAATCGCTCTTTTGACAAAACGCACTCCGGACAAATCTCTGTTCGACAAATCGCACCCTAATTACCCAAACGCTTAAACGACAAATCGCTTAGTAGACAAATTGCTTAGAAGACAAATCGCATAAACTGACAAATCTCATAGAAGACAAATCGTATAAACTGACAAATCGCATAGTACACAAGTACACCAACTACTTCCACTACATTGTCCTTTCTTGTCGTTTGTCTCAATAGACAAATCGCTTAATGGACAAGTCGCTTCTCTGAAACAGACAAATCGCACAAAGTGAATGACAAATCGCTTCCATAAGCATTCACGAAAGGGACAAATAGCATGGATTTTGAGACAAATCGCATAGAAGAAAAGTGGTACGAGACACAAATCGCATCAAAGAAACTGTTGGGAATAATCTGTTACCACGGATAGTTGTGGTTTACACTGATTTGAATACACTAACAATGGAAACGTATTACCACTGCCGGTACATTATTACCACTGTTATTGAAGAACACGTCTAGATAAGTATAGAATAGATTTTGTGTATATTCTATATTATTAGCTTTATACTTATCTTGTAAAGGACTCCTTGTTGTATAAAAGGAGGTCCTAACTCATTGTCTTAGGCACTAACATGTGTTTACTTGTTAAAGGATTCAAGGTGTAACCCTAGTGACAAGCTAAGATCACTCGTATTATTCATTAATAATATTGGAGCTCAAGTTTTGTGTTTAATCTGTGTTTACTCTCATAACATCATACAATCCGTCTTCTAAGTATTACTAAGTAAATTCCGCTTGCTTGATAATATTATACAAAATATCATTGACACAAGGTGTGTGTCCAGATCCATCAAGTGGTATCAGAGCGACATGTTCGATATTTTGTTTTAGAAGATCCAAGGAATAAGCTTAACCTACTCACTCAATTCTATGGAGATGGAAAACAACCAGTCCAACTCTTCTACACCAAGGCTACCTAAGCTCAAACTTAATGAGTTTGAGATGTGGAGGATATTGATTGAGCAATACTTTCTCATTCAGGACTATGCTCTATGGGAGATCATTCAAATTGGTGATTCTTTCAAACCTGTGACTAGTACTCAGAAGGTTGGTGACACAGAAGTTGTGAAAGTTTCAGTGCCTGAATCCAGTATTGAAAAGGCACTAAGGAAGAATGATCTTAAAGCTAGAAGTTTGTTCTTGATGACTCTTCCCAGAGATCAGATCATTGCTTTCAGCAAGTTCAAGACTGCTAAAGAACTGTTTGAAGAGATTTGCTCGGTGTTTGGTGGTAATGATGCTACAAAGAAGACTCAAAAGACATTGTTGAAGCAAAGTTATGAAAACTTCTCTACTTCAAGCAATGACTCACTTGATAGCATCTTCACCAAACTTCAAAAGATTGTTACACAAATAACTGTGTTTGGCATTGAGGTAGAAAAGGAAGACCTCAATTTGAAGTTTCTAAGAAGTTTGCCTTTAGAGTTTCAAACTAATGTCACTGCGGGAAAAAAGTCGACATTGAAACAATGAAGTTCAATGATCTTTACAACAACTTCAGACTTATTGAGCAAAGGTTGAAGAAGGCAGGGAAACTTGGTACAAGCTCTAGTAGCTTGGCATTGTTGTCAACCTCTGTTGACAGTGATGATTCTAAAGATGATAGTGATGATGATATTGCCCCTGCTGGTTCTACAGTTTCCACTGGTGACAGTAATGTTACCACTGCAGGTTCAAAGAAGAAGATTGCTAGTATTGGAGATCCTACCTTTTATGCTTTCATCTCTACTCAAGTTAATGGCTCTGTATTAACTCATAAAGACATAGAGCAAATTGATGAAGATGACTTGGAGGAGATGGACATAAAGTGGCAGATAGCTCTTCTTAGCATGAGGGATAGGAAATTCTACAAGAAGACTGGCAAGCCTATTCATATCAATGGTAATGAAACAGCAGGCTTTGACAAGAAGAAAGTGGAGTGCTTTAACTGCCACAAGTTGGGACATTTTGCTAGAGAATGTAGAAGACCAAAGACCAAGGACACCAGGTCTACTTGGTACAAGCAAAAGAAGGAACCAACTGTGGAACAACCAAAGGAAATGTTGGCTATTGATGGTGTGAGCTATGATTGGAGTTTCATGGCTGATGATCAAGAAGAAGAACATTCAGATGCTGCTCTTGTTGCTACTGAATTTGCACTCATGGCTTTCTCTGACTCTGAGGTACAAAACTTTGAAAGTTGTTCTAAAACATGTAGGGCTGCTAGAGAAGTTGAAAGGCTTAATGATCTATATTCTAATGAAAGACAAGAGTTGTATACTGCTAATTATACTGTGTCTAATCTTAGGAGAGCTATAACTGTATTTGAAAAACAACTAGAGCACTATAGAGAGAATGAGACTAGATACAATGATGATATGATTCTTCTTAGAAGAGAGGTAGAACATACAACAACTGTGAATGTAGCATACCAAGAAGAGTTTGAAAAACTTAAAAAGAAAAATGAAAATATCAATTTAACTTTAGACACATGTTATCATCAGTCTAAGTCAATTGATAAAATTTGGAATGCTCAAATACAAAGTAAAGTTAAGTCTGGTATGGGTTATAATATAGTACCTCCTCCTCTAAGGGGTATTCATTCACCTCCAGGTATAGATTTGGCTTACACAGGGTTAGAAGATTTTAAGAATCTTGAACGTGAATATGGTCCTTTAAAGGACACAATGGTGAAAGGTGAGAAAGAGATTAAGCAAGAAAATGATGTTTTTGAAAGTGCTAGTGACTCATCTTTAGTTGATGAGAATGTTAAAAATAATGTAGAGACTTCTGTCCCAAAAGTTGTTAATGTTGTTACAGAGGAACCTAGGAAACAAGCTAATAAACCTAGAACAACTATAAAGTATGCTGAGATGTATAGGAACAAGCCTACAGCTCCTAGGGGTAACCAGAGGAGTTGGAATCATGTTAAATCTCAACAACTAGGTAGTGATTTTGTGATGTACAATAAGGCATGCTATATCTATAGTAGTTTTGATCATTTACATGCTTATTGTGATTATCATGTTTGGAGAAGGGAAGTCCATGGGAATAAAAGGGTGAATACTAACAATTTTCAAAATAATGTACACCCTAATCCACACAGCAAAATGGTCCCAAGAGCAGTTTAACTAAGAAGTGGCCTCAAAACTTTTGCCACTGCTAAAACTTTTAACACTGCTCACCCTAAGTCACCTGTTAAAAGTGCAAAATCCAAAACAACTTTTGCAAAATCTGCACAAACAGGGAAAGGAACTTTTCTGAACAAAAAGGTTCATTATAACCAACAGTGGGTACCTAAAGCTAAATCAGCAGTCTCAACTGCTCATTCAAAAGTTTCCACTGAAAGGGTTTTAAACAAGAAAAGGGGGACATGGGCAATGTTGTGAAGGCCTCAGCACGTTGGGAATGGAAACCTAAAGGAAATACCTCTACAACCAATACCAATGGTGTATCAATGACCTTTGATAGAATTAAATATATTGATACACGAGGCAGATCCAAGTCAATCATGGCTTGGGTCCCCAAAAGAAACTAACTCTTTACTCTTATGTGCAGGAACATCCAAGGTCAAAAAGGTCAGATCAAGGATATACAGATAGTGGGTGTTCAAGGCACATGACTGGCAACAAGTCCTATCTTTCAGATTTTGAGCATTATGATGGACAATATGTCAGTTTTGGAGGTGGAGTTAATGGAAAGGTTGCTGGTAAAGGTGTAATCAAAACTGGTAACTTGGACTTTGAACCTGTGTATTATGTAAAAGAGCTAAAGTATAATCTTTTTAGTGTGTCACAAATGTGTGACAAGAAGAACCATGTTCTTTTTACCAAAGATATGTGTTTTGTTCTCTCTAAGGATTTTAAGATGCCTGATAAAAGTCAGATTCTTCTTAAAATTCCTAGAAAAGGCAACCTATATAACTTTGATATGAACAACATTATTACTAAAGATGATTATGCTTGCTTGCTTGCAAAGGCCACAGTGGATGAATCCATGTTATGGCATAGAAGACTTGGCCATGTTAACTTCAAAACCATTAACAAGATTGTTAAAGATGGTTTGGTGAAAGGTCTGCCTCCGAAAAGATTTGAAAATGATCAAACCTGTGTGGCTTGTCTTAAAGGCAAACAACACAGAGCTTCTTGCAGGTCAAAGTTGGTTAACTCTATTGCTCACCCACTTCAAATGTTACATATGGACTTATTTGGTCCTACATCAGTGAGAAGCTTGAATCTAAAGAAATATTGTCTAGTGGCGACTGATGATTTTAGCAGGTTTACATGGGTTTTCTTTCTTGGAACCAAGGATGAAACAACAGGCATCCTCAAGATCTTTATCACAGAAGTAGAAAACCAATATGATATGAAAGTTAAAGTCATTAGGTGTGACAATGGGACAAAATTCAAGAATAGAGTTATGGATGATTTTTGCAGAGATAAAGGTATTAAAAGAGAATTTAGTGTTGCTAGAACTCCTCAACAAAATGGTGTTGCTGAGAGGAGGAACAGGACACTCATAGAGGCTGCTAGAACCATGTTGGCAGATTCTAAATTGCTAATCACTCTTTGGGCTGAAGCAGTTAACACTACATGTTATGTGCAAAACAGGGTTTTAGTGGTAAAAACAAAGAACAAGACACCTTATGAACTATTTAGGAGTAAACCACCTATCCTTGACTTCATGAGACCATTTGGATGTCATGTATCTATTCTCAATACCATTGATTATCTGGGAAAGTTTGATGAAAAGTCTGATGAAGGGTATTTTGTTGGGTATTCTATGGTCAGCAAAGCTTTTAGAGTATTCAACTTAAGAACCAAAAGATTGAAGAGAATCTGCATGTGGAGTTCCTGGAAAACAAAGTTAATCTCAAAGGAACTGGTTTAGAAAGGCTGTTTGATCTTGATACTCTAACCAATCCTATGAATTATGTACCTGTTTCTACAGGAACATCTTCTTTTGACTTTGCAGGTTCAGAAGAGTTTCCTGATGATGAACCAAGCAAGGATCATGCAGATGATCAAGATGAATTCAGTCTACCTCTTTAGGACTATGTTGATAATGATGATATACCAAAAACTGGAGATGCTCACCCTTCTAATGATTTTGGAAAGGAAGGAAGTAGCAACTTGAATGCTGAAAATTCTGAAAGTAGTGGAAATTGATTCCGTGCTAGGCAGAAGTGTCCACTGCAACACCGGATGTGGAAACTACGACTCCATTCTGAGGAAGCTCAAGCCAATGATGCTGAAATCTCTAATATTCCAAGTGAGATTGCAGTTCCTCAGACTCCCACACTTCTATTCATAAATCACATCCTCTTGAAAATGTGATTGGGGATGTCTATTCACCTGTGAAGACTAGAAGACAAACAAAGTTTCCTGATGTTCATGGATTCATTAGTAAAATATATGAATCTAAAACTCATGAAGGCAAGAATGAATGTCTATTTATGTGTTTTCTGTCACAAATGGAGCCAAAGAATGTTTACAAGGCACTTGAAGATGAAAGTTGGGTGGAAGCAATGCAAGAAGAGTTGCTCCAATTTAAGCTTCAAAAGGTTTGGGTGCTTTGTGATTTGCCTTCTGGCAAGAAGGTAATAGGTACTAAATGGGTGTTCAGAAACAAGAAGGATGAAAGAGGAATTGTAATTAGAAACAAAGCTAGGCTTGTGGCTCAAGGATACACTCAAGATGAGGGTATTGACTATGAAGAGGTATTTGCCCCAGTTGCACGAATTGAAGCAATCAGGCTATTTTTAGCCTATGCATCCTTTATGGGCTTTAAAGTTTATCAAATGGATGTAAAGAGTGCTTTTCTATATGGGCAGATTGATGAAGAGGTTTATGTTTCACAACCTCCAGGATTGGAAGACCCTGAATATCCTAACAAAGTATACAGGGTAGTTAAAGCTTTGTATGGCTTGCATCAGGCACCAAGGAAATCGTATGAAACCTTAACTACTTATCTTCTTGCTAATGGGTTTCATAGAGGCAGAGTGGATCAAACTTTGTTCATCAAGAAAGACAAGAATGATATCTTGCTGGTTCAAGTATATGTTGATGATATCATTTTGGATCTACAAAGACAGAGATGTGCAAAGAATTTGAGAAGCTAATGAAAGAAGAATTCCAGATGAGTTCTATGGGTGAACTCACTTTCTTTTTGGGATTTCAAGTACTACAAAGGCCAGATGGTATTTTCATCAATCAAGACAAATACGTGGCTGAGATATTAAGGAAGTTCAAGTTCACGATGCAAAGTCCTCCGCACCCCTGCAGACAAGACTACACATCTACTTCTGAAGGAAAATAGTGGTGAAGCAGTTGATGTGCACATGTACGGGTCTATGATTGGTTCTTTGATGTATCTTACATCATCTAGACCAGACATCATGTTTGCAGTATGTGCTTGTGCAAGGTTTCAAGTTACTCCCAAGTTCTCTCACTTGACTGTTGTGAAGAAGATTTTCAGATATCTTAAAGCATTTCCTACTTTGGGATTGTGGTACTCCAGAGATTCTCCTCTAGATCTGGTTACTTACTCAGATAGTGACTATGCTGGAGCTAGCTTGGATAGAAAATCTACAACAGGTGGATGCCAGTTTCTTGGCAACAGATTAGTGTCATGGCAGTGCAAGAAACAAACTATGGTGGCTAATTCGTCAACTGAGGCAGAGTATGTGGCTGCTGCAAGTTGTTGTGCTCAAGTTCTATGGCTTCAGAATCAACTTTTGGACTATGGGTATAATTTCATGAATACCATCATCCATATTGACAATAGCAGTACCATATGCATCATTAAGAATCCTGTTCAACACACAAAGACCAAACATATTGAAATTAGACACCATTTCATTAGAGATTGCTATGAAAAGGGACTAATTCAAGTTGTCAAAATTCATACTGATGACAACTATGCTGACTTATTAACAAAAGGACTTGATGCGGGAAGATTTCAGTACTTGGTAACAAGTATTGGAATGCTCAATCCATAAACTTTTTGTCAAAATGTTCTCTGGTGTTGAGGGGAGGCTGTTGGGTACTGAAATTGTTGTATGAGTTTGTATATGTTTGCTTGTATTCCTGTTTATGTTTTTATGCAGCTTGGATGTGAGTTGATTTTAAAAGGTGTATATCTGAGATACACAACAAATGGTTATTGATTCACCATGTCTAATTCACATAAGAATCAACTAGTCCAGAGCAAACGGCTACTGGTAAAGACTTGACAAATCCGTTTATGGTTGATAGTTTACCAAAAACTATATGGTTATCAACTCACAATATTCTTTATGATTAAGAGTTGGCTAGTCCATAGCAAACGGCTCATGGTAAAGACATATCAAATCCGTTGATAGCTGGTAGTTTGCTAAAAACTATGATAAGAGCAGTCTAGTTTTCAAGTTTTTCTTTACCACTGCTCTTTGAAATTTTTGTGAAAACTTTCCACTTCTAGTTCACAGTTTCCACTGACGTATTTTTTACCACTGTGTTCTAGCCATTACAACTGTTGTGTCAGTAACAAAAATTTTTACTAGCCGTTGTAGAATAAATTGGTTTCTATATATATATATATATATAGGGTTAAAATTTTAAGGAAATTATCTTCTTTCCATATTGTGATATATACTTTCTAAAGATAATTTTTCTTGCGCAATAATTCTAAACCCTAACCCTATATATCTTTCTCTCTTAATTGGCTAGTTATTCTTTCAATTCTTACTGACATAATATCGTTTTTCATCAAAAGTTTCTATGGCACCATTAAAATTTGCAGATGAGCAAAACCTAGTGGCCTACCTACAAAAGTCAAACGAGAAGAGTGGCCCTGTTTTTCATCAGATTGTGGACTTTCTCAATACCACCCATATAAGGTATGCTTTGGTTTTAAAACCCACAATCTATATCTCTCAAATCAAACAGTTTTGGACTTCTGCTAAGTCCATAACACTTGAGACTGGAGATACACATGAAACAGTGGATGCTCTAAGAGCCACTGTGGATGGGGTAACTATTGATGTTACTGAGGCATCCTTGAGGAGAGTACTCCAATTGGGTGATCTCAATGGTCTCATCACATTACCTATGCCCGAAATTCATGATATTTTATCATCCATGGGGTATGATACCACTGACAAAAAGGCTACTTTCAAAAAAAATGGTTTTTGTCCCCAATGGATATTTTTGATTCATACTCTTTTACATTGTCTCAGTCCAAAGAAAACATCTTATGAGCAATATAGTTGAACCATGGCTTACCCTTTGGTTTGTCTAGCCACTGATAAGATTTTTAACTGGTTAAATTATATTTTTACAAGTATGACTGGCAATGTAAAGAGTTCAACAAAATTTTTAATGTATCCAAGGTTTGTGCAAGCAGTGCTAAATGAGTTTCAACTGGAACCCCATACTAATGTTTATGAAATCAGTTTCCTAAAGCCTAAAGTTTTTCAAAACATGAACAGAGATGGCAAAATAATTTTTACATCACTCTTACCTCAAATGCTTGCAAAGATTACAACTGAACAAAACACACCCATAATCTCTGTTCCAAACATTGCTTATACTCCAACTGTTTCTCGCACCTATGAGAGGAGGAGCAAACAGCCACTTTCTTTCATGACAACACAACATGTTTCTGCACTTTCTGGTTAAGGAACAAGCAGTGGTGGTTCTAGACTTCAACCTAGTTCATCTAGGGAGGAATCTGAGCCAATGCCCCATGATTCACCTCTCCCAACAGGTCACACAGTTGGAAGTGATGAGGGCAGTGGGCAACAATTGGAATTGATGGTTTTGTGTACAAAGTTAGCCAAGCAGGTTGAATCTCTCCAGAAGGACTTGGCACATGTCAAGAAGCAGCATGCCAAGGATATTACTCATTTATAGGAAGAGATTCAGGCCTTGAAGAAAGAGTTGCAGGGGTTGAAAAAGCAGAGGAAAACTGAAAAGTTGGTGTTATCATCTTCATCCTCACCTACAGATGGTGATTCAGCTAGTTTTGATAAAGATTTGGGAAATTCTCCCAAACAGGGGAGGAAAATTGATTTTGAAGATGAAGGAGATACTAGTAAAGGAGCAAAGGAAGCTAATACTCAAGGAGAGCAACTTGATGATCAAGATATTTTCTGTACTGCAACTGATTTTACCACGATTCAATTTCCATCAGAGCCAAATATTGCCACTGCAAGTGAAGAATTTGATAAACTGAAGAAAGACAAAGGTAAAGCAGTTATGGAAAGTGTAGAGCAAACTGGAAGAAAGATTTCAAAGAAACAACAAGCACAGATTGCTCTTGATAGAGAAATTGCTAAGAAGATTACTGAAGAACAAGTTGCTGAAAAGAAAAAGTTTGAAGAAATGGAAGTTGCAAAATTTTTAGAGACTAAAAGATTGGATAGAATGGAAGATTTTATTGAAGATCCACTTTCCACTGTTCAACCTACAATTCTTAGAGAGAAGACTCCAGAGTTTAGTTATGTTCCTACTGAAGAAGATATTGAGTTCTTGATTGCTAATAATCCAATAATCAAGAAAAAGGCAATTGACCTGGTAGCTGATGCATCCTTAACTTAAGAACAAAGAACGCTCAGTTGAAGGATTTCATTCAAATGAAGAACAATCAAGCACTTGAAGATGTGATTAGTAAAGTCAGAAAGGGTCAAAAGAAACAAAGAAAACCAACCAAGGCACAAATTATCTCATACATGAAGACTTATTGTTGTCATGTTGGTGGTTGGAAGAGACATCAATTCAAAGGAATGCCTGATGATAAAGTTGAAAGTGTCTACTATAGAGCTCAAAGACAAGATAGAGATTTCATTCCAATGGGCTCTGAAGAAGAATTAAGAAGGTATCCTAATTTGAAGAGAAAGGTCAAAGAAAGTGATTCTCATACTGTTAAGAAGACTAAGGTTGTTGAAGAACATGAAATGTCTACTTGAGAAAGAAATTCCCTACTTGAGAAATTCATGAAGAACAACCTGACTGGAATGATTGTGATTAAAGAAGAAGATTTTTATCTAGAACCACTGCAAGTTCGACATCCTATCATTGATTGGGAAGTTTACACTTCTAGCAATTTTGCTCCAACTTGGAAGATCATAAGGCTAGGTAGTGAAACTTCATCATTCATTCAATTTGAAGATCTTATAAAAGCTTTTGCCAGAGATGACCTTGATACATTATGGAGGTTGTTCAAGAAAGGTTTAATGCTCAAGATCTCAAAGATGTGATGGAGATGCAGTTATGGGTTAATCTTAGAAGGCTCTATGAACCAGATGTTAATGATGATTTCTGGAAATTCTCATGTTCATGTCCTGGTACTAAATGGTTTTACTATGATTCATGCGAAGTTCATCATGTGTCTACAGACAAATGGAGAAGATGCATTTATGCTTGCTGAGAAAGAATATCCACTCAGAGCTGGAACTCTCACTATGATGTTGTGTACCACTATAAGAGTTCATGAAGACAGGAGAAAGTCAGAAGCATTGTTACATAGGCTTCAAGATCAATGTTCAAGAGCTATTCAGAAGTTAAGGAAGAATTAAAGTGTTTGGTTGAATTCCCCAAATCCTTGAAGATAATGCAGATTGAAGAAACTTATTAATTTGCAAAGAAATCATAAGTTTAGGGGAGGATTGTTGGGAATAATCTGTTACCACGGATAGCTGTGGTTTACACTGATTTGAATACACGAACAGTGGAAACGTATTACCACTACTGGTACATTATTACCACTGCTATTGAAGAACGCGTCTAGATAAGTATATAATAGATTTTGTGTATATTCTATATTATTAGCTTTATACTTATCTTGTAAAGGACTCCTTGTTGTATAAAAGGAGGTCCTAGGTCATTATCTTAGGCACTAACGCGTGATTACTTGTTAAAGGCTTCAAGGTGTAACCCTAGTGATAAGCTAAGATCACTCGTATTATTCATTAATAATATTGGAGCTCAAGTTTTGTGTTTAATCTGTGTTTACTCTCATAACATCATACAATCCATCTTCTAAGTATTACTAAGTAAATTCCGCTTGCTTGATAATATTATACAAAATATCATTGACACAAGGTGTGTGTCCAGATCCATTAGAAACTTACAAAAAAACACCACTTTCAATCCAAAAACAATCCAACCACAATGATTCAGGCCTTCCAATTTAAAACCTAAACACTTATAATGATTCTAAACACAAAAGTACTATCAAAATCCAAACTTTAACACTAGAAATGACCCAAATGATGCAAACTACTCTAAACTCATTCAAACCCAAAAACCTTATGAAAACCACTAGAAATCCAAGAATATGAGAGATGAGTGATCAAACCATGGCTCTCTGATACCATTTGTAACATATTGGTTTTCCTAAACACATAACGAATATCAAATATGGGGCGTATGGTTTAGGTTCTAGAGAGAGAAAGTGGAAGAGTTTTGAGAACTTAGTAAGACAAAGAAAAAAGATATTATGAAGCTCCAACCCTTTGCATTGCTAGGCAAAAGGGTATTGTTAGAACCTAAGACCTTGATAGATCTCTGAGCACTCGTAGATCGTTAGTTATGCTTATGTAATCACAAACACACTAAAAGACAGTCTCTATAACTTGTATTCTTTAGCGAAAATCAAACAAAAGTAATAACACAAATAACTAAGAACTCGTTGATCCTCTATGGATCTTTTAATAATACTAAAACTTTGTTTTTTAACTCGTACATAATTCATTCTATTGTGTTCCTTTTATAGACAAGGAACCCTAAACCGTTTCCAAGAAATGTATAAACATAAAACTAAATAAGATATACATTATCACTTCCTAATAAAGCTCTTGCATATCCTAACTAAATATAAAATACACGGAATATCTATCTCCACAGAAACCAACACTAAGGTTTTATAACTTCAGCAGAATTATGTCTTCAGTAGAATCCTTGCACTTCAGCAGAATCCATCAGCATTAACTTCAGCATAATTCTTACTTTGTAGAATTCCCAACAATCCTCCCCTAAACTGGAATTTGACTAGGTTAAGTTCCAGTTTCTTGATAGATCTTTAACACTTCAGAGGATTGTACTCGAACAGCAGCAACAAAGAATCAAGCAACCACATCTTTATGATGACAAAACTTTGAAACTCCAGATCTTTGCAGCAACAAATGACAAAATGTACATCAAAACATATTAGTTTCAGACTATTCTCATCACATCCATGTGTGTTAACTCCTGTGAGAGGTGAATCATTGAAAATAATGGATTTGATGTCTCTTTACCAATAGCCATCACTACTAGAGTATCCAAATGTTTAAGTTCGAAAACTATGGTACACTGATAACCATCTGATTTATTAGCAAATCAGCAACCATAAACGGATTTGAGATGTCTTTACCTGTAGCCGTTTGCTCAGGACTAGTCAATTCTTAGGGGAAAGAATCACCTTTGGTGAATTGAAAACCCAATATGGTATTCCACTGCCTTTACCACAAGCCATATACATGTGGGCTAGCCAATTCTTGGATTCCAAAAAGAAATATACCATGGTGAATTGATGACCATACAACCCTCAGCAATTAAGCATGGGTGAGTTGCATACCCTATGATTTTGAGTAAACCATTACAACTATCAACATATTTGATGTGTCTTTACCAAAGCTGTACCCTTTGGACTAGCCAAATCTTTGATGTACACAAGGCACAGCTGGTGAGTCGATAACCAACAACAATGTACAACAAACCTGCAAGAAAAGTTAGACAAACTCAAGAATATACATAGTTTTTTTTTTTTTTTTTTTTTCTTTTTTTTTAACTAAGAATAAAACAAAGACACAAGAAAACAAATAATACAAGCTACCATAATCAAGATGATGCTAGGTGTTGCAGAAGCTGAGTCTTAATCAATCCAATCAATTGTTCAGCATGTAGCTTATCATTCCCAACTGGATCAGGAGGAACTTCCAACTTCTGTTTAAGCATTCTTTGCATCAATTTAATAGACAAAGGATAAATCTTATCAGAGAACATACACACAGTCAGCCCACACTTTGTCTCCACCACATGCAAACTTGGAATAGGATAAAATCTCCAAGTCTCAATCTTTCACTTATGTGAATTCTTCCAAATAGAATACCCTTTACCATTTGGAGATTGAGAGTCAAACAGAACATGAAGATCACCCAACAAAAATAATACAGAACCCTGTGGTGAATGATTAGCATAATGCGTAGTGACAAGGCCATAGAGAGTATTCAAATCTGGCATATCCACCATGTGAGGTATTTCCTTCAAGAAATTAAACTGCATAGAAGAATTATCCAGCCTAAAAATGGTGTTAAGCTGTCCATCAGTTAAGGTCCAAGCAGTCAACACATCATGAGACCCTTCAAGAAAAGCATCAGCAGAACCTTCTTTAATGAAAGTTGAATCAGCAGCCTTTAGATCCAAAGAACTACCCCTGTGAGATTTCTTAACCCTAGAGGTGTGTGTCCCAGTGGATCTCACAGATCTCCTTAGAGAAATGTGTCTCCTTTTAGACATCCTCTTCTTCCTCATACCTGGTATATAAATCCCCATAGATATAGAAGATGGTACCTTATCGATTCATCAGGGGACATCTGTAGCAGGAATGGAAGAAGTAGAAGTAATGGGAACAACACCACACAAGGCATAGATTTTCTCAAGCACCCCTCTGGCCTTTTTAGCTTTAGCAGCTTCCTGTTCAGCTTCCCTAACCATAGCCTCTCCTTCTTTATCAACAGGTGCCATATGTGAAATAGAAGCAGGCATACCCTGTGCTTCAGAAGAAACAACAAGAGGTTCAGCAGAGTTACTTCTTTCAGTAGATGCCTCAGCAGACATAGCATGAGAACTCATCTTTGGTGTAATATCATCAAAATTGTCTACAATCTCAACTGTCTTGGGTCTCTTGGCCTTTGGAGCATCTGCACTACCAGCAATCCTTTTCAAACTAGAAATTGAAGTAATGTACTTCATAGTCCTATTGTACATACTGAGTAAGACATCATCAGATAAGGACCAGACATACTTCTTCTTCAAACCAGATTGATAGAAGTTAGAACTTTGATTGTACACCACATTCGTCATATAGAATTTCTTCTGAGCTACAGTTGGTGGTCTTTCTCTCTTAGCTTTATTCTTTTGAGCAGAAATAGCTTTCCTCTTGGCAGCTGCAGCTTGCTTCCTTTGTTGTCCAAGAGCCATCATTTGTGCAGCAAAATTCTCACTATTAAAGTCTGCTCCTAAAATACTTTGTGCAAGAGTAGGATCGGATGCAGCTTAATGAGTATAAGCATCCCATTGATCATCAGTTAACTAAGTGGACAGTTCATCGATTTCTCTTTGTCTCTCAGGAGGCAAATTGGTATTAAACTGAGCTTCAAGCATTTGAGCCAATGCTTGACTCTTCTTCATATCTGCACACTCAGCTAACAGTCTTGCTTGTTCTTTCCTTTCCTGTTCACTCACAAGATCTGAACCAAGCTCTTCATCAATCAGTACTCCTTTCCCTTTGTCAGCAGGCTCCTTAGCTGAATTAACATGAGAAGTATCAACAATAGGAACTTCAGAAGAAACACCCAAGGATGCTCCAGGAGAAACATGTTGAGAAAGATCCTCAACAGGTGTAGAAAAGACTTCATATAGGATCCAAGTTAAAACTTCTTCCAGCAAGAAAGACTTGAGGATGATCTGCTGAAGGTGGAGGACTTGGTTGTTCTTGTACAAATGAAGCTTGACCATGTTCAGAAGCAACATCCTCCATCGATCATCAGCATGGCAACACTTGGCACCTTTGAAGGTTCAGAAGAATCCTTACTCAAATACTGTCTTCTCTTTCTTCTAGTGAACTGAATGGGTTCTTTGTTCTTTAAAGATTCAGCAACATTTGGAGAAGAAACATTAGTCTTTTGAGCCGCATCAGCTAAGATTTCAAGTGACTCAAAATGAGTATCTTCTTGCTCCTCATCAGAAGAAACCACAAACCTCCTTTTACCACTTTGCCCAAGTTGTTCCTCTAATTCCTTAACCTTTCTCTTCAATCCCACAATCTCACCACCAAGTGTAGATTTAGTCTCAGCAAGCTCCTTCTTGAGATCAATAACCTCTGCCACATACCTGTTCAATAGAGCATATACAGATGTAAGTGTATTAGGGTCCTCAGCTCCACCAGCAGATTGCTCAGTGGTAAAGGGAGCTTCATTGGACCTTTCAGGAGAAATATGGACATGCTTAATGACAGGAGAGCCTTCATCAAATGAATCCCTAACGGACTAGGTGTGGCAGTCTATTAAGTTCAGGCTCACACTCATCAAGAGTAACTTGAGTAGGTGGTGGACTAGGACTAGGTCTAGGTGAAGGTGTAGGCGGAGGTTGGTCAGGAGAAACATGTAATGCTTCAGCAGTAGTGGAAGGGCCCTCATCAATGGCAACTGATGGAGTACCATCAGCAGCAACATTGGTAGAGGGTGGATCACCAACAACATTACCCTCATCAGCAGCCTCATTGCCTTGAGGCAACATAGCTGCCAGCAAAGGATGATGTTCCCCCTCATAATAAGTTTTCATTGAAGCAAACAGTTTAGCAATTAGAGCTCCTATGGGACAAAAGATTTAGACTTGGGTTGTTATGTCTAAAATCATTTGCAAAAACCTAGGGTACATTAAAAACTTATGCTTTTTCCTTTGTATATTTTCAACCATATTATCAAAAATAAACCTAGAAAAGTTATAAGTTAACCCCTGAGAAAGACATACAATACCACATCCCAATTGAGTAGAAAATTGATCCAATCCTCCTGATTTATTGCTTAAGCACTGAAGCAATGTGTGTACCAAAAACCTCCACATAGGGCAAAGCTGATTCTTGAACCATATATCTGTCCTCGTACTCTGGTATCCAAAAGCTCTTAGCCCAGTAAGTATCTCCACAGCATTAGAGTGATAAACCCCATTTTCATCGTCCAAACGAAGTTGTCTTCGAATCAACTCCTCCGTCACAACATACTCTGTGCCATCAATCATAGCAACAATCTCTGTGTCACTCCGTTTCGTAGATGCCCAAAATTGTGTAACCAACGATTCACATATCACATTAGGAGAATGTGTTAAAGCATAATGAATCTTGGATAGCTTCAAGAACTCCTCCATTGGCTCATATAGTTCATGTCCCTTAGCTTTTCCCAGAAAAGCAACTTTGTCATGATCTTTCTTAAATTGAAGCTCCATGAGAAATTGTGATAAGTGGTTATGATTCACGCAACTGGAAGTGTGTTTAAATTGAGTGAAGAGGGAATCAGTTAATTTTAGGCAAAGATATGCCAAGAAGGTATTAGTAGAAGTTACCCAATTTATGGTCAAAAATATCGGAAGAAGTTGTTGACCATATCGGCGTGTAAAGCAACTCTAACCAAATTTAAATTAACACTTCAGCAGAAATTATGGTCAATCTGCTGAAGGAGGTCAATCAGCAGAAACAACTCAAGTTGTTAAGTATCTTTGGTAAATATCTTGAGTTTTCTTGTGCCACCCAACTCGCATTAAATTGCATTAAGCCTTGAATCCGCCTATAAGATAGTCCCAATGCACCTTGAACACACATCAATTAACCCCAATTATCTTCACAAACCCTAATTTCTCCAAAAACTCCACAATCATCAACAATAGCCATAGTTACCAAACCAGAGGTAATCAATCTCACTTCCTCATAGTCATCATCATCATCCAGTGAAGATTCACACCCATTGTTTCGCTATCCCCATCAAGATGAACCTCGACCCTCAAAATCCCCTTTTCTTCCTTTTTCTGAAGATGATAGTATAGTGAATCCAAGTGATTCATCTAGGGGTTCTGATGACTCCACAGAGCATCTAGAGCCACTCTTCAACAAGAAGAGGACATCACACACCCAACCTTCACAACCACAACCTCAACCAAGGCCATATGCCAGAAGAGAGGTGGTGTTAGCTCTTCCTGCTCCATGTTTTGGTGCTTCATCTCATATTGGTAAGGGAAAGGGCAAAATGAAGATGGAGTGATGCTTTATGGTGGAACGAGTAGATGGAACAACAGAAGATTTCTCATATCACAAATCCATCTACCATGCCAAGATCCTAAAGATATAAAACTAGGTTCTTGAGCATCTTCATCGCCGTTTTCATTAGTCCATCATTTCCATCTTCATCTTCATCTTCTTCGTCATACTGGTCATGCATATCCACCATTTTTTGTAATAGACGATAGGAACTAGTATAGGTTTGGTAGATCATGTAAAGAAATGGTCTTGTACTTTCATTTGAAGTTGATTGTAAGTGTAAGTCGTAAGATGTTTTTGACCATATTCAAATTAACCAACCTTGGTGAACTTCAACTTACAGATGCAATCTGCAAAACAGACACAGAGAAACACACAAACCAAACCAAGACAACCAAAACTAAAAGAACATTAGCTGGTTAGTGTTAGCAAAAAAAAAATATACACATTAATTTACAAAGTTTACAACAAGAATCCTCCCCTGAGGCATATGCCTCTCCTGAGGCTTATGCCTCCCCTCAAACTTTGCAGTTAAGGGTTAAGCATCCCAATATTGACCACTAGGTGTTGAAACCTAGGTCTATCAAACGCTTTAGTCAATAAATCTGCCACATTATCATCAGTGTGAACCTTAACCACTTTTATCAAATGTTTTTCATATGCATCTCTTATAAAGTGGTGCCTGATTTCAATATGCTTAGTTCTACTGTGAAACACTGGATTTTTAACAATGCATATGGTACTTTGATTATCAATAAAAATTGTTGTATTCATGAAGTTAAACCCACAATCCAACAATTGATTTTGTATCCATAGTACTTGACCACAACAATTGGCAGCATCAACATACTCTGCTTCAGTAGATGAGGTAGCCACAATAGTTTGTTTCTTGCACTGCCAAGAAATCAATCTTCTTCTAAGGAATTGGCAACCTCCAGTTGTAGATCTCCTGTCCAGATTTGCCCCATCATAATCACTATCACTATATGCTTCCAACTTAAAAGGAGACTCTTTTGGGTACCAAAGACCTAAATGGGGTTGGCCTTTGGGATTCTTAAAGATCTTTTTGACTGCATTCAGATGGGAAGCAAGTGGAGTGACTTGATGTCTAGAACAAACACTCACAGCAAAGGTAATGTCAGGCCTAGAAGCTGTTAAATACATCAATGAACCAATCATAGATCTGTATAAGTGAACATTCACAGCTGGATCTGGGTCAATGTTGTTCTTTGGTTTTGGAGCTTCATAAGGTGTAGTGGCAGTTCTGACATTCTCCATATCAAACTTCTTCAAAATGTCCCTCACATATTTATCCTGACTGATTAAAATACCATCAGGTTTTCTGCTGAACTTGGAGACCCAAAAAGAAAGTAAGCTCCCCCATAGCACTCATCTGAAACTCTCCCTTCATCAGCTCCTCAAACTCCCTGCACCAAGCTTCTTTAATGGAGCAAAATATAATGTCATCCACATAAACTTGCACAAGTATGATGTCTGTGGAATTCTTCTTTAGGAAAAGTGTTTTGTCAATGGCACCTCTTCTATAACCATGCTTCAGCAGAAATGATGAAAGCCTAGCATACCATGCTCTTGGTGCTTGATGTAGTCTATAGAGAGCTTTTACAACCTTGTAAACATGTTTTGGATGATCTGGGTCTTCAAATCCTTTGGGTTGAGTAACATACACCTCCTCTTCTATTTCACCATACAGAAAAGCACCTTTGACATCCATTTGATATACCATGAACCCCATGTAAGAGGCATAGGCCAAGAAGATTTGAATGGCCTCAACTCTAGCAACAGGTGCAAACACTTCATCATAATTAATTCCTTCCTCTTGCCTGTACCCCTGAGCCACTAATCTTGCTTTGTTTTTTACCACAACACCCTTTGCATCTCTCTTATTCTTCAAAATCCATTTTGTCCCAATTGCATACTTACCATCAGGTAGTGGTACCAAGATCCAAACCTGCTGATTTTTGAATTGTTGCATCTCTTCTTGCATTGCTTCAATTCAACTTGATTCTTCAAGAGCTTGAGTAACATTGGTTGGTTCCACTTGAGAAAGAAAACAAGCAATACGACAATGCTTAAAGTCTGTGTGATTGTCCCTTTGCTGGTTTGAGACATAGGAATGAAAAGCAACCTGTCCATATTTAGAACTTGTCACAGTCGTTCTAGTTCTAACAGGTGCTAGAGGATCACCAATAACATTTGGTGAGGATGAGCAATGTTTATCCTTTTTGTAGCAGTGGGGTTGACTTCAATAGATGTATCAAGATTAGTCACAGTTGGCTCAAAATCATTGTCATAGGAAAGTGAGGTGAAGATGCCTGCTTTGGGTTGATGATTACCAAGATCTGAAGGACTTGGAAAGCATGTATAAGGTTCTCCAAAGTCTGTGGACACTCTAGTAGAAATGGGAGTAGAAACAACAGGGCTATCAGCAGATTTGGTGTGGTTGGGAGAAACAAGATCACTGTCAGAAGAATCATGGTTTCCACTGACTGCTTCTCTTGTAACCTCCCCATCAAGCTTCTCAGTGTCAAGATTAACTGCATACTCCTTTTTCTGAAGCCTAGCAAGGTCCTCTGCATAGTGTGACTCATCTTCACTCTCATCAGAAGTATCACCTGCAAAATGGTTAGGGGAGAAGGAAGGTACAATAATAGGTTGTTCATCATCCTCAAACTCACTATCTGAGTCAGCATCCATGGTACCTGCATTGTCAGTGGGAGACTCTTGAGTACCTGCAGTTTGGTTAGCCACATGTCTAGAATAACCCAATGAATCAGTTAAGTAATCCAGGTCAAAAGACCAAACATGACCTTGACCTTGAAAATTGGGCTTAGCTTCTAGGTATCTCAGGTTAAGTGTCTCCTCAATCCTTCTTGCATTCAAATTATATACCCTATAAGCCTTAATATGAGCTGAATAACCCACAATATACCCCTCATCAGCTTTCTCATCAAATTTACCCAGTGGATCACTAGTGTTCAGAATGGTCACTTGACATCCAAAAGGTTTAAGGTAATGAATAGCAGGAGCTTTCCCAGTGAGAAGTTCATAAGGTGTCTTGAAATGAGGTCTAGTAATGGATACCCTGTTCAGTACATAACAAGCTGTGCCAACTGCTTCAGTCCAAAACATGGTTTGTAATTTAGATTCTGCAAGCATGGATCTTGCTGCCTCTATTAAGGTCCTATTCTTTCTTTCAGCTACCCCATTTTGTTGTGGGGCTCTTGGAGTGCTATAGTCCCTTTTAATCCCTTTAGACTTACAGAGTTCTATTATCAACATTCTTGAACTCTGTCCCATTGTCACACCGAATTCCTTTAACCTTTTTGTTCAACTGGTTTTCAACAAGGGTAATGAACTCTTTCAACACTTGAGATGTTTCATCTTTAGTCCTCAAAAAGAATACCCAACAAAACCTGCTATAGTCATCAGTGATTACCAGACAAAAATACTTGTGATCAATACTTCTGACTTGGGTTGGACCAAAGAGATCCATATGCAACAACTGAAGAGGTTCTGAAAAAATGCTCACGGCATTAATGGCTTTGTATGAGGCTCTGTGTTGCTTTCCTTCGTTGCAGGAAACACAGTTATGTTCATTGGTGTAAACTTTGGGAGGAAGTCCTTCAACAAGACCCAGTTTAGAAAGCTTGTTTATGGTCTTGAAGTTCACATGAGCCATCCTTCTATGCCACTTTGTAGACTCATCCAGGGATGCTTTAACCACCAAACAAGTTAGATCACCTTCTGGTTGAACATCATTCAAGTTGAATGTGTATAGATTGTGATTTTTAGGAACTCTCAGCAGAATTGATGTATCTTCTGGTAGTTTGAAGTCTTTAGATAGCACAAGACATTCATCCGCAGAGAAGAATACTTTGTTCTTGGTATCACAAATTTGTGAGACTGAGAACAAGTTGAAGTGTTGTAGTTCCTTTACATAGTACACATTCTCAAAATCTAGTTGAGGTGTCTTGATGGTGCCTTTCCCAGTGATTCTACCATCACTTCCACCAAAAGTCACATTGCCTCCTACTTCTATGGGTATGAAATTATGCATCATATCTCTGTTTCCTGACATGCTTCTTGAACAACCACTGTCAACTTCCTTATGCTTAAGAGGATGATCCTACAACAACAACAAAAAGTATATACAAAATATTAGTACACTATGGAGACTCAAGTCATCACTGACTTGAGCCTGCCTTGTGGATCATAGGGTTTAGGCCATGTAGATGTAGAAGATCCACTATTGTTCTTGGTCCTCCATTGAAAATTAGGTCCCTTTTTAGTCCAAGAACAACCTGCTGAGGGCTTCACAGTAGTATCCCTATATCCCTTCCCATTATACATTGAGTCAACATATCCATGACAATAACCATTTTGAAAATATGAACTGGTTGGTCTCACATATGGTTTTGCAACAGATCTTCTCCAATTAAATGAAGAAGGTTTATTAGCTGCTCGTGGAACAAAAGGTGGTATATCATTAACATTATTCCACATTGGTCTAGATTTCTGCTGACTAGCACATACACCTATTCTTTGCTCATGATAATCACAATCCTTAATCAAATGAAATTTGCTTCCACACACAAAACATGTCTTCTTTTTAGAAGATTTATTCAAATTGAAAGATGTTCTATTACATGTAAAAGCATTCAAACCACAAACATTAAAGGAATTGTTTTTAATAGTATTATTATGCAAAGAATTAAAAGACAAGTCTTCAGAGGAAACTCTCTTGGAAGTTGATTCCTCAGCAGCAACTCTAACAGGCTTATAGGTAGACTTGGGTGTAGGCTTGGGTGAGGTCTTGGGAAGGTCTGACTTATCACTTGAATCACAACTGGTATAAGAAGTAGACCCTTGATCAAAAGATTTGTCACTGTCAGAACAAGAGACAAAATCATTAGATGAAGAATCAGGGTCTGGCAAGTCTTTTGACTTTTTGCCATAAAGATGGTGTGATCCATCAAAGTCAACAGTGATTGAAAGGTCAACAGGCATATGTTCTCCTCTAATATGACCAGGGACAGCATGTAATTGACCTTCTTTGACATAATTAGCTAATCCTGCTGGTGTTGTTTTACGCCCATCATATTTAGCTTCTAATCCTACATACTTTTGAAAGCCTAAACCTATCCCAGAAGTCTCAGATTGACTACTATAGATAAATTTAGCTAAATTGTCACCAGACATTAACCATTCTTTATGTCTAGCTATTTCCTCATCTAGTTTCTCTTTTAGCACTTGGTTTTCAGAAACTACATTAGCTTTTTCTTTTTCAGTGCGTTTTAAATCAATTTTAGTACATTCTAGATCACTTTGTAACACCCTTATCTTTTCATCATAAGCCAATTGATTCTTTTGAAACCACACTTTTTGTCTTTCTAATGTTTTTAAAGCCTGTTTATAAGCCTCAACTTCTACATAACATTCATTATACTTAGGTTTCAATTCATCATAGGCTTCTTTTAGTTCATTATATCTCTCACTACAACCAAAAACACAATTATGTACCTAAGAGATGCCCATCAAGGCAACTTGATCATGCCTATCCTCTAAAGTACAGCTTGCAAGCAATCCAATATTCTCAGCACTAGGAGCTTCATCATTCTCAGGCTCATGCATCGACCAGTTGACATGCTCATCCATAGTGATAAGAGCTGTGGAGGGTCCAGTCTTCGAAGTTCCAGCTTCCTTTTGAATCTGCTGATAGGAAGTATATCTTACATCATCACCAGCCTTCCTATCCTTGCATTCTCTTGAGAAGTGACCCATCTGATTACAAGTACAGCACTTGACTTTCTTCCTGTCAAATCTAGCTGGATCTCTTCCCTGGAAACCAAACTTTCTCCCAGACTTACGCTCAACCCTCTTGATGTCCACTGAAAGCATGGCTACCTGCCATTTCAAGTTCATCTCCTCCATATCAAGTGGATCCAACTGCTCAAAATCCTCAAAAGCTAGTTGCTGCTGAGTGTCATAATCAGCAACAAAAGAGTAAAGCACATCTTCCAACACACCACTAGATTTAGGTTGAGAACTTGATGGAGTGGGAGTGTAAGATGATGATGATGAGTAAGTTGGACTTGGAGCATAGGTCATCTTATTTGAGGAGGCCCCAACAAATGATGTGTGACTAGGAGTGGATGCATTAAAGGGTCTTCTAACATCAGGCTCAAGAGATTTAAGTCTGTTGTATAGTTCATCAAAAGTGAGCATATCCAGCCCACCTTTAGCCTTGAGGGCAATACTTACTTGCAACCAAGATGAAGGTAACGATCGCAAGAACTTTGAATTGCAGTCATCATTATCTGGCTTTGCCTTCAGCTGATTCAACTAACTCAATATCTTATGAAACCTGTCATACCCCTTGTGGATACCTTCCTCTTCAGAGATTTGGAATTCTTGAAACTGTTGTTTCAGCATCGATTTCCTCATTCTCCTGGACTCCTCATTCCCACCAAACCTAGCCTTGATTGCCATCCATATGTCCTTAGCATCCAGCATGTAGTGAAAATCCCCCAAGTGATCTTCAGGTATAGCCTAAAGAAGAATAGTTCTCACTTTGTTCTCTCTTTGAACAGCCAGTATCTCTTCAGCAGATTTGGGAGGAACAATGGTAACATTACCATCAGGATCTGTGATAGTCCTCTTCAAACTGTTCCCCTTCTTCACAATTTCCCAGAGATTCCAATCAATGTTGGAAATCAAGTTCTGCATCTTCATAGCCCATAAATCATACTCCTCCCTCTTCAGGTATGGGAACTTTGCATTGGTGTTTGAGAGACTGAGTTGTTGCAGTGATGCGTTATGGTTGTTGGTGACTTCAATATCATCATCTGATCCAGGCATGGTGAAGGTTGTTTTGGTTGTATGAGTGTAAAGAAAAGACTGTTCTTAGTATCGTAGAGACTCTCCCAAGGCTCTGATACCACTTGTTAGAACCTAAGACCTTAATAGATCTCTGAGCACTCGTAGATCGTTAGTTATGCTTATGTAATCACAAACACACTAAAAGACAGTCTAAATAACTTGTATTCTTTAGCGGAAATCAAACACAAGTAATAACACAAATAAGTAAGAACTTCTTTGATCCTCTATGGATCTTTTAATATTACTAAAACTTTGTTTTTCAACACGTACATAATTCATACTATTGTGTTCCTTTTATAGACAAGGAACCCTAAACCGTTTCACAAAAAACGTATAAACATAAAACTAAATAAGATATACATTATCACTTCCTAATAAAGCTCATGCATATCCTAACTAAATATAAAATACACGGAATATCTATATCCGCAGAAACCAACTATAAGGTTTTATAACTTCAGAATTACGTCTTCATAGAATCCTTGCACTTCAGAGAATCCATCGGCATTAACTTCAGCATAATTCTTACTTTGTAGAATTCCCAAAAGGTATTTATAGGTTCTTACAAGACACGCCTCCTACGGGCGTGGATCGGGCATACAGATGGGTAAAGACCCGTCCGTCCACTACGGTGTTACTTAACAAACTACTTACTAACATTAAATGACTATGACTACGAGCTTTCTAACGAATACATATACTTGAGGTGACCGACTCTTTAACTACCGGATTTTCTAAATCCTAACAAAAGATAAAACATCGGAAAAACGAGCACGAAATATGGAAAAGTGCAAAAAGCTGAGGCCGGGGAAGAATTTATCAAAGTGGATCACGCTTAAGCTCAAAATGTCAAAAGAAGCCTTTGGATTTCATAAATTGACAAAATTGGTCCTTGAAGTTTATGAAGTTGTCAAGATTGGCCCTTGGAAACATCTCTCAAGTTTTACATTAATGGCCCCTTCATTTTACAACTTGTCATTATCTACCCTAAAACTTAAACAAAAAATCAAAACTATCCTAAATGCCTAATACCACAACCAGACCCTTATATACTCATAACCCATCAATATTATTACCCATCCCACTAGCCCAACCTTTCATATACTCCCGAGGCCCAATCCACCAAAATCCCCATACCCGTTTATAATAAAAACAACCCAAGTCAAACCCTTTTAACAACTTGGTCAACACCAATATTAATACTCTCCCCTAGTCAAACCAGTCAACCCCCTCCTTTTACCCATTCACTGTGCATCTTCTACAAGTTTTACCCTGCACCCAAAAACTTACCCACCTCATCAACCTCGTACTAAGCATCAAATTTAGTCTTCCAGAAACTCTGACATGGCAGAAGGTGACAGAGCAAGGGAATGACATATGGCATAATAGACAACTGTGATTGGTTCTGACACATGGGGACATAAATCAAGGCAGAGATTGAAGGATTGGTGGCCAAGTTTTAATCAAGGGCTGAGAATAGTGTTCATGAAGCTTCTGAAACCCTAGGGCATCCCTCCTCTTCCTCATCTATAAATAGGAACCTTTAGTCACATTTTAGGGTGGTTAGCTTGTAGTTTATTTTTTAAGCTTATTGTCATCTTCATTTATGTCTTATTTTAATTATAATTTTAGTTTTTATATTAATAAAAAGTAGTTCTCTTTTAAATTCTGTCAAGCTTTTATGTTTATTTCCCTGTTTTCAAATAGTTGTTTAAGCTTTGTTAAGCTTTTATTAGTGTTCCATAAGCTTAAATAAGCTAAGTCATAGCTTATTTTGAGCTTTAGTTGTTTACATTCAATCTTTGTTTTAAAAAGTTCAAGCAAGACTAGAAAAACCAAAAAAGAAAAAAAAAATACATAAAAGCTTGCAAAAGCGTCTTTTACTTATTTCTTAAGCTCAAATAAGCTTTATAGATTGCTTGTGAGCTTTTGGCTTCATTTATTTAGCATTTTCAGTTTTTAAATTCAAATTTCTCAAAAAACAAAAAGTCAACTAAAAAGTCAAAATAAGCACTTTTTGATGATAAGCTAGAAAGAGAAGAGCTTATTGCTGTCACTAGCTTGTCTTTGACATGCTAGAGCTTGTTGAGTAGGTCCTCGAGCATTATTTGCCTTGTTTGTGCAAGGGCATATTCATGTTTCCTTTTAAAAGTCATTTTTAGCTTAATATTTGCTTATAGCTTAAATTCTAGTACTTATCTACTTATATTATGTTTTTATTGCTTATAGTTGATATTTGATAGCATTTAGATAGTTTGTTTAAGGTTTGGTAGTCATACATAGTTTTTCATAAAATTGTCTCTAAAAATCTAAAAATATTGCATTTACTCCTAGCTTATTTATAAGTACTTTTCATAAGTCAAAAATTACTTTTTATTAATTATTATAACTAGTGACATATCTGTTTTCAAGAATCAAAGTTCAAATAAGTCATTTGTTTTTAAAAATACCAAATCAACATCCATAAAGGGGTGTTTAGCATAGTGGTGTTTTCACCACTTTGGTCATTTTCTAAGTTCTAAATAGTCCTACTTCAGTTTAGAGTTTTTTTTTTTTTTTTTTTTTTAATTCTAAAGTTTTAGAATGTTTAAATCAATTTCCAAAGTTTGAGTCCAAAATGTTTTCCTAAACAGTCCATAGTGCATAATCTATTTAAGGTTCCCTTTGGTTGGTATTTTAGTGTCTTTTAAGTCCATTTTGGTCTGTTTTGAAAGTGGTTTAAGTGTTATTAGTTAAATTATTTTTGGTCATTTTTTGAGTCTGTCAAAAGCCATTAAGTCAGTCCATTAGGCAGTTTTCACAAGGGAATTTTAGGGTCTTAATCAAATCAAAAATCCAAAATAATTAGTTTTTCTAGAATTTTGTAGTCCATACTGAATCTGGTTTTAGTTATTAACTTATTTCAAATCCATTGAATAGCTTATTTTTCCTCTGAAAGTCTGTCCATCTGCCCTCTTATTCTCATAAACCAAAAAAAGGACTAAACCCCCTCTTCACAGATCTTTTAAATGCCCTTAGAAGCTCAAAATTCATGAAAACTTGGATTTTCATACTCTTTGGTATATGATCTTGATCTTTTTTGGGTTTTATTGGAATTTTGTGCTTATATTCTAGCTTAAAAGTAAGCCCAAACTGCCCCTAGTCTGCTGTTTGCAACAACTGACCACAACAGCTTTTTAGTAAAATTGTGTGCTTATCTCTGGCTTAATCTGACTTAAAACTAGCACTTAGTAAAAATAGTAACTTAGTTTTATTGCCCTTAGGTTCTCTTAGTTTATTATAGTTCAAATCTTAGCTTATTAAAGTTTGTTTGCTTAGTTAGTTTAAGTTGTGTTTGGTTTTGTACTCAATAAGCAATCTGTGGACAATTAAGCAGTATTTCTGCTTATTTGTCAAGTTTCATCAAGCTTGTCTTTACAAAAGTAGGCATTAACAAGTTTGTTCACAAGTGTGTTTTAAAAAAATTGAAAAAAGTTATTTTGCAAAAAGTGTCAAAACCCAGGTTTGAACCTGGGTCACACCACTCACACATTCCCATACCATCACATACATTACCATCTGCTCCAAAGGGTGTTGCGTGTTGGTTCTCTCCACATTAATTTCTTAAAGGCAAAATTCCTTTTAGCTTATTTTAACTGCCTAGCTTACTACTGCTTATTTAGCATTGTACCGGATAAAGTGTAGGCGACGTTGTGATAGGTTTGATTCTACCACGTGGAAGAACCCAGTGTCTAGCCTTGTTCCGGATAATGAGTAGGTGATGTTGTGAAGGCTTCTCAGCCTCATTAAGGAGCTTATGTTGTGTAGTGCTTACGAACTCTCGAGTGGGGAACTCGGGGAGTGGAGTAGGGCAAGGAAGGTGTCCTTGTAGCCGAAACACAATAAATACTCGTGTCGTGGTTTTGTGTTCCTTACTATTTATCTTTGTATTACTTGTTTATATGCTGATCTATCATCATCCAACACACACACTAAATAGATTGACATAAGTTGATCTAAATAGTTTAAAACGAAGTTTTAATCGGTAAAACTATTCAACCCCCTTCTAGTTTTCCACAATTGGTACCAGAACTTCGTTACCAAGTTTCTTAGAGTATATTGTACTTTAAAAACTTGATACAATCCGTGTATGTTTGAAAACTACAAAGAAGGGAATTTCTTAAAACAAAATGTCATGTTTTTAGAAATCATTATATTTTAAATGTTGGATAGTGATAGATCATTCTAACATTTTATTTTGAGAATTCTTCATACTAGGATTTGGGTATCTTAAAAGATCATGAAGAATTTCGCGTCTATGATTTTCAAAAATCATATATAGCAAAGGTATGTTCTTTTATAATTTACTTATATATAAATTATTAATGTGTGCTTCCTAGCTTTATTAGTAATATCATTACTTATAACACGTAAAGAATCGTAGACTTAATACGTATACTCCAATATCACAATTCTCCAAAAGGTTGTTATCTATATTAAACACATCATCAAGAATAGTATTCTTGGTTGATCTTTATAGACAAAAACTACAAACTAGTCATTTTACCTCGTAAGGATAACTTTGCTAATCAAAAGCGTTAGTCATCATTTCTCACATAAGGATATTGGCATTACATTAGTAATCTATATCAATAGTGTCCATGTGAAACTTTCCATATCATGATAAAATAGTATTTTTTTTCATGACTCTTAACTTCCCAATTTATGATTCATTCGTAAAAAGGGAACCTCGTCAAAAAGGACTTGTAAAACATGAAAACTCGTCAAAACCTCAAACCATAAACAAACCTTAAGTTATAGATCAAAATCTTCAACATTAGTTAAGAATTAAAACTCCCGTGTCAAAATTATCAAAAGTTCACTTAAACTGTTTACTGCTGATCTGCCGGATCCCTGCGATTGAAGTAGCCGGATCCCTCTTTCAAGGGATCCGTGGGAACCGACACATCAGAAGATAGAATAAGTGCTAGATGCTCACTGTGGAGTTTTACTTTCACCTTTACTCTCCCACTCATGAACATAAACCCTAAGTTACTATTCATAGGAGTTCATTCCTTATCATTCCAAAGGATACAATCACTTGTGTAAGTATTATCTTAACTACTTTGTAATTTCCATGCTCTAATTCCTAGTAGCACAAATTTCATCTTGAGAACTTTGGTTCAAATGGGTTTATCACAATTTGGTATCACATTGTTTTCTAAGATAAACTAATCAAAGAATCAACATTGTTAATACAAATTAAAAACTCATTTTGAATTCAATAAAGATGTATTGAGCAAAATTGTGATGAACCTCATTAGGATACTATTCACATAATTGACACCACA
This sequence comes from Chrysanthemum makinoi, assembly GCA_910596185.1. Classification (NCBI taxonomy): domain Eukaryota; kingdom Viridiplantae; phylum Streptophyta; class Magnoliopsida; order Asterales; family Asteraceae; genus Chrysanthemum; species Chrysanthemum makinoi. Next base: position 261,076,965 of record OU343224.1, on the reverse strand, counting down.
CTGTGGTTTTGGTGTTTAGGGTCAACCATGCCGAGCTCTAGGCAACAAGACTATCAAGATATGGCACGCTACATACCGACATCCCCCAATGTAACATATTGGTTTTCATGAACACATAACAAACACTAGTATGGATCGAATGAGATAAAGAGTTTAGAGAGAGAAAGTAGAATGGGAGCCTTTCTAGAGAGAGAAAGTAAACAAAAGAAAGAATGTTAGATTCAGTGAAAGCTCCAACCCTCTACCTTGGGAGGTAGAGGGTATTTATAGTTACATACTACACGTCCTCCTTCGGACTGTGGATCAGACATACAGTGGGTAAAGACCCGTCCGTCCTCCACGGTGTTGCTCTAGACTAAATAACTAACTAAATAACTAGAAAATAACGTAATGTCTACGAGCTAACATATGCTAGACTAGAGTTGGGGTGACCGACTCTTCAACATGGAATTTCTAATTCCTAACAATCTCTCCCTAAGGGAGGTCACCCCATGTTTTACATTTTGAATCCTAGCATTCTATTTTGTCTTATGTTCTGAGCTCATAGACTTCAATCCTTCAAGTTCTGCAATCTTTGTGCTTTAGTAGTGACTCTTCATAGTCCGATTATTTTGTACTTTCAGTGAAGGCCTTTAACTGATCCACGTCTTGATGATCTTCGAGCTTTCTTAGAGATCATCAGCCACAGTAAATCTCTGGATCACCCTTTGTTGTGTTGCCATCATGTGATGTTGTGACTTTTGGACCGACATGCTCACACTTTCAGGATCATGACATCTTTCCATCAGAGTAGCGGAAGCCTTACTGGTTCATGATATTTGCAGTAGCTTAGCAGAAGCATAGAATAAAAATATCTGAGCCAGGTTATGTAGATATGCACTAGTCGTGATTTCTTCAATTAAGTGTGGATGCTGTGAGCATGCGGCTTTGGATTGACCCCTTAATTCTGATCAGTACGCAACCTTCCAAATGTACCTGCAAACAACAGTTAGCAATAAAACACACGAAAGTGTCTTTGATATCTTTTGTTGAATTGAGGTACACGGCCCACGGTTCCCTGTTGATCAGTACAAGTACTGCCTGTGATCAGGTATAATTCCGAAGAATCTCCTTGACAGGTTTCGCAGCTGTTCTAGCTGTTCTCAAACCGGAACGTCTCAAAGAAGACAACACGGAGTGAGTGAACCAGCGAATTGAGATTCACTGATTGATGAAAAATTTATTTGAAAACAATCGCGTATTGCTTGAAGAAAGAGTTTTGCAATACGACGAAGGTTTTATGAGAAAGATCAATTTTCGATCAAAAATACTTTTTGTATTTGAAAAGAGTACACATTCGATGTGCTAGAGAAAAGAAGAGATTCGCACATCGAACGGTTTTTCCAAAAGTAATTTTTCAATCCGAGATAATTTTTGTGTTTGAAAATGAATACACATTCGATGTGCTAGAGAAAAGAAGATTTGCACATCGAACGGTTTTTTCCAAAAGTATTCGTTAATACAATTCCTGGACCAAGGTTGATTCAAGAGTGAATCGCCCCATTGTTTCTATCCAGTTGTCACAAGTTTGATCTTTTAGAAAAGATCTCACATGTCACCTACCAAGAGCTTGTTTGATGTTGGCTCTAGAAGGATTTCCATCTTCATCGTGAATATATTTACATATCACTCGGATGTTCTGGCAATACCACAAGGATAATGCATAGGACTCTTAATATATACTTATTTTCCACTTTGTGTGAAACAGCAAGTCTTCATTATTTTTGTGTCCTAATGAGATATTGTGAATGATCTCTTGGCTCTAGCCTCAATTGTGCACATTTGGTTCCTATGCCGGAGACTAGGGAGAGGGTCTCCTTCTTCAATATCAACAGTCTCTAAGAGAGAGTCGATAGCTTATGTAGGTTCCCCGTGAGAATGAAACAAGCCCTTTTAAGAGGAACTTGAGTAGCTTGGGAAGTTGTAGTGCAGTGTGTCACTAGGTCCATGACGTATTGTTTTCAATACCAGTGTTACCTTGGTAACCACCAGTAGCATATGAATTAAACCCGGTTTCTGCCCTAAGGTTGAATTATTGGAGGGCTATTTCTTTTCACCCTTTTCATATTCATTTCTTTTTCATTCTTCAACCCCTTCAGTGCTTACCGAGACTTCATTACTAGAACCTTGTTGGGTTTGTTCCAGTACTAGCTCTGTCTCAGTCAGCACTCTTCCCATATTCTCACTTTTCTCTTTTTTTCATTATACCTAAGGACTTCTACACTATCTACTGGATTGTCCCTGGGTAGATCCCTCCAGCTCTGGCGGGATCGTGGGAACGAATACCTAACCTAACCATCCTTATATCACCATGCATAATGTAAATTGGTCGGTCTTTTGGTATTGTTCTTTCCTTCTTGAAACCAATTGAAAAATTATTTGGAAAATCAATCAAGGTACTTATGATATAATATCAAAGCATTTTGTACCTAATTGTTTTGATCATTTAGAAATGCTCCCCCTCAACATGTGCATATGATTATGAAATTGTTTAGCACATGGAGGCAAGAGTTCTTTTGAAATAATTTCTTTGATCACAATTTCCTTAGAAAAAGCCTTTTGATTTTCTTGGTAAATTCCCCCCCTCAATATGTGCGTTGGATATTTGAAAATTATTTTGCACATAGATGCAAGAGGTTTTTGAAGTACTTTTCACGCTCACACTGCCATATAGAAAACCATTAGAAAATCAATCAAGGTACTTTATGTTGAAACATATAAATCTTTGTACGTTGAAAGTTTATTTTCTTTTGAAATGCTCCCCCTCAATATGTGCTTCGAGATTCGAAAGAGTTTAACACATATGGGAGAGCAGCCTGCACTTTTGAATCAAATCGATCATCATTTATCAGATTTCATAATTAAATCACAAATTCTCCCCCGATCAAAAATATCAAACCCTTTAAGATTTTGGATCCCAAGTGATTTAACAAGGTTTGGAAAACATGGGAGAATATGTGTCCTTGTTTAAATACTCTTCTGGTTTATGGTTAAATGCTCCTCAACAATCATGTGCATTATGTATTTCAAAATCGTTTGGCACATGAGGGAAGGAGTGCTTTTGAAACAATCACCCTTTAAAACCGATTTGAGATTTAAATCACGATCTCTCCCCCGATCAAAAATTTCAAACCTTTTGAGATTTGTGAACCCAATTGATTTAAATCATTTAAAAATTTTAGGGGAAAGATGTGGCAAGATATAATTTTTGAAATTGACTTATGAGGACCAATTATAGACATTAAAGATTGTTAGTGTTAGGTATGATAGTTTTTAAGAGATCTTTAAGTAAAATAAAACAATTTCACAATTAAACAAGAACAGAAAAAATTTCATTTTGAAAGATCTTTGGGTTTTAAAGAAAATCATACCATGACATAACATTAAATCTTTAGAACACCACTTTAATTCGTACGAGCCGGACTTGATAGATGAAATATCGTTTGAAAATATTTTATTTTAAATCACTCTCCCCCTCAATCGATGACCATAGTCATTGATTGAGTGACTTAAGTTTTGATAAGATGAAGTCCGATGATTTCCAAAATTAAGTCCAATTTATTTTCAAAACAATATTTTTCCATTTTCAAAACAACATTTTCAAAATTGTTTTAAGAAAAATGGTAGCAACCACTATTTGTCCTGCACAAAGATACGTTAGGTGGTTGAGCTGCTTTTGTTGTTGTTGCTGGAGGTTTGGAAGAAAACCATCTGCTGATGCAGTGAGACCTCTTACGTTGCATTTTTTCATGCCAACTCTCCATAGAGGTCAAATTAAGCTCCGTTTCTTCATTTGATGATGAAGAAAACCATCTCCTGATGCAGTGAGACCTCTTACATTGCATTTTTTCATGCCAACTCTCCATAGAAGTCAAATTAAGCTCTGTTTCTTCATTTGTCAACCCAAGATATAGTTACCCTTTCCTTTCGGCATCCAATCATCTTCATTTGTGGGATCCGGATCGGGAACATTCTTTTATACCATGATATCTGCATACGTTAGTCAACACAAACATATATATAGTGGTCGACATCACCCAAACAACAATCGACTAATAAAAGTCAATTCAACATATCAATCAGATCATATAAAGCATGGGAATAATGTGTTTATCAAACTCTAATCATCTAATCCTATCAATCATATCCTAGGCACCTAGTCCTTCGACGTAGGTTAACATGTTTTACATTGAAGTATATAGGATACTTGGATAAGCCCGTTAGATGATATAAATATGAAAACATTCTCCCCCTCAATCAATGACTCATTCTCTGAAAAGTTTTAAAAGCGCTGAAGTCATTGATTGAGTTTTGCAAATTTATGAAAACACTGATTCTGATTGATTTTTAAGCAACTCATTTACCACCAATTTGAAAACAACAAATATTTTTCTGAAGAATCTTAGAAGGAAAAACATTTGTGTTGGAACAACAGTCTTTTTGACGACATGCTTTCCTTGTTTTGTTTTGGGATAAGTGCACGATATTTTTGAAAATTTGTTTTAGCGCAGCACTTTTCTTCTTTAAAGAGCGGGTTGCTATCTGAAATAATAGCAAACCATAGTTTTAAGCACGGGTTACAGTCTGAGGTAACTACAAGCCATTTGATTTGTGACATGTTTTGGAAAAGAATATTTACACATCCTGCTCGAACTTCATCTATTGTCCCGTGCCATTGTTGAATGACATTTCTAAGACCGTAAATGTTATCGATACCAGAAGACATGTCTTGAGAAAACATATTTTTGGTCTTTTTCAAATTTTTTGATTTTTTATGGGTTTTTGATGATTTTATATTTTTCTATATTGTTTTTGTAGGTTTTATATTTTTGTATTTTGCTTTTAGAAAAATATATACACAGATAGAGTAGATGATATAGTTTAAGAAGATGATGATACGAGTACCGAGATAAGGATATCGAGCAGCCTCGTTGTAGAAGATAGAAGTCATCATCTCTTAAACATTCACCACCAAAGCTTCCAAGGCTCTTGAATCGAAGAGAGAAATTGAGCCATTTGAAAGTGAGACTTTGGTAGCTTCCCCCTAAACCGAAAATCCATTAGATGAGCAGATTTGAAGCTCTATTTCAAGCTTGCCTTAGCCAGGTGCACAGAGAAGCACACCATTATCATAAATCCCGCTGCTTCTTTTAAGAACGATAATCGAGATTCTTCGTTCGGGGTTATATCATCAACAAGAACAGCAACGTATCATCCCACTCTTTAAATTTCTTCTCATATTTCATTACCACTGAAGTCTGAAGCGATGCATCCCCAAAAAGTTGTCAAGATACCACTTCCCCCAAGTAGATGAATTGATGCAGTTAGTCTCTTAGACTAGAGCTCACGAACCCGAATACACATATACCCGAAGACAGAGAAACTTATACCATCGAAGTAGCAGATTAAGTCCAATAGCCAAAGAATAACCCGATGTATACTTTTCTCTCCCCTAAAGAAAGTGTATGAAGCTCAAGAACCCGAAGTACGAATACCCAAGAGAGAATAACCGATAACATTGAAGAAGCAGGGCGAATCACTGATTATCTCTGCGGATGACTATCTCTGCGGATGTCAACTCCGGAATAAGTGATTATATCTCTGAATCACTAATTAAGCACTCAAGTGAAACAGCTGAGCGTCCCCAATGTACACAATCTCTCTCCCCTGATGATTGCGATAGCATTGAAATCATCACACACTTGTGTACCTCTTTTATCACCAGAAACTAACTCTTCCATCTCTTCCCCTACATAGTTGGAATAAGAACACTAAACGCCATGAGTCAAACCTTGAGATTCTCTGCGGTAATGACATTAGTCTTCCCGGGATATCTTCAATCACTTAGAAGTATTAAGTTTATCAATGTTTATTCGCGTTTAGATGCGTGTCTCCTTCCCCCTTGCTAGTTTTGATACTTCAGAATCAGCAACACATTATAAGCCCATGTACTCGAAATCTTTTGAGAAGAGTACTTGAAGTCTTGTGGGAATCAACTTGCTGAAGAATCATTTTGAGCAAATCTAATTGGTGATTAAATCTGACATTTCACTCTCCCCCAATTAGTGCTCTCCCCTAAATCGACAATCTGTTTGATAAATGCCCAGATTAAGAAGAAGTCTTTAGATAATCAAATGCAATTCGTCTTTTAGTCTTCTAACATGGAGCAAAAAATGTAGAACCGACTGTAGACTCGACCTTCTTCAAGATTGTCCAATTAGGGAATAGAACGTTAACATCTTCAGCTCACCAAATGCATTTCCGATAACTTACATATAGCAAATTCCCTTTACTCAAATCCCTCCCAATCAAACAAGAACAGAAAGATGTTCATCAAGGAAATTAGCTCCGCAACTGGAAGCACTTTTGTCATCAATCAAATCAGCCCGTGTGAAGATGCCAACCAACGGCTCTTTGAAGAAAACTGCATGTAAAGATGACCAGATAAGAAGAATCTCGGTTCTTACATGAGTTTGGAGCCGTTTGACCATTTATTCTCATATATCAATCAACCATGCAGTACATTCACACTTCTTCTCCCCCTCAAGAAATGCATACGGAGTTGCCATTCTTGATTGAATAAGTGAAAATCATCCAAATGTATTCTATTCACACTTCTCCCCCTTAAGGTAGCATATGATGTCGCCATCGTCATTATAATTGAGCAAGTGGAATAAGAAAACAATCAACGGTAGTCCGGTTCACTTGATAATTGAAAGCGCATCGAAAAAGCATGAAGCATGTTGATGAGAATGGTCATAATTGAGAAGATTTCTCTTCTTTAGAAGATAAAGCGCACTGAAGCATACACTTTTATTTTCTTTAGAGTACGAGGCTTGAACTATTGTGTTCAAACGTCATAAGAAGATTTCTCTTCTTTCCAAGATAAAGCGCACTGAAACGTACAATTTTCTTTTCTTTTCTTTAGAGTACGAGGCTTGAACTGTTGTGTTCAAACGTCACAATGTTGAAGTACGAGGCCTGAACTGATGTGAACAGACATCATAGCAGATTGAATATCAAGGTTGAGTTATTTGAACCCGTGAGTTATGAGATATCAATCCATTTGTTATCCATACTTTAAGCCAGTCCATGTAGTGAAGGATCAAAGTGTCTGCAACTGAGTAGGGAATACCTGCACTAACATTACAAGCTTGATTGCATATATATTGTTTAGTGACATTAGTATCCAAACCCTTTGGGGTTTCACTGTCAACCTAGATATTGCCATCGGTAAACAGCTTTCCGGTAGGTATCCACCTAAGTCCAACATCCTTAAACATTCTACCAGACAGTATCCACTTATGGCAAGGTCTAGGATTGTTGATATTCTTATGCACAGTGGAAGACTTATTGGTATTCCTAGACTCCACAGATTTAGCAGTTGAGATCCATCTAGGTGGAGTTTTAGGTTTGTTTTGCTTCATGACATATTGAACCTTAGCCATGTTAGTAGTATTAGTGGATTGTACCTTAGCATGTGAGTTAGGAAAATGTTTCTTATTCGGAAAAGACTCAGAATTTCTAATTTCATTTTCTACATTCTTTGCATTCTTCTTCATATAACTACTCTTAGATGCAAGCCAACCCCTAGTCTTTTGAGTGTTCATAGGTAATGGTTTACTACTACTAGTAGTGCCTTGAAATCTCGTGAAATTCATCATCCTAGGTATTGCACCTAAAATTCCGTTTTTCGAATCTGTGCCTTTTTCCTAGCTTCTTCTAGATAATAGTTCTTCCACAAGTCATTCATATCATATGAATTCTGGGTTTTAATGCTTGGTTTTGACACTGTTTTCGAACTAATCCTAGAGGTGCTGGGAGTAGAAGTATCTACTTGTTGAGGGTTAACGGAGCTAGAAGCATTATTCTTAGATAACTCAGGTGAAGTGACTGGTTTTGACAAAATGTGTATCGTATCAACTTGGGAGGCAAGCCTTGTCTTTAAGGATTTTGTTCTTTCAAATATAAATGCAGTAGGCTGCCTAACAACGGACCGGTCTCTAGTGGGATGAGAAACTGGCTTCCCCAAGGTTAATGGTTTTGTAAACTTAGTGTTCACACTTTTCCCTTCGGTTTTTCTAAGCTCATTCTTTAAGGAAACAATAGCGAAAATCTTTTCCTGAAGTTGAGCTTTGAGTTCATCAATTTTTGCTATCAAAGAGTTTGTTTGTTCCATTGACTTAGTTCTAGCTTCTTTGACAGAGTCACTTAGTTCTATGTGATGCTTTCTCAAAATCTCATTTTCCTTTAGTAATTTCGCCACACAAACCGATAATTCATCATTTCTCATTTGAATATCATCAATAGTGTTAACATCAGAATTACTTGTGACCAAATTACTTTTCACATGCATATTAGATATATGTTTCTTCAAATTGTTGATAGTTGACTCTTTGTCTTGAAGCTGAGCTTTCAAAGTGTTAATTTTAAAAAGTGCACGGAATTCAGGTAGTTCCGGATTTTTACATGGTTTGTTAAGTTGAAAACTTTCTACTTTACTCTGTATCGCAATTTCAGGTGAAATGCAATGTTTTTCAAGATTTGATAATTTGTTTGAAAGTTCATCAAAAGCCTTTTTATCAACCATATCTTTTGTTTTGAAACACTTAATCTCAGACTCAGCCTCAGTTACAAAACATTTATCAAAGTCATGTTCAGCATCATGATCAGTTTGTTTAAGTACTTTAGCAGATGCACTATGTTGAACAGTTAAGGGTACCTCATTACATGACACCTGTTTAATTATCGGTCTGATATCTGCATCCACATCATGTGTAACAAGAGTCACTGGACCGCTGGCTGTGTCAACCTTATCTATCTCTGAGCATCTATATTCAGTGTCAACCGATCCATCTTCTGGTGCTTTACCCGACTCAACACTACAATATTTTGATTGTGCCCGACATTCATTCCCCTTTCTGATTACTGCATCTACTTCTTGTGTGTTAGGAGTAACTGAACAGCTAGTTACATCATTATTTGTTGTCTTTGACATTCTGCATTCAGCAACACCCGATTCTTCAACTGATACATTACCCCACTCATCACAACTTTCATCAACTACACGGACTCTCATCTATTTTTCCTCTTTCTGAGTAACTTCCTCAATATACTTATCCACATTATCCATGAGATGGATAAGTGTCTCTATGAACACGCAAATTTCCATTCCAGTGTGTCTCTTGAAAGACATTTCAGTCATGTCTTGATCATAATCTGATGTAAATTCCCCACTGATGAATGACTGAAATTTTGTGTGGATCACCTGAAGTGCAGCTCTAGAACTATCTTCTTGAACCTTTTCTTTGACAAGTTGTTGTTCCAATTGTTCTAAGTTTAATAGTAATGTTCCAATTTATGTGGATAAATCTTGACGGAAAAGAGCATTGCACGTTCGTTCCGTACCAAAAAGTAGAAGTAACATGAGGTGTGAGTGAAGTTGTTGATAGGGTATAATGCAGCATTCCTTTTGCATGGCATTCTGTAGCATTAGCAGGTGCAATTCATTCTCATTGTACTCAGAACATGAAGATCTCACATCCTCATTGATTAATTCAAACATCTTTAATCGTTCAGTGTAGCATTTATTATCATTGTTGTCCACAGCATCATACAATTTAAGCACTTCTAAAATCACTGAATCAGGAGTGTAAGACATGATGTTGCTGTGTACACGAGATTTTACAAGTCTGTGATTTAAACCGAGAAATTGAATCTTTCACGGGATTTCACTAAAATCAAGACCAAACCGTTAAGCAATGACCAATAGAACGAGTTAAGATGACTGATGGATCAACACAGTGATAGAAAATTGTGTGTTAGGACATATGATTGTTTGTAGGGTTAGCAAAGATGTTGTTTGGTTGAGATTTGGATTGGTTGATGCACGTTTTTTCGGAGAATTTCAGGTCTAAAAACTTAAAAACCTCAATAACTTCTGTTCGGAGCAGATTTAGGCCTCGAAGGTTTTGTTCATTTGGCATGCCATTCTCCCCATTCTCACGGTCTTTTTGATGGGTAGAATGCTGAAAACGGAGTTACGGTTCAAAAGTTATGGCCGTTTGAAGTTTTGTCGAGAAAAGTCAACAAAACGCACTGATGAAATGGTCAAACCGCACTTTTGTCAAACTGAAGATTATCAAACCGCTTCTAACAATCCTCTTATGACAAATCACTTCAGTCAGAATGTTTATAAGACAAATCGCTTCACACACAAGTCGCTAGAATGACAAGTTGCTAGAAAGCCAAGTCGCTAGAGGGACAAATCGCTAGAGAGACAAGTCGCTAGAGTGACAAATCGCTATAGATACAAGTCGCTAGAGTGACAAATCGCTAGGAAGACAAGTCGCTAGTGACAAAAAAGTACGTCCACTACCTTGTCCTTTTTGTCGTTTTGTCTCAAAAGACAAATCGCTTAGTGCACAAGTCGCTTCACAAAACACAGATAAGTCGCTTGAACATAGGGACAAATCGCTACGAAGAATTATGCAATGAGACTCAAGTCGCTTCCATGAAACTTTCAAAAACACCACTTTTCAATCCAAAAACAACTCAACCACGCTGATTCAAGCCTTCCAAATCAAAACCTAAGCACTTATAATGATTCTAAACACAAAAGTACAATCAAAATCTAAACTTAAACACTAGAAATGATCCAAATGATGCTAACCACTCTAAACTCATTCAAACCCAAAAACCTTATGAAAACCACTAGAAATCCAAGAACATGAAAGATGAATGATCAAACCATGGCTCTTGATACCATTTGTAACATATTGGTTTTCATGAACACATAACAAACACTAGTATGGATCGAATGAGATAGAGAGTTTAGAGAGAGAAAGTAGAATGGGAGCCTTTCTAGAGAGAGAAAGTAAACAAAAGAAAGAAGGTTAGATTCAGTGAAAGGTGCAACCCTCTACCTTGGGAGGTAGAGGGTATTTATATTTACATACTACACGTCCTCTTTCGGACTGTGGATCAGGCATACAGTGGGTAAAGACCCGTCCGTCCTCCATGGTGTTGCTCTAGACTAAATAACTAACTAAATAACTAGAAAATAACGTAATGTCTATGAGCTAACATATGCTAGACTAGAGTTGAGGTGACCGACTCTTCAACATGGAATTTCTAATTCCTAACACCCAAGTCTTTGTGAGAATCAACTTTCTATGCCTTCTAACCATCAACGAACAAATATGCCCGGTATTTGTTCTCGAGTTCTACAAGAGTATAAGGATCATAAGAAATGAGGATGGAACCGTTTCGATCGCTTTTGTCATCAATGAACACAACTATACCTTCACCCTTGAAGAGTTTGCTCGGATACTTCGTATCCCTTGCCAAGGAGTATGCATGTATTCAAATGAATGGTCACTAGCCCACCTATATGACATGGTTGATGATCATTCGGTTTATTCCACACCTCTCCCAGATCCGACTACGGTAAGAGATATCGTCTTCATTTAAAGAGCCTCCCCGTCTCGGGTCACTAGGAAATCAAAGGTCATCTATAGGGATCCCTTCCAAATGAAGCTTTCGGAGATGTTCCCGTTGTACAAGAAATGGGAACTTGTGTTAAGGGAGAATGTCCTTTGTTTGGTGGGAAATAAGGATCATCCCAACGCTTGCCTAGTCTACATGATCTATTTTCTTGTCAATGGGACCCATTTCAACCTCGCCTATTACATGGTTAAACGGATGACAAGTGTGTCAAGGATGGACAAGATGGTGCTCCCTTATGCTATGCTCCTAACTCGCCTAGCCAATTTTGTCTTTGCTCTAGATCCATCTCCCTATACCGATGACCACTTTTTTAGCAACAAGGTCATGGTACCCTTGTCCGATGAGAAGACTACAAGGTTTATGGTTGAAGGCAAGAGACCTCATCCAATGACGGACTCATCCGAAGAAAGGGAGGGAGAAGGAAGCAACCCTATAGGCAACTACCAACTTGACCCCGTGGCATACATTGAGCAATTGCCGGACATCCCAAGCCCATCTTAAGAACTTCAATAAACGAAGGGGATGTTTAAATGTCTTGCCAACTTTCTTATGGAGAAGAAGAAGAAGTAGGCTTCAAGGGTTGAAAGGTGAAGCTTGGAGCCGCTGGAGGAGAAGTTTGAGTGAAATGGGAGGTAAGTTCGAGGACTTCAAATTCAAATAATGGTTTGTAAAAGATCTTAAAAAATATTTCTGTAACTTAGGACTTAGCATTAGTAGATGGCATGACGTAAACAATGACCTCCTAACTTAGGCGACCCTAATGAGAATTTTACAACTACTTGATTAAAATCAAGAAGTCGGTCTTCCTCATATTTGCTTGCTTTTTAGTCACTCTTTGTCACACCCCCAAATTACCTGTTTTGCAGCGGAATGGAATTCCTGGGGATTGACTGTCATAGCATCACAATCACAGTTATATTGAACGACCTAAAGTGTCGTTTGGAAAATACATCGTTTGATTTAATAAAATAATCAGAGTTTACAAAGTAGGTCCCAAATGAAAATCATCTTGTGCGGAAATAAGTTGTTACAATTCAAACGATGTTTTAAAGTATGTAAAAACCCAAGTGAGAGGCAATCGTCACCCCACGACTCCATGAGGTGTCCAAATGCATGCCATGAAGTGAATGCCTTATATACTGAGATAAAACATGCTAAAAAGTGTCAACACAAAGGTTGAGTGAGTTCATAGAGTTTGAGTTGAAATGTAAAGCCTTTCAAAATCGTTTATGCAGCAAAGGCATTGTAAATCATTGAAATGTAAAGACTTTCAAAATCGTTTATGTAGCAAAGGCATTGTAAATCCACTCAGTTCCAAGTCCCGCCCATACAAACTTGCAACACTTTGTGTGTTCACCCCCTTGCCAGAATATGTATAGTTAATGTTCAAGTGCATGATGTCAAATGAATTCACATAATAGTGAATGGCTCAATGTATCGAATGCGTTTATGCAGCAAAGGCATTGTGAATCCACTCAGTTCCAAGTCCCGCCCATACAAAACTTGCAACCTGTGTGTTCACAACCCACTGCCAGAATATGTATAGTTTATGTTCCAAACATATGATGTCAAATGAATTCACAAAAATAGTGCATGACTCAATGTATCGAAATCGTTTATGCAGCAAAGGCATTGTAAATCCACTCAGTTCCAAGTCCCGCCCATACAAAACTTGCAACCTGTGTGTTCACAACCCACTGCCAGAATATGTATAATTTATGTTCCAAACATATGATTTCAAATGAATTCACCATAGTACCTAACTCAGCGTAGAACGATAGCACTTAATCAATAGCACTTAACTCGACGTAGAACAATAGCACATAATCCATAGCACTTAACTCAATTTATCAGTCGTCAACTGATTTAGACGTTATACGACGAGTACCGTCACGCAAACAAGAACAATTTATAAAGCATAACCTTTGATTTAGAAACAATGGTACTCATGATAAATTTAAAGTACTTATGAACGTAAATGAAAACAGTTTGAGCATGTATCTCCCCCAAAACAGTTATGAAAACAAGTAAAAGTAGGGGCCATGAAACTCACTTGGTAAACTGACGAAATGACAAGAGTGAGTACACTGAGGTATAATGTGATGCGTTATCCGGTACCTAGTACCAATGATATGATCTGATATGAGTTGCAATGTAATGTTATGCATGCATTTCGTATGTTATTTATACCATTTACGAGTTTTGAAATATTACTCGTCGTCGAAAAATACTCTTTTGACGTCTTGACCCTTCAAAAATGACTTTACATGTTTTTATATTAAAATGTCATCCTATAATGGTTTTATAATGATTTTTAGAGAAATTTCCACTTTTCGTCGCAAAACAATGTCGTCGGAATTTTTATGAAATTAACAAAAATGGCTTTGGAAAACTAGTCGTAAAATGGTGTACGTCTATCGTTAGAGAACGAACTCGACGGTTTTGGAAAGTTTGTATCGATATCTAAAAGTTTGATTCGGAGTTTTCGTCCAAAAGGTCTCGATCATAAAGATATTAATGGTTAAAGTTGGTGATTTTGCTAATGTCGGTCAGAAAATAAGTTTCGGCAAGTTTATGAAAAAGTGCATATCTTTGTCGTTTCAAATCCGTTTTCTACGTTTTATACGTCCTTAGCTTCGTATCAAAGTAAACTAATATAATTTTGACAAGTCGAAATAATTTGAGAAGCTTAAGGCTCATTTTTGACTCGGACCAAATAAAAATATGTTGCTGAAATTTCGGAAATAATATTTTCCGTCGTCAAACTTGTAAAATCCATAACTTTTTCCGTTATAAGTCTTTTTTTTATCCGTTCAAGCGGCCACGGATTCGTTTTAAAGTATGTTTTCTAAATATCTAGGCCAAAAATTCGTGCCTACTGTCGGATTTTCCAGAAAAACAAAATAAGGACAGAACACTTTTATAACTTGTCGAAAATAGTTTTTCTCGGACAAAACCTATTCTAATCCCTTCAAATCAACTCCAAAACTAATCTAATCCTACCATACACCTTCTTAGGGTGTCATGGGTTCCTAATCACCATCAAGACCAACCAATACCATGGGAGTAATTATAGGATGACCTTAGGTATATATATAACTTAAAAATCATGACATAAATGGTATAAATCACAATACTTGCATAAAAGCTCCAAAAATGATAAGAAACATATGAAATGAAAGAGGAAACATAAAAATGATGAAAACATGCTTACAAGAGAAATGAAGAGGCGTAGGTAACAAGGATAAACTTAAATACTCTTGATTTTTATTTCAAAACCATATAAAGAGTATTATCTAGATTGTTATAACACTTGGACTTGAAAAACTTTTTGATCCCTTGATGAACCTCTTGAAGGCCGGTCTTGATGAAGAAAAACAAAGAGAGGAAATGTTTTCTTGACTTGGTGAATTATTAGAGATGAATGAATGCAATGTATGATTGAAATGTATATTATAGATGAAGTATAAAGTCTAACAATCAAGAAAAATGTACCCACTATTAATTGCATCCCCATAGGGGCCGGATTTTTGGGAGGTCTTGTCTCTCAATTATATTTTTTTTTTTTTTTTTTATAAAATGTATATGATTTGTATACTTGTGTAATATTTATGTAATTTGTAAGAAAATGTAAGTAAAGTGTAGATAATTGTAACTTTTTGATACAAGTAAGTTTTTGATAGATCAAAATAGAATGTATTGAGATAATAAAAATTGTAAAAATACATTCCTTGTGAAAATTGAGTGATAAAATAATTATCGTAAAATTTTTAAGAAAAACATCGTAATAATTTAACTTTAACGATTAATATACCAAATAAATTTGAAACACTAGGAAAACTAAAAATATAGTTTTATGAACTAAATGTAAGTTTAAAAGAATACATCGGGATCATTTTTGAAAGTAACGGGTTAAATGTTTAAAATAATAACTCACGCGATAACGATTATTAAATATAAAAAATTACGCGATAAATGTGAAATGAAATGTCATGAATGAACTATCATGATGCAAATGATGTCAATGAAATGTAGACTAAACTTAGTCCATATGAAATGTACGTGATGTTATGATCATGAATTCGCCGCTAAACCTCCAAGGTTACGCGAATTTGAAACAAGTAAACCAAGTTTACTATAAATGTTGAAATTGTGAGACATGAATCGTGTCGAGAAATGACCTGAAAGTACGGGTTGTCACATTAAGCCATCAAAAAGGAATTCATCCCACGATTCAATCGTTTTAGGTCTATCGGGTTTAGGGTTTGATGAGGCAAGCCTTCCCATTCTCGAGCAAAACCCTCAAAAGACTTTTTGGTAACCGATTTTTACTTAATCCACAACTCATCAAACAAGAACTGTCATACGATTAGGCTAAATCGGTTTAGGTAACAACTTGTCTCTAGCTCGATCTTCGCAACTCATCAAACAAGAAGCTGTACGCGGATCAAACTGGAAACAAGTGGTTTGAAGAAAATCTTTTGAAAATTTGGCTCGATTACGGAATTGCTTACACATATAAGCCTACTACTCCCTTCATTGCATGATTCTTTCTGAATTAGACATAGGTGATCAGGCTATGTATAATTTAGGAGTAACTATGCAATGCTTGGACTAATCGACTCATATGTTGTTTGGTGTTAAGTCAACCGGTGTTAAAATTGTGATAGGGAATGACAGGGCATTCTCCACATTGGAGTATGAGGAAAGGATAATGGGATGGGTATTTAAGGGCATCCATGTGACAGTCGATATGAAATGAAAGTAAATAACTCGAAAAATGTACGTAAAAACCGCATGTAAAGTGAACATGCACTTATGATGAAATGATGAGATGCTATGATGATGTAGTTATAGTCTAGGGTCAATGATGCACCCTAGTTCTCTATAACCGAAGCTCTGATGCCAATCTGTCACACCCCAAATTACCTGTTTTGGGCGAATGGAATTCGGGGATTGACTGTCATAGCATCACAATCACAGTTATATTGAACGACCTAAAGTGTCGTTTGGAAATACATCGTTTGATTTAATAAAATAATCAGAGTTTACAAAGTAGGTCCCAAATGAAAATCATCTTGTGCGGAAATAAGTTGTTACAATTCAAACGATGTTTTAAAGTATGTAAAACCCAAGTGAGACGCGTCGTCACCACGACTCCATGAGGTGTCCAAATGCATGCCATGAAGTGAATGCCTTATATACCTGAGATAAAACATGCTAAAAAGTGTCAACACAAAGGTTGAGTGAGTTCATAGAGTTTGAGTTGAAATGTAAAGCCTTTCAAAATCGTTTATGCAGCAAAGGCATTGTAAATCATTGAAATGTAAAGACTTTCAAAATCGTTTATGTAGCAAAGGCATTGTAAATCCACTCAGTTCCAAGTCCCGCCCATACAAAACTTGCAACCTGTGTGTTCACAACCCACTGCCAGAATATGTATAGTTAATGTTCAAGTGCATGATGTCAAATGAATTCACATAATAGTGAATGGCTCAATGTATCGAATGCGTTTATGCAGCAAAGGCATTGTGAATCCACTCTTTCCAAGTCCCCCATACAAAACTTGCAACTTTGTGTTCACAACCCCTGCCAGAATATGTATAGTTTATGTTCCAAACATATGATGTCAAATGAATTCACAAAAATAGTGCATGACTCAATGTATCGAAATCGTTTATGCAGCAAAGGCATTGTAAATCCACTCAGTTCCAAGTCCCGCCCATACAAAACTTGCTACCTGTGTGTTCACAACCACACTTGCCAGAATATGTATAATTTATGTTCCAAACATATGATTTCAAATGAATTCACCATAGTACCTAACTCGGCGTAGAACGATAGCACTTAATCAATAGCACTTAACTCGACGTAGAACAATAGCACATAATCCATAGCACTTAACTCAATTTACCAGTAGTCAACTGATTTAGAACGTTATACGACGTAGTACCGTAGCACGCAAACAAGAACAATTTATAAAGCATAACCTTTGATTTAGAAACAATGGTACTCATGATAAATTTAAAGTACTTATGAACGTAAATGAAAACAGTTTGAGCATGTATCTCCCCCAAAACAGTTATGAAAACAAGTAAAAGTAGGGGCCATGAAACTCACTTGGTAAACTGACGAAATGACAAGAGTGAGTACACTGAGGTATAATGTGATGCGTTATCCGGTACCTAGTACCAATGATATGATCTGATATGAGTTGCAATGTAATGTTATGCATGCATTTCGTATGTTATTTATACCATTTACGAGTTTTGAAAATATTACTCGTCGTCGAAAAATACTCTTTTGACGTCTTGACCCTTCAAAAATGACTTTACATGTTTTTACATTAAAATGTCATCCTATAATGGTTTTATAATGATTTTTAGAGAAATTTCACTTTTTAAATCGCAAAACAATGTCGTCGGAATTTATATGAAATTAACAAAAATGGCTTTGGAAAACTAGTCGTAAATGGTGTATCGTCGATCGTTAGAGAACGAACTCGACGGTTTTGGAAAGTTTGTATCGATATCTAAAAGTTTCAATTCAGGAGTTTTCGTCCAAAAGGTCTCGATCATAAAGATATTAATGGTTAAAGTTGGTGATTTTTGCTAATGTCGTGCAGAAAATAAGTTTCGGCAAGTTTATGAAAAAGTGCATATCTTTGTCGTTTCAAATCCGTTTTCTACGTTTTATACGTCCTTAGCTTCGTATCAAAGTAAACTAATATAATTTTGACAAGTCGAAATAATTTGAGAAGCTTAAGGCTCATTTTTGACTCGGACCAAATAAAAACATGTTGCTGAAATTTCTGAAAATAATATTTTCCGTCGTCAAACTTGTAAAATCCATAACTTTTTCGTTATAAGTCCGTTTTATCCGTTCAAGCGGCCACGGATTCGTTTTAAAGTATATTTTCTAAATATCTAGGCCAAAATTCGTGCCTACTGTCGGATTTTCCAGAAAAACAAAATAAGGACAGAACACTTTTATAACTTGTCGAAAATAGTTTTTCTCGGACAAAACCTATTCTAATCCCTTCAAATCAACTCCAAAACTAATCTAATCCTACCATACACCTTCTTAGGGTGTCATGGGTTCCTAATCACCATCAAGACCAACCAATACCATGGGAGTAATTATAGGATGACCTTAGGTATATATATAACTTAAAAATCATGACATAAATGGTATAAATCACAATACTTGCATAAAAGCTCCAAAAATGATAAGAAACATATGAAATGAAAGAGGAAACATAAAAAGGATGAAAACATGCTTACAGAGAAAATGAAGAGGCGTAGGTAACAAGGATAAACTTAAATACTCTTGATTTTTATTTCAAAACCATATAAAGAGTATTATCTAGATTGTTATAACACTTGGACTTGAAAAACTTTTTGATCCCTTGATGAACCTCTTGAAGGCCGGTCTTGATGAAGAAAAACAAAGAGAGGAAATGTTTTCTTGACTTGGTGAATTATTAGAGATGAATGAATGCAATGTATGATTGAAATGTATATTATAGATGAAGTATAAAGTCTAACAATCAAGAAAAATGTACCCACTATTAATTGCATCCCCATAGGGGCCGGATTTTTGGGAGGTCTTGTCTCTCAATTATATATTTTTTTTTTTTATAAAATGTATATGATTTGTATACTTGTGTAATATTTATGTAATTTGTAAGAAAATGTAAGTAAAGTGTAGATAATTGTAACTTTTTGATACAAGTAAGTTTTTGATAGATCAAAATAGAATGTATTGAGATAATAAAAATTGTAAAAATACATTCCTTGTGAAAATTGAGTGATAAAATAATTATCGAGTAATTTTTAAGAAAAACGTCGTAATAATTAAACTTTAGCGATTAATATACAAATAATTTGAAACACTAGGAAAACTAAAAATATAGTTTTTATGAACTAAATGTAAGTTTAAAAGAATACATCGGGATCATTTTTGAAAGTAACGGGTTAAATGTTTAAAATAATAACTCACGCGATAACGATTATTAAATATAAAAATTACGCGATAAATGTGAAATGAAATGTCATGAATGAACTATCATGATGCAAATGATGTCAATGAAATGTAGACTAAACTTAGTCCATATGAAATGTACGTGATGTTATGATCATGAATTCGCCGCTAAACCTCCAAGGTTACGCGAATTTGAAACAAGTAAACCAAGTTTACTATAAATGTTGAAATTGTGAGACATGAATCGTGTCGAGAAATGACCTGAAAGTACGGGTTGTCACACTCTTAGATACCATGCTTGATATACCTTGCTTACATACATGATTGATTGATGTAGAAACGATTAGGTTTGTAATTTGTTAAGAAGTGCAAAATTTGTACAGATTCTGTGAAGCTACTAGTCAGCAGTAGTCGGATCCCTCTTATGAAGGATCCGTGGGATCCGGGTGAACAGATATGGGATTTCTACACTCTGACACAAATCCAATCTTCCAGATCTTAGTAGACTAATTAAACATGTTACTTTAGGATCACTTAAGTCCTCCTTAAACTCAGTTGGTCTCACATTCACTCATAACTAACTTAGGATCACTTTCAAGGTGTTTTTGATTTATCGTTTCATCAAAACTCACCATATTTCCACTCTAATGCTCACACATTGATTGTCTCATCTCAAAACACCTAGCTTGATTGTAAAACCCATATTTTTGAACATGTTAAAATACCCTTTTAATCTCGAACCTATAAAAGACGTTTAATTATTAAACGTATCACATTACGACTATCACTAAAGTATTTAAATCGTTAACACCCGAACAAATAAAAGTAATACGAAAATAATACTTACACTAGAATAATATCTACACATTATATTGTCACACGTTTTCATTTTTTTTATCTTGTCCCTAGCCGAATAAAATATAGTGCACAAACGTATCGAATTGTGCTTCATGTCCAGGTTCATGATTGGCTTAACATTGGCAAGTTTTCATCTAATTTCCTTAATTTTTGGTATTTTCCTTTTTTGAAACCCTCCCCTCTCGGTTTCAATAGAACCGAATATCACACAAAATAAAATTTTCAAACCCTAACACAAAACAAACGGCTAGACTTCTTTTTCTCCAATTCCTGTCGATCAAGGAGATCAAACAGGAAACACCAACACACACACACACATACAAATCGATCCAGGAGGGCTGCAAGGCTAGAAGAAATCGAGCAAGGGTAATAAGGGTTGTTTCTCTTTGATTGGCTAGGGTTTAGAATCGGGTATTAGGTTTTGTTTGTGTCCTTCCTTTGAGTTTCTGCCCAAGGTACCATATTCTTTGATTTCTATTACTCATAACCGACTTAAAATATTCAGGAAATCATGTTTGAATCATATTAAATTCGTTATATGGATATATGTTTATGAAAACTAAAACCAAATCACATAAAATCATGTTAATGAAATCGTATACATGTATGTGTTATAATCGTATGATGATCATGTTTTATGGCTGTGATTATAAGCCCTAATCTGAACTTTAATGACAATTTAATTATGATATAAAACCTAGAAACCCTAGGTAAATTAGGGGTGATTAGGGTGTAAAAGGGTTAGGATTTGTCTGTGTATTTTTGAGTTGTTTTATTCATAAAAACTATAACGGGTGTGTATAAAATTCATGAGGCGGATATTATGAAATTTTAAGCATGTAAAGATGATATAAAAACAGATAGTCTAGCTTACATGGGTCATGGGAGCGTTTGGAATAAGTAAAACATGTGATACATCCACTTTAGACGGGTTTTTGGTGGGAACTGTTTTGGAGGCTGAATTTGAGAACCTTGTAACTTGAGTTTCATAAAAGTTAAAATCTAGGTTTTTGTTGGAAAACTTATTTTATGTCTTAGTTAATTTTACAAAGTGTTTTGGTCGAATTTGGAGTTTTCTAAGTCGTATTTTTGAATTTTGCAAGATCATGTGTCAAAGCTGATTTTTTTATTTTCAAACCATAAGGAATTGGGAGCTCTCCTTTTACATGAGTGACATTTAGGATATAAATGAATTTCTAGGATTTTTGGGAATTTTTCCAAAGTGTCTAAACAGGTCTAATAAGCGTAAACGTTTGATGTGTATTTCCTGAACACTTTCTGGGTAGGTCTGGACTTATGATTTTCCATAGGTCATTTGACCTGGAAATAAAATCCCCCAATTTTTTGAAAGTCTCTTAACTCATATGGGAACCCCTGAGAATTTCCTTGATTTTATTTGAGCTAAGTAAGTATTTTATAAGAATAGCTAAAGTCTGGTCCAGATTCGAAATACTAAAAGACAGAAACTTATGAACTTGAAACTAAGTATAAATGGGAGATAAGTTAAGCATGATTTATAAATGGAACACATATGTGATTTATGATATGTCCTAATGTAGATTTAGTGAAGCAGGAACGTTGAACTAGCTTGTGTGCCTTACTCTTACGCACACACATTTGTGGTACAGATATTCTGACCTTATCTCTTGAGGTTTCTCATGATTCGTACACATCTTTTTGATATTAGCTTTGACTATTATGCCTTTGCTCTGAGCCCTACTATTATGGCTTTCTTATATGATCTGGTATTTTGCCTTATTGGACATTTTCTATGCACCCTTTAGATTGGTGAACCTTTGATATTGAACCTTTCTTTGAATCTTTGATATGAACTTTTATATTATGACTTTGCTTTGACCCTTCAATTTGATACCCGAGCCAATATGTTTCCTAGCCATGAAGGTAACATGGCCATGTCATTGATGCACCAATGGCATGACTCTAGTGTGGTTGAGTGATGTTCCACACCGTCCTTTTTTATGATATTATGCGCGTTTACATTATGATTATGGCCACTATGATTTGTACAGGGGCGTATGGATGCATCCTAGATTTGTTATGATATGATATGATATGATTTATATGGTGACTGGTGCTGTGTGCAATACACGCCTTTCATAATTCTGGGAGCTAGCTACTCTATGGTTATTTATGATATGATATGATTTGATATGTTTGGGCTCATGGTAGATTTCTGACAACCTTTACACTTTCGATACACCTATATTTTACCTTATGTTATTCCACAATGCACCATATTCTGTATTTCTCATCTTTAGCTTCCCGTTGATTACTCATTCATTCAGTATCCTTATGGGATTCATCCGACTACCATACTATACTCTAGTTCATTTGATTTGTCATACTCTTATTCCATTTTAGTTTTCTATCAAGCTTATACTTCAAACTATCATTCCATTCACTTACCGAACCATTATATGATTATTGGATTCATGTGTTAAGTATGCTATTATATGATTTATGTGACTATCCGTATACCCTACTATTACATAACATATGTGACTATCTGTTACCATGCTATTATGTGACTAATTGATTCACCCGTTTGCCATGCTAGTTTGTAATTATCTGACTCGTCCGTTTACCATGTTATACCTCGTCAGTTACTTTTGTGGGCTATGATTGTCATTTAGTATTCCTATTTGCTATTTGTGACTACCATGCTTGTACTTCTGTTTGGTACTTTCTGATGCTTATGTTGTTAGTTCGACATAGTAATTGATGTTTACTTGCCTTGTTGATCTGTCATGTTTACACTTCTGTTTATGCTACTGTTTGATAACGGAAATGGTTCAACTTATGTTGTCTGTCTAGTTGACTTGTTTAGTTGCCATGCTATGTCCTTGTTTAGTTAATTCATTCAATTATGATGTTCATTCTGTATTCCTACCTGATACATGATGCTACCATGTTTATACTGTTGTTAGTATTTCCACTGTTTATGATATTTGTTATGTTATTAACTGTGGGTTATCTTACTTGTGTGATTTCCATGCTTACATTCAATTTAGTTTCTTCCGCCTGCTTATAGAATTCAGCATAGCTTATATATATATATATATATATATATATATCTGATTATCTGATTTGTTGTTTTGCTATATTTATGATTGTTAGCCTTAATAGTTTATATTAGAAGTGATGGTCATTCACGATTAGGAACTTTGTAACGTGTGTTAGATATTGTGCTAGAATAGTCAACGGGCTCGTGGATTGGACTAAGCTAAATGGCTAGGCGTTAGGATAAGCTTGCCTTGTATAAGTCCAAGCAACCCAATCCAATCCATGTCCAACCCACGAGGCCCATGAAAAGCCTTTTAGGGCATCAAGTCCCTTGGACTATAAATACCCCTCAAATGGTCATTTGAGGGGTGTGCTTGAAAGTGTGTGTGTGTGTGTGTGTTTTCCTTTGAAGTAATACAACATATTGTGTTTATCTTATACTCTCACATACACGGATTTCATATCATTCAAGTCACCATCTCCTTAATCTTTCTTTCTTCTTAAGCATAACGTTTGTTTTTGTTTGTGTTAACGTGGTATTTGTATTGGTTTGTGATAAGGTTGATATATCTAAGGTCCTAACAATTGGTATCAATCGCCTAACAATGGTTTAGGAGTGTTTTGGTTGAAGTTTTTTTTTTTTGGTGTTACGCGTAGTTCAGTCTCAAGAGTGTCACGCTTAAAGCTTTAATTTTTGCACTTAAATCTTCAAGATTCTTATGGTCTAAGGTTTACAAAGTGTTAAAGATTCTAATTTTTGCAAAAAGTTCGAAACTTTACGTGTTTTAAATCATTTTTGAACTCGATTTTGGTTCATTGGTCATTTCTACTCGTAACTTTTATAAGCACTTTGGGTGAAAAAGGTCAACATTTTTGGGTTATTCGAGTGTTTTTAAGGATATCTGTGCAAGAGACATCGTTTGAATCATTGGAAATTTCTTACGAGTAGAAGTCAAAAAGTCAAAACCCTAGTTTTCTACTCATAACTTTTTGGTGAAGAATCTTCGAGCTTCAAAGGTTACTCAGTGCTTCCCTCACTTGGATAAGTGTGTGGAACACTTCGACTTGTGGATATCCCTTACGCTGTGACAGTGTAAAGGATTTTTGGTTTTTAACCTAAGTTTACGCATAAGCATAAACTCTTACGAGTAGAACTCTACGCATAAGATCACACTTACGCGTAAGGTTTTACGACTAAGTTTTTTTTTGTCTACGCATAAGCCTAAGGTTACGCGTAAGATACTTTCTACGCATAAGATCCTACGCCTAAGGAATCCTACGCCTAAGATCCTACGCCTAAGCTGCCTACGAATAATATCCTACGCCTAAGCCATCCTACTCGTAACCATTTCCTACTCGTAACTTATGTTTCTACGCCTAAGCTCTTTCTACGCATAAAGGTTTAATTTTTTTTTTTAATTTGGTTTAATTGTTGAGGAGACTAAACGTTCAATTTTTGAGGAGACTAAACGTTCAATTTTTACGCGAAATTCAAATTTTGGTTTAATTGTGAAAATTTTGGTCAAAAATTCAAATTTTTTGGCCTAAATTCAAAATTTTCGGGTCAAATTTGGCGTCAAAATTGTCATAACTCAAATTTTTCATACGACCTTAGAATTGATTTTTATAGTGAATTTCAAATTTTGGCTTCAAATTTTGGGCGAAAATTTTTTAGAACCAAGGTTACGAGTATGACTTTCAGAAACACCTCAACTGAGCTTAATCTTCATCAACCTCAACTCCTTTATCGTTGAATCGATCCTACATCAACTTTATCAGATCATACCTTCATCAATGGCAACTCAACAAAATATTCATGCAGCCAGTGCCGAAAACCGTCCTCCTATGTTGGAAAAAGGTGGTTATCTTCAATGGACAAGTCGAATGCTTCGTTACATCAAGACAAAAGCTAATGGAAAATTGATGATCAAATCCATTCAGGATGGACCCTTCATACCTCGACAAGTCCAAGACCCTAGAAATCCTGATGCAACACCTCCCGTCCCACCATTTTTTAGTCTTCAAAAAGACACTGAATACTCTGAAGAGGATCAGAAACAAGTCGAAGCAGATGACATGGCAATTCATATTATACAACTGGGTTTACCAAGAGACATCTTTGCTGCTGTAGACAGTTGTGAAACTGCTTTCGACATGTGGGAACGTGTTAGACGACTTTGTCATGGAACTGAAATCGGTCAACAAGACACAGAGAACAAGTTGCTAACTGCATGGGAGAAGTTTACATCTACTCCAGAAGAATCCATTGAATCCTACTATGGAAGGTTTTGTACTTTAATGAATGAGCTGATCAGAAACAAGTTGACACCCAGAACTATCGTGAGCAACATCAAGTTCTTGAACAATCTACCAGAAGAATGGGGACGATATGTCACTATTGTCAACCAAACAAAGGACTTACATCAAGTGAACTTTGATCAACTCAACGATTTTCTGAAACAAAACCAAAATGAAGTGAATGAAGTCAGGCAAGAAAGATTAGCAAAGAATCATGATCCATTAGCACTCATTGCAAAGACTCAAACTCCAGTGAATACACAACAACAAGCTTCATCATCTTCCACTAACAACAACTTGCAGCAATACATCCCTCAACAACAAAACTATCCACCTGAACAACAACATTACCAGGAACAAGGAATCACTGATCTTGAAATGGAACCAGAAGAAGCTTTGTCACAAGCATTTGTATTCTTGGGTAAAGCATTCAGAGGTCGCTATTCCACACCAACTAACAACAACCAAAGGATTTCATCAAACACTCGCAACAGGCAAATTGCACAGTCGGGTGTGAACATGGGCAATCAAGGTCAAATGGTTGGAGTTATTGGGAATCAGCAGGGATATGCTACTAGATTTCGCATGGGTAATCAGGCGGTTCCGAATCAGGGTAATCAGATGGGTCAGAATGTTGGAAATAGAGTAGTGGGTAATCAGAATGGGAATGTTGTAGCTCCAGTAGTTGGTAGTCACATAATTATACAAAAGCATAAACACTTGTAATAACATATAATAAGCCTAGCACATAATCATAAACACTTGAACATACCGAATCAAAATCAGAATACTTAATACAGAAATAACAGATAAAGATTTAGTTAACTACCACGAGCCCAGAACATATCATATCAGAAATATCTTTCTTATTCAGAAGGTAACCTCATAAACTAATTGGAGTAGCTAGCTCCCAGAATTTTGTGAAGACGCGTATTGCACACGACATCATTCACCAGAAACATATCAGATAACAGATCAGATCTAGGATGCATCCATACGCCCCACAGACAGATATTGGTCATATAACATAACTTGAGCTCATAACAGATAACAGATAAGGGACGTGGCAGAACATCACTCTACTGCCCTAGAGTCATGTCAGAGGTGCATCACTGACACGGACATGGAACCCCCATGACTAGTGAAATATTTGGCTCGGGTGTCAAACTAACTTAGGTCAAACAAATTGTCATAAATGACACAGATCATAATCAAACACAAAGTTCAACAGATAACATATCAGATAATTCATATCATAGGGTTCATGTTCAAAAGTTCAGAAGTCAGAGGTTCATATCACAGTCACAAATCATACATTCATAATTAGAAGTTCATAATTAAACTTAGTAAGGTTCAACAAATGTGCATGTCAGAGTCTTCATAACACAAGTGCAAATCAGATATTGCATGGTTCAATAAAACAGAAGTTCAGATAAGCAACAGATCAAACAATCAGAAAAGGGTTCATAGCAATGGCATCGGGAACCCTAATAATTGAAATAGAAGAGCTAACGAAAAGAAACGTCATAAGGAACCTTTACTGAAAAGGTCAGAATATCTGTACCTTAAAGCAAATGAGAGAAAAGCAAACGAATGAGTGAATCACGAAGATGTAACGTCGCGTCTCCTTCAACGAATCTACACGGATTATGATTTATTTAATACTTATTAGCATCATTAAATTATAACGGATTTATCGCGTTCACACTCTTTAAGTCGTAAGTATAATCTTATTCTTAGTGACGGACGGAATTCCAACATTTTAGAATCTTAACCATTAATTATCCAAACTTATGGGTTGCAATTGACAAATGGTAAACTTAAGGGTTTAATATGACAAATATCTTAATTGAGGACTTATATGATCATCATTCAAAGTATAGGGTTTATAAGTGTCAAGAACGGATTTTAAGACTTTCTTTCACAACAGTTTACACCAACTTCTATATCTTACGTGATTGACCAAGACTCTCATGTAACGTTGTTCGAAATACAAACTTAATGAGACCACGCATACAATACTTTTTAATTCATGACACTTGATTCCTTGCATAAAATCATAACTCACGCATGTTTACAACATACTTAATACTAGCTCGTTATACGCTTAATCATTCGTTATTAATGACCTCACGACTTACTATTTTCACATGAAATAACAAATCAACATACACAGCTTAAAACCCTAATCGACTCATAATCATGACCTAGGGTTTTCCAGGTTTTAGTACTACATTAATGAGCCTTATACTTGATGTGCTATGGACTTTAAATGGTCAGCTCATGCATGCAATTACTCCAATTAATTCACACCACCTTGACTTATTTAAATCGTTTAACAAAACTAAAACTTTACCCTTTTCTCTTGCTTCAATATATACGCCCACATACATACGCTTAACCATTCTCAAATTAAACTAAGCCCACATATATCTTAACCATACAACTCATGCGTCAACCAACTACCTATACTATCAGTTTATGACTTCATGCAACTCGTACATGTTACCACTCATTATTCATAATCGACACACATGTACCTAGATCTTTCTGATTTCGAATGCAACCTTAATGCGTAATCTATATACATGTGGTACGGCATAACTTTACACAAAATCCTTATTCCATTCGTATGGCTCGTTATAGCTTCATGTTTTACGTAAATAAACTTCACGGATTCAGATATGTAGTAACGTTTTAAATCATGTGGTACGGTTACATGTTTACGCAAAAACCCTAACGCATGACTCGTGGCTCACTCATGTGTTTTGGTTATATCATATGTTTCGACTCACTCCTCACGACCTCATGATTACGTTTTGCATATTTTACAAGTGTTTAAGCGCGTGACATGATTCATTCTTATATTCCGATTCATAACCACACATCGACACACGGTTTTAAGGCTTTACGTTTGCATGTTAACATAAATGAAACAAATAGAAGAGATGGTCATACCTTAGTTTGTCCGTATCAAACACACACGACACAAGAATGAACAGTCGATCAGAACCAAGAGAAAAGCAAGAAGGTTTTGTGTGTGTCGAGACTTTTATGTGAAGCTAGGGTTTCAGTTTTATGTTTTGTGTTTGTATATATACATGCATATATCTATCGGTATCAAGGGGGTGGGCTTTTGATGGTTCGGCTTGCAAAAATCCAAACCGGACGAGACCTTGGGCTTGGGTTGGACTCTCGGCTCAAGCGAACAAAACACAGCCGACCCAAGGCTTATGGGTGCTGATCGGCCCAACAAGAAAAACCAAACGGAACTCAGAATGGCTTACGTGTGTACTCGGCTAGAAAAAGAAAACGAGACTCAAAGTTTATACACGTGACTTTGATTTTTGTAGTACCAAAAGTCGATTAGTTAATATGCACATTTGGTTTTTAAAGTGACTTATAAGTTAGATTTTAAATTTCTTTTAATGAATGTTAATATATTTTGCGTATTTTAAAATTTGTTAATTGTGAGGGTAAAATAGTCTTTTAACAAGTTTTATATTTTTAGGGTTTTACAACTCTCCCCTTCTAAAAGAAAATTTCGTCCTCGAAATTGAATAAGACGGAGCAGAACAGCAAACAAATCGGATTTCAGAGTTTTGAGGAAAATTAAAACAAACACTGAACTCATCTCAGAACAAACGGATTCTCATCAGAATCTACAAACTCATACTTTCCAGAAATCAAAGCAATAATCAAATACTTACAACAGACTATCATATACTTATCAAAGTAATGGCAGATAACAAATGAGATGCCGAAAATCAAACAACACGCTCTAACTTATTCAGATATCTAATGAGGAGAACAAACATATACATAGACAAAATGAATCCTAACGGTCTCACTAGTCGCAGATAATCAAACTAAAAGGATCTAATGTTCCTCAAATACTTCACGAAATATCCAATGATCACAATAAGGGTACATGGAGACGTACACATTTAGAGCAAACATAGCAATCCATAGTTCACAGAAATCATAACAATTTCGGATTCCAAGCGTACAAAACTTATACGTAACAGATATCGACGAAAATCTCACAATTAGGTACAGAATTTCAAACAGGAATGAGGAGTGACAAATAACGGATACAAGTCATACTCCATTCACGTATCAACCACAGGCTTTTCCCCAGACGTCATATAATTTCAATAAGTTCAAATTATATGATCTCGGTATTATCACGTTGATCAGGCGTCATAATACTTGCATCACATAACAAGTTCTTATTGTCATCATATTCTGTCCCGGGTCATGGCAACCCACATAACCAGAATCACAACAAAACATATCACATACAGATAACATACAGATAGCAAGTAACATACTATAACAAACCAGATTCACATGAGTATACCATCATGATGGTCATACTTTATTTCAAGCTGTGATTAAGCAACATCATTAAGAAAACACATAGCAGACGAAACTTATGAGGACTAGCGGAAACTTAACGAATCTATCAGAAAGAAACAACAAACAGGAACTATACTTTCAAAATTTTGCTTTATTCTCACTAATTCAAACAAAATTGCTGAATTGTCATAAGATGAACTTCCAAAACAAAACTTAATAATCCAAGATTTCAATCATCTAAATGAAAACAAAAGGACCTAACTCAAAATCCAATGTCAGAAATTTCTCATAAAGAGGACAACTAATCAGGAGCGCACATTTCTATTCTTGTATCGGATTAAACCTACTAGTAGCCGTAGACTCTAAATCCGAGTCCACCTCGTATTCTTCCTCATCTTCTTCTTCTTCTTCCTCTTCTTCCTCGCTTATCCATCCGTTCTTATTTCCTTCGCGCTGCGGTAATAAGCGGCTAGCAAAGTCACTTCTCCGATTCCTCTCTTCTTCTTCCGGCACACGATCTACAAAAGCATACAAATCGCGACTCCTAGCCCAACCTACTCCTCCATCTTCCAAGAACTCGGGACATCTATCATGATACTTAGTGGTGAAACCTTGGTTGTCCACAACTTTAGTTTCGTACTCCTTTACTACTTTTCCGTCTACGTTCTTTAAGGTCAGCTTCTCCTCAATTGTGCATGGCCACATACTAGCCGGAACTCGTATCCTCTTGTTGGTCCGCTTCACTCTACCAAACCTCTTGCAGCCTTTAGCAATAACAACGGTCCACCTCATCCTCTCCTTAGGTTGCCTAGCTGGTCCTTGTTTGCTCCTATCAGGTGAACTAGAACCACCAGGGATAACCATCTAAAAGAATAACCAACTATTAGCAAAATCTAAGTACGATAGTGGACGCAAAGAAAGTACGCAGAAGGGAAAATCCTAAATCTACCCAATCCTCACAGGTCATAGCCTAAGCTCTAAGGGTCCTAAAACATGGCTCTGATACCATAAATTGTAACACCCCAACCCGACAAGGGTAAAGATATCACAAATACGGTTTCATATCAGAACTTTAAATAATATACAATAGCGGAAGCCTTTCTAAAATAATCAAAGGAATACATAAATAACTTAATAATCAAAATAAATCTAAGATCTCTATAGTCAAACTTGCTCTCAGTTCTACTCTCAACCCAGATCAGCCATCCCACAAGCTCATCTTGAATGCCTAATACCTGCCGCAGGAAAAGAAAATGCGGCTGAGCTTACAAAGCCCAGTGAACAGATATAACAGAAACGAAAACTAAACAAAATAGAATTTACAAAATAAAACAAAGAAACGATTAACGAAGTCACCACGGAATGAGATCAATGAATCATTGAGGATTCTGCGGAAACGCAATCATACAGAAATCCGGAAGAACAAATAACGATCAAGAACAAACACATAGCATATTGATGGCACATACTCCAAACACGTCAAAATAATCAGACATTCAATACATCCAGATAGTAGAGTTCATATAAGCCAAACGGAATATCTAAAGGCTAACGGAAACACTTTCTAGAAAATAATCATGGCATTCATAGAAATTAATTAATCCACATTTAACACACTAAATTCAATATTGTAGCAGCGGAAATAGCAGACAGATCATGGCAGTCACACATACAGATGGAACACACAGTAGACAAACTATAACTAAATAAACAAAGAGATAACATAGCCATTAGCAAATATCAGAACAGATATCGTAAGCTAAACCAGTTCTCAGATCGAATCCCAACATCAGCAGAGTTTTAACATGGCAGGTCACATATGCAGACAGATAACTAACCGATAGGCAAGGTTTATAAAATTCACCGAACCATTATACATACTAAACTTCCAAAACACTCAATTGTACACTAGCACATTCATCTCACAGATCAACGCATTCACGTAATGATAAACTAACATAATGTCAGATATACAAATCATGTTCAAACATATTAATCCTATCCTAGCATAACAGTCGGTAGTCACATAATTATACAAAAGCATAAACACTTGTAATAACATATAATAAGCCTAGCACATAATCATAAACACTTGAACATACTGAATCAAAATCAGAATACTTAATACAGAAATAACAGATAAAGATTTAGTTAACTACCACGAGCCCAGAACATATCATATTAGAAATATCTTTCTTATTTAGAAGGTAACCTCATAAATTAATTGGAGTAGCTAGCTCCCAGAATTTTGTGAAGACGCGTATTGCACACGACATCATTCACCAGAAAACATATCAGATAACAGATCAGATCTAGGATGCATCCATACGCCCCACAGACATATATTGGTCATATAACATAACTTGAGCTCATAACAGATAACATATAAGGGACATGGCAGAACATCACTCTACTGCCCTAGAGTCATGTCAGAGGTGCATCACTGACACGGACATGGAACCCTCATGACTAGTGAAATATTTGGCTCGGGTGTCAAACTAACTTAAGTCAAACAGATTGTCATAAATGACACAGATCATAATCAAACACAAAGTTCAACAGATAACATATCAGATAATTCCTATCATAGGGTTCATGTTCAAAAGTTCAGAAGTCAGAGGTTCATATCACAATCACAAATCATACATTCATAATTAGAAGTTCATAATTAAACTTAGTAAGGTTCAACAAATGTGCATGTCAGAGTCTTCATAACACAAGTGCAAATCAGATATTGCATGGTTCAATAAAACAGAAGTTCAGATAAGCAACAGATCAAACAATCAGAAAAGGGTTCATAGCAATGGCATCGGGAACCCTAATAATTGAAATAGAAGAGCTAACGAAAAGAAATGTCATAAGGAACCTTTACTGAAAAGGTCATAATATCTGTACCTTAAAGCAAATGAGAGAAAAGCAAACGAATGAGTGAATCACGAAGATGTAACGTTGCGTCTCCTTCAACGAATCTACACAGATTATGATTTATTTAATACTTATTAGCATCATTAAATTATAACGGATTTATCGCGTTCACACTCTTTAAGTCGTAAGTATAATCTTATTCTTAGTGACGGACGGAATTCCAACATTTTAGAATCTTAACCATTAATTAGCCAAACTTATGGGTTGCAATTGACAAATGGTAAACTTAAGGGTTTAATATGACAAATATCTTAATTGAGGACTTATATGATCATCATTCAAAGTATAGGGTTTATAAGTGTCAAGAACGGATTTTAAGACTTTCTTTCACAACAGTTTACACCAACTTCTATATCTTACGTGATTGACCAAGACTCTCATGTAACATTGTTCGAAATACAAACTTAATGAGACCACGCATACAATACTTTTTAATTCATGACACTTGATTCCTTGCATAAAATCATAACTCACGCATGTTTACAACATACTTAATACTAGCTTGTTATACGCTTAATCATTCGTTATTAATGACCTCACGACTTACTATTTTCACATGAAATAACAAATCAACATACACAGCTTAAAACCCTAATCGACTCATAATCATGACCTAGGGTTTTCCAGGTTTTAGTACTACATTAATGAGCCTTATATTTGATGTGCTACGGACTTTAAATGGCCAGCTCATGCATGCATTTACTCCAATTAATTCACACCACCTTGACTTATTTAAATCGTTTAACAAAACTAAAACTTTACCATTTTCTCTTGCTTCAATATATACGCCCACATACATACGCTTAACCATTCTCAAATTAAACTAAGCCCACATATATCTTAACCATACAACTCATGCGTCAACCAACTACCTATACTATCAGTTTATGACTTCATGCAACTCGTACATGTTACCACTCATTATTCATAATCGACACACATGTACCTAGATCTTTTTGATTTCGAATGCAACCTTAATGCGTAATCTATATACATGTGGTACGGCATAACTTTACACAAAATCCTTATTCCATTCGTATGGCTCGTTATAGCTTCATGTTTTACGTAAATAAACTTCACGGATTCAGATATGTAGTAACGTTTTAAATCATGTGGTACGGTTACATGTTTACGCAAAAACCCTAACGCATGACTCGCGGCTCACTCATGTGTTTTGGTTATATCATATGTTTCGACTCACTCCTCACGACCTCATGATTACGTTTTGCATATTTTACAAGTGTTTAAGCGCGTGACATGATTCATTCTTATATTCCGATTCATAACCACACATCGACACACGGTTTTAAGGCTTTACGTTTGCATGTTAACATAAATGAAACAAATAGAAGAGATGGTCATACCTTAGTTTGTCCGTATCAAACACACACGACACAAGAATGAACAGTCGATCAGAACCAAGAGAAAAGCAAGAAGGTTTTGTGTGTGTCGAGACTTTTATGTGAAGCTAGGGTTTCAGTTTTATGTTTTGTGTTTGTATATATACATGCATATATCTATCGGTATCAAGGGGGTGGGCTTTTGATGGTTCGGCTTGCAAAAATCCAAACCGGACGAGACCTTGGGCTTGGGTTGGACTCTCGGCTCAAGCGAACAAAACACAGCCGACCCAAGGCTTATGGGTGCTGATCGGCCCAACAAGAAAAACCAAACGGAACTCAGAATGGCTTACGTGTGTACTCGGCTTGAAAAAGAAAACGAGACTCAAAGTTTATACACGTGACTTTGATTTTTGTAGTACCAAAAGTCGATTAGTTAATATGCACATTTGGTTTTTAAAGTGACTTATAAGTTAGATTTTAAATTTCTTTTAATGAATGTTAATATATTTTGCGTATTTTAAAATTTGTTAATTGTGAGGGTAAAATAGTCTTTTAACACGTTTTATATTTTTCGGGTTTTACACCATCAGTGCAAGGGTAATTCATTTTGAACAAGCATTTTTGAAAGAAACAACTGACTTTGTCAAGGACCATAAATCCCTGGTAAAGCAAGCTACTGACTGTGTTGAACAAATCAAAGTTTTGGAAA
>OU343224.1:261005695-261041816 GCA_910596185.1 Chrysanthemum makinoi | reverse complement strand
ATTTGGTATTAAGTTTAAACATTTGCGTTTGTTTACATTTATTATTGGACAAGTATTACGTTACATTTTTTAAATGTTTATGGTTCTTCTGGATTTTTATTATACATGCAACCAAGCAATTATTAGTTTGAATATGCTATGAAACACAGGAAATCCATTTTCATTTAATAAACAAATAAGCTGCATAATAGTAAGCTATTGTTTGATAATCAAACACATACATTAAAACATATATCATCTTACATATAATAATTTACAACCGAAACCATAGTCTTAGTTAAGAATACATATGACCAACGTAAAACGTTAAACAGTTGCTTGAATGTTCCAAATAACAAAAGAGTAAAACCATTTGTTGTGCCCAAAGATAACCAAGTATTCCTCAAAATCATTTTCTAACATACATGAAACACAAAGGAAGACACCTTATTATGGGGACCATTCAACTCCTCCGGATCAAACTATGTACTTGAAACGTAGCATTTTTTCCTTCTTGAATTTTCAAACTTGAGCAAATTTCTTCCATTCCCCATGGATGTTTACATGGTTTGTTAGATTGGGATTTTCTAAGTGAAGTACCATTTTTATACGCATCTTATATACTATGTCTTTGTGTCTTATGAAACACTTTTCATAAGTTGCATTGGATGTTTGTCAAGGAAATCAGCTGGTATGCACTGCAATTAAGTGTAATACTTAGAATAATATGTTATTAATGGTGACATCATAACCATTAAAAAATCAGGTATAACTACTTACAGGTCGTTGTCTGTCTATGGTATCTTCATAAGCCACATAAAAAGAATGAGTTTTTCACAAAAGTCAGTGTGTGTTGATCCCAAAAACATTGATGCCTCATTCTATCTATCATAATTTTAATAATGACACCGACAAAACCACTAAAACATATTTGATATATCATTACATTTAGTCTTTTAAGTATTAAAAGGTTTAACATGTCATATCCTGTTCCCAAAAATCAAGGTTGGGTTGGTGTTTTCACCGGTTTGTTGCTCGAAGAAAATGACAATCAGTTATTGCGACCAACCATATTAGCTGTAAAAAGGTAAGTAGTTGTTCCTCTCCCTCATCAAGACTACATACTCCCCTACTCTAAGATTGAATCTTTCAACAATATTTTTCCAACCCACATCAGACATAACATATTGATAACAACCTTTGTTTCGCTTATCTTTTTGACGTCTGACAACAACATTGTACCTACGTTTGATAACACAAATTTTGATGTGGTCTGTCACAATTCTCATTTTCCGGTCATTTCTCATACTCCATATTCATCATTTCATATCGGTTCATTCATGATTTTTGCATTTCACATTAAACGCGTAAATTTTATATTAAATAAACGTTATCGCGTGAGTTATTATTTTAAATATTTAATCCGATACTTCCAAAAATGATCGATACATTTTATACTTACATTTAGTTTATAAAACTATATTTTGAGTTTACCTAGTGTTTTAAATTTATTTTGTATATAAATCGTCAAATTTATATATTATTACGCGTTTTTCTTAAAAACTGCACGATAATTACTATATCACTCAAACTTTACAAGAAATGTATTTTTACAGTTTATATGATCTCAATATACTTTACTTTGATCCATTAAAATTATTTTTTTTTAGCTAACTCTCTACCTTAAATACACAAATGTATATAAAAGTTACAATTTACCTTAACTTAATATTTTTTTTACAAACAATTACATACATTTACTAAATGAGAAAAATAATTCAAACTCTTCTTTTCTTGTCATGTATTCCACGCCACCACCATAAGTATCCTCCATGAAATATGGATCTTGTCTAGTGAATGTGTAAAATATCTACAAGTGCATTAACTTATACTCATTTACTTCACATACAACTTGTTTTTGGTAAAGTGAAAAATCATTTTCTTCCTCTTGGTTTCTCTCTAAAAACCGGCCACTACATAGGAGCTAGAAGGGATCATCAAAATTTTCCAAGCTCAAGTTTAACACAATCTAGATACACTCTTATTAAGGTTTTGAAATAAAAACCTAGAGTGTTTAGGTTAAACCTTGTTCTAATCACCTCATCATAGTAGCTTGTAAGCATATTTCCTTCATTCTACCTCTTTCACTTTCATTCCATATTTATTTCTTCATATTTTGAGCAAACATGCAAGACTTGTGTTTATTTATACCATTTTTACATTGATTTTAGAGTTTATATATATAAAGTCATCCTATAATTATTCCCTTGTTATATTTTGGTCTTGATGATGATTAGGAACCCATGACACCCTAAGAAGGTGTATGGTAGGATTAGATTAGCTTTGGAGTTGATTTGAAGGGATTGGAATAGGTTTAGTACGAGAAAAACTATTTTCGACAAATATATAAGTGGTCTGTCCTTATTTTGTTTTTCTGGAAAATCCGACAGTTGACATGAGTTTTTGGCCTAGATAATTAGAAAATATACTTTAAAACGAATCCGTGGCGGCAGGCGGATTAAAACGGAGTTATAGCGAAGAAGTTATGGATTTTACAAGTTTGACGACGAAATATATATTTTTCAGAAAATTCAGCAACTATTTTGGTTTGTGCAGAGTCAAAAACGAGTCCTAAGCTTTACAAATTATTTCACTTATCAAAATATATTAGTATACTTTGATACAGAGCTAAGGAATTATCGTAGAAAACGGTTTGAAACGACTAAGATATGCACGTTTTTAAAATTTCGTAACTATTATTTTTCTGAAAAACTATATATTTTTCGAGACAAGTGTTACGGTAACTAAAACGACCATGTTGAAGGGCTGCGAGATGTGGAACTTTTGGAGCGAAATGTCTTCTAATAAAATCAAGATCATCAAGCATATTTTTCAAAACGACCAACCGTTTGTATAGCGGAGTTTAATAAATTATTACTGGTTGCTCAAACTTTGCCGAAACTCACTTTTTTACACAACACTTGGACAAAATCACCATCTTTAACCCTTATTATCTTTATATTCGAGACCTCTATGTCGAAAACTTCTGAACTAAAACTTCTAGATTTTGATACAAACTTTCCAAAACCGTCGAGTTCGTTTTATAACGATCGACGTACCTTTCATTTTGACTAGTTTTTTGAAGCCATTTTGTCACTTTCAAGAAATTTCCGGCGACATTGACAGACAAAGTGATAAATTTCACCATAAATCATTATGAAACCATTGTAGGATGACATTTTGACGTAAATACTTGTAAAGTGATTTTTGAGTGGTCAAGGCGTCAAAAGGGTATTTTGACGAAAGTATTATTTTCAAAACTCGCAAATGGTATAAATAACATACGAAATGCATGCATAACATTATACCATAACTCATTACATTATCATATCATTATTCATTTTAGGTCGCGGATAGTTTTCGAGCCTCATTTTCTTGCACTTCATTTTGTTAGCATATCAATCACATCAGGTGAGTTCGTAGCCCTACTTTCTATTACTTATTTGTCTTACAAACTCTTTGGGGGGATATGCTCAGCTATTTTCATTTACTTTCACAAATACTCTAAACGTTCTTGATCACCGTGAGTTTCATAGCCCTACTTTTATTCATTTTCAATCACTTTTGGGGGAGATACATGCTCAAACTATTTTCATTTACTTTCACATGTACTCTAAACTTTTACATACTATTGTGAGTTCATACGCTTTTACTCATTTAATTCCTATAAACTATTTGGGGAAAGATATATGCTTATTTATCCAAACATTTAAACTCTTTTGCCAAACAACATTACTTATACTCTAGACTTGGTGTGTGAATTGACTAGACTTAAAAAACATCCCAGCATTTATATGTTGGAAGGCCATTAATTTGGATACAGCCCAACGTGATTTGGAGGAACATCCCAGCATTTATATGTTGGAAGGCCATTAATTTGGATACAGCCCAACGTGCGTCGTTGGAGGAACATCCTAACATTTATATGTTGAAGGCCATTTATATGGATACAGCCCAACGTGAGCGTTGGAGGAACATCCCAACACGAGTTGTTGGAAGACCCTTGTGGTGACCTTTATACTTTTAACTACTATGATATATACATACAAGATTGACATACTATTTTTAGCAGTGGGTTGTAAACACACAGGTTGCAAATTTTGTATGGGCGGGACTTGGAACTGAGTGGATTTACGATGCCTTTGCTCTGTGAACTATTCTATATGACCAAAAACTTAGACTTTGCTGCATGAACGTTCTTTAAAGGCTTTACATTTCATCACAAACTCTATGAACTCACCAACCTTTGTGTTGACACTTTTTAGCATGTTTTATCTCAGGTATCTAAGGCATTCACTTCATGGCATGCATATGGACACATCATAGAGTCGTGGTGGCGACGCGTCTCACATGGTTTATACACTTAAAAACATCGTTTGGCTTGTATCAAACCTATTTCCGCATACATTGATTTTTCATTTGGGACCTACATTTTGTAAACTCTGATTATTTTACTTAATCAAACGATGTATTTTCTAAACGACACTTTAGGTCGTTCGATATAACTGTAACTTTGATGCTATGACAGTCCTCCTCAAGGTATTCCATTCACAAAACCGTAATTTGGGGTGTGACGATTGGTATAGAGCATGGTTATAGAGAACTAGGTTGCATCATTGACCCTAGACTATAACCACATCATCATAGCATCTCATCATATCATTATAAGTGCATATTCTTTATACATGCGAACTTATGACTCAACACCAAACATCATATGAGTCGATTAGTCCAAGCATTGCATAGTTACTCCTAAATTATACATAGCCTGATCACCTATGTCTAATTCAGGAAGAATCATGCAATGAAGGGAGTAGTAGTCTCATATGAGTAAACAATTCCGTAATCGAGCCAAATTTTCAAAAGATTTTCTTCAAACCACTTGTTTCCAGTTTGATCCACGTGACAGTTCTTGTTTGATGAGTTGCAAAGATCAAGCTAGAAACAAGTTGTTACCTAAACCGATTTAGCCTAATCATATGACAGTTCTTGTTTGATGAGTTGTGGGATTAAGTAAAATCGGTTACCAAAAAGTCTTTTAAAAATTTTGCTTGAGAATGGGAAAGCCTGCCTCATCGAGCCTAATCATAAGGGAGCATGTCTTTAGAATGAGATATAGTCACGACATATGCATGAGCATTGACATAATCATTTAGACCATACATGAGCATAAACTTTTAGAACCCTTGTCGCGTTTTGAGCCATAGTATCATTAATCAAATCACGAGGACGTGATTCGTATGGGAAGAATGTCACAATTCTCATTTTCCGGTCATTTCTCATACTCCATATTCATCA
The DNA here is from genome assembly GCA_910596185.1 of Chrysanthemum makinoi. Classification (NCBI taxonomy): domain Eukaryota; kingdom Viridiplantae; phylum Streptophyta; class Magnoliopsida; order Asterales; family Asteraceae; genus Chrysanthemum; species Chrysanthemum makinoi. The sequence goes on along the minus strand of OU343224.1, from coordinate 261,036,479 downwards.
TTTCATATCGGTTCATTCATGATTTTTGCATTTCACATTAAACGCGTAATTTTTATATTAAATAAACGTTATCGCGTGAGTTATTATTTTGAATATTTAATCCGATACTTCCAAAAATGATCCCGATACATTTTTATACTTACATTTAGTTATAAAAACTATATTTTGAGTTTACCTAGTGTTTTAAATTTATTTTGTATATAAATCGTCAAATTTATATTATTACGACGTTTTCTTAAAAACGCACGCGATAATTACTATATCACTCAAACTTTACAAGAAATGTATTTTTCAGTTATATGATCTCAATATACTTTACTTTGATCCATTAAAATTATTTTTAGCTAACTCTACCTTAAATACTCAAATGTATATAAAAGTTACAATTTACCAACTTAAATTTTTTTTACAAACAATTACATACATTTACTAAATGAGAAAAATAATTCAAACTCTTCTTTTCTTGTCATATAATTCACGCCACCACCATAAGTATCCTCCATGAAATATGGATCTTGTCTAGTGAATGTGTAAAATATCTACAAGTGCATTAACTTATACTCATTTACTTCACATACAACTTGTTTTTGGTAAAGTGAAAAATCATTTTCTTCCTCTTGGTTTCTCTCTAAAAACCGGCCACTACATAGGAGCTAGAAGGGATCATCAAAATTTTCCAAGCTCAAGTTTAACACAATCTAGATTACACTCTTATTAAGGTTTTGAAATAAAAACCTAGGGTGTTTTAGGTTAATCCTTGTTCTAATCACCTCATCATAGTAGCTTGTAAGCATATTTCCTTCATTCTACCTCTTTCACTTTCATTCCATATTTATTTCTTCATATTTTGAGCAAACATGCAAGACTTGTGTTTATTTATACCATTTTACATTGATTTTAGAGTTTATATATATAAAGTCATCCTATAATTATTCCCTTGTTATATGTTGGTCTTGATGATTAGGAACCCATGACACCCTAAGAAGGTGTATGGTAGGATTAGATTAGCTTTGGAGTTGATTTGAAGGGATTGGAATAGGTTTTAGTCGAGAAAAACTATTTTCGACAAATATATAAGTGGTCTGTCCTTATTTTGTTTTTCTGGAAAATCCGACAGTTGACATGAGTTTTTGGCCTAGATATTTAGAAAATATACTTTAAAACGAATCCGTGGCCCCTTGAACGGATTAAAACGGAGTTATAACGAAGAAGTTATGGATTTTACAAGTTTGACGACGAAATATATATTTTTCAGAAAATTCAGCAACCTATTTTTTGGTTTGTGCGAGTCAAAAACGAGTCCTAAGCTTTACAAATTATTTCGACTTATCAAAAATATATTAGTATACTTTGATACGAAGCTAAGGACATATTATACGTAGAAAACGGATTTGAAACGACTAAGATATGCACGTTTTCATAAAATTGCAGTAACTATTATTTTCTGAAAAACTATATTATTTTTACTGAGACAAGTGTTCACGGTAACTAAAAGCGACCATGTTGAGGGCTGTTTTTAACAAGGATGTGGAACTTTTTGGAACGAAATGTCTTCTAATAAAATCAAGATCATCAAGCATATTTTTCAAAACGACCAACCGTTTGTATAGCGGAGTTTTAATAAATTAATTACGGTTGCTCAAACTTTGCCGAAACTCACTTTTTACACAACACTTGGACAAAATCACCATCTTTAACCCTTATTATCTTTATGTTCGAGACCTCTATGTCGAAAACTCCTGAACTAAAACTTCTAGATTTTGATACAAACTTTCCAAAACTGTCGAGTTTGTTTTCTAACGATCGGCGTACACCATTTCTGACTAGTTTTTGGGCCATTTTGTCACTTTCAAGAAATTTCCGACGGTATTGTTTTACGACGAAAGTGATAAATTTCACCATAAATCATTATGAAACCATTGTAGGATGACATTTTGACGTAAATACTTGTAAAGTGATTTTTGAATGGTCAAGACGTCAAAAGAGTATTTTCGACGAAGAGTATTATTTTCAAAACTCGCAAATGGTATAAATAACATAAGAAATGCATGCATAACATTACATCATAACTCATTACATATCATATCATTCATTTTAGGTTGCGGATAGTTTCCGAGCCTCATTTTCTTGCACTTCATTTTGTTAGCATATCAATCATCGAGGTGAGTTAAGAGCCCCACTTTCTATTACTTATTTGTCTTACAAACTCTTTTGGGGAGATACATGCTCAAACTATTTTCATTTACTTTCACAAATACTCTAAACGTTCTTGATCACGTGAGTTTCATAGCCCCTACTTTTATTCATTTTCAATCACTTTTGGGAGATACATGCTCAAACTATTTTCATTTACTTTCACAAGTACTCTAAACTTTTACATACTACTGTGAGTTCATACCCAGCTTTTACTCATTTAAATTCCTATAAACTATTTGGGGCGAGATATATGCTTATTTATCCAAACATTTAAACTCTTTTGCCAAACAACATTACTTATACTCTAGACTTGGTGTGTGTATTGACTAGACTTAAACAAACATCCTAGCATTTATATGTTGGAAGGCCATTAATTTGGATCTGACCCAACTTCGCGTCGTTGGAGGAACATCCCAGCATTTATATGTTGGAAGGCCATTAATTTGGATCTGACCCAACGTGCGTCGTTGGAGGAACATCCCAACATTTATATGTTGGAAGGCCATTTATGGATCTGATAGCGTGAGCGTTGGAGGAACATCCCAACACGAGTTGTTGGAAGACCCTTGTGGTGACATTTATACTTTTTACTACTATGATATATACATACAAGATTGACATACTATTTTTAGCAGTGGGTTGTAAACACACAAGTTGCAAGTTTTGTATGGGCGGAACTTGGAACTGAGTGGATTCTGATGCCTTTGCTCTTGTGAACTATTCTATATGACCAAAACTTAGACTTTCTTTGCATGATTCTTTAAAGGCTTTACATTTCATCACAAACTCTATGAACTCACCAACCTTTGTGTTGACACTTTTTAGCATGTTTTATCTCAGGTATCTAAGGCATTCACTTCATGGCATGCATATGGACACATCATAGAGTCGTGGTGACGACGCGTCTCACATGGGATTTATACACTTTAAAAACATCGTTTGGCTTGTATCAAACCTATTTCCGCATACATTGATTTTTCATTTGGGACCTACATTTTGTAAACTCTGATTATTTTACTTAATCAAACGATGTATTTTCTAAACGACACTTTAGGTCGTTCGATATAACTGTAACTTTGATGCTATGACAGTCCTCCCCAAGGTATTCCATTCCGCTGAAAAACACGTAATTTGGGGGTGTGACATGGTCCTTTTTCTTTAAACCCGGTAGGAAATCGACTGGAAGTATCTGTAGCTTTGTATAATTTTAATAATTCAGTTTAATTATAAAAAATTCAAAAACAAATTGTACGTAGCAAGGGTAAATACACAGAACCATGTTATGTTGAGGGAGAATCCTACTCAAATACACCTAGGCGTCCAACTATTCCTCATAACCACTGTTTCATATCCATTTTGCATCGTAGCTGGTCACATAATAGGAATCGATCCCTTCGCACAAAGTGTAATGTCTCAGCATAGTTGGTGTGTGAATGCAAAACAGAGCTGAGACCATGCGTATCAAGTCAATTCGTATTTGTTACCACCAACTTTGACTATTTCAACTTTAACCCTGACTCTCTCTCTACTTGTCAAGTAAACATGATTGTTACGGTGTTAACATTTTAGGTAAACACATCTGGAAGATACTGTATAGAAACAGAAAACATGTTTTTAAAGGCTTAAACATACACATTAAATTTAACTTATATCATGAATTGTTTTAGATAAGAACACATTTTGAAATCCTTGCCGATTAATACGAACAATAAATTCCATAGGCATTATCCTACATATAATTATAGGTAAGTAAGAAGTAAGAATGTTGGTTATATTTGTGATTATACAAACAGTAATTACTGCGTTTTAAAAGGCTATTAACATATCCATTCATCATATAACATAATCTTAACCCTAAATTATATTTGGGCGTTTTATTAAACCAAGTATTAAGCAACATGCAACTTCATAACTATAAACATATGCGTATATAAACATCAAAATTAACTTCTGATCTTTGATTTTCTACTTAAAAAGTATTTGATTTCAATTTCTGTAACTTTTAAACAACAATCAACATCTACAACTTCATATAACATACGATAACAATGTAATGTAATCTAAAATATTAATTTTGTGTAACATTTACCTTGTGTCATTCAAGATAGAAATTGGGACGTTGGACCATCTAATTCAAAGAGTGGTTATGTTTATGTGTGTGACTTTTAATGTGTTTTAATTACTTGAAGAAGATACTATATTAATAACATAAATAATATCTTATAGTAAACGTATACTTTTTGTAATAGTAAAAAAATTAAAAAATTGTAGGAAACATAAATAAAATAAAAGCATATATGTGTATATATAGTTTATTTGTAGGAAGCATATTTGTTGGAAAAATTTGTAGGAAACATTGGTTTATTTAGCTATATGTATGTGAAGTTTTTTAAAATCATGGCAAATCAAATAAAATATAGTGGAACTATTAATTACAAAATAAATATAGTTAATAATTCATATAGTAAGTTTTACACACTTATTAATAATAGCAAAGTAAATACTACATAATTAATATTTAACATAACTTCATTCAACATACCTAATGATAATTACCAAACATATGTCTTAATTACAAAACACAAAATACCAAATAAAGTAGTTTGTTTTAAGAGTAAATTACATGGATGGTCCTTGTGGTATGTCAAAAGTAACAACTTTCGTCCCTCGAAGTTTGAAGTTGCACTGGTAGTCCCTAAATTGGTAAACAAATAACACTACCGGTCCATCACTTAACTAGTGTTAAGTGATTTCGTTATATATTTACACTTTAGCCCTTTTGGGTTAAAGAGCGTTGCATCGTCTATCCTCTATAATAACGGATGTTTATAATTTAAATTTTTTCTACCTTAGGTAGATTTTTATACGTTTTCTTACTTTTTTATTCGATTTCGTCCGTTTTTTTACGTTTTCGTCTATTTTCATACGTGTTTATCCATTTTTTTACGTTTTCATATGTTTTATCCGTTTTTGTCCCTTTTTTTAGATTTTCATCCGTTATTATACGTTTTCATACGTTTTTATCTATTTTGGTCCATTTTTATACGTTTTTGTCTGTCTTTTTTACGTTTTTGTCCGTTTTCATACGTTTTTACGTTTTCGTCCGTTTTTTTACGTTTTCTTCCGTTTGATACGTTTTTATCCATTTTCATACGTTTTTATCCGTTTTTGTCTGTTTTGATCCGCTTTTAAACGTGTTCTTATTTTTTTTACGTTTTCGTCCATTTTTATGCGTTTTCGTTCATTTTTCTTACGTTTTCATCCGTTTTTATACGTTTTCTTACGTTTTTATCGGTTTTCGTCCGTTTTTATACGTTTTCTCTCGTTTTTCTTGCGTATAAAAATGTATGAAAACTTTAAAAATGGACGAAAACGTACAAAACGTATGAAAACTTAAAGGCGAAAACTTATAAAATAAGAAACGGGTGTATATAAAGGCGGATAAAAACATCTTAAACTTGATATAAGAACGTTTGAAAATGTAAGAAACAAAGACGAAAACGTATAAAAATGGACGAAAACGTATAAAAACGGTTGAAAACGTAAGAAAACGGATGAAAACATAAGAAAAATGGACAAAAACGAAAAAAAACGTATAAAACGGACGAAAACGGAAAAAACGGACAAAACGTAAAAAAACGAATTAAAACGTGTGAAAACGGACAAAACGTAAGAAAAACGGACGAAAACGTATATAAATGGACCAAAATGGATAAAAACGTAAGAAAACATATAAAAACGGATGAAAACTTCTAAAAACAGACGAAAACTGATAAAAACGTATGAGAACGTAAGAAAACGGATAAAAACGTATGAAAACGGACGAAAACATTTTTATTTCGTCCGTTTTTTTACGTTTTCTTACATTTTCATACGTTTTCGTCCTTTTTTTTTATGTTTTCATACGTTTTGTACGTTTTCGTCCTTTTTTTAAGTTTTCATACATTTTTATACGCAAGAAAAACGAGAGAAACGTATAAAAGCATGGTGTAAAACGATAAAAACATAAGCGTATAAAAATGGACCAAAATAGATAAACGTAAGCGTATAAACGGATGAAAACCTATAAAAGCAGGGACAACGGATAAAAACATATGGCGTAAAAACGGATAATAAGCGTATGAAAATAGACGAAAACAAAAAACGGATGAAATCGAATAAAAAGTAAGAAATTGTATAAAATCTACCTAAAGTAGAAAAACTTTAAATTATAAACATCCTGGTTATAGAGGATAGAAGCGATGCAACGCTTTTTTGCTTAAAAGGGCTAAAGTGTAAATATAAGTCACTTAACACTAGTTAAGTGATGGACCAACAGTGTTATTTGTTTACCAATTTAGGGACTACCAGTGCAACTTCAGACTTCGAGGGACGAAAGTTGTTACTTTTGACATACCACAGGGACCATCCATGTAATTTACTCTTGTTTTAAACATATTTAACCATAAGGAGGAACATTTAAACACGTCCACAGTAATTTTTAGCAAATATGGAATATTGGAAATTGTGTGTTTTGGCCATCTTCAACATCCAAATCTTCACCATTGGATATATACTTGAAGCGAATAATCTTGGTGTAAGGAAATCCACATATTGCGGCAAGTTGCTTCCACTTCCCAAAGACATTGACATGATTGTTTCTTTCAGGATTTTCATTGTGAGGTTGCATGTGCACTTTCATCTCCTGTCGAATACTATTGTATAATAAGGACTCGATCATACATATGCATTGGATGCATTACTAAGAAATTTAGCTAAATTGCCTATAAATTTACATATTGTAATTAGTAATAAGCAACATTTTGAATATTAATAATTGTAAAACAAAAGAATTAATTAAACTTTACCAATCTGTTGTAGCATTGAATGTCTGCATATGCTTTGTAAAAGGTCCTATCATACTCTCTAAAATGGTCCATGTGAGATGGCCAATAGCAGATATGGTTCATCCGATCATCTTCTACACATAAGAAGTATATATAGTATATGTTAAGAATGTTATTAATTAAACAGATGTAATTAGTTAATAAAAACATAAATTACATACTCTCTTCATGCCACTCCAGCTGATGTTGCTGCCTCCTTAATGTAGGCGATCCTTTGTATATTATCTGGGTAATCATGGTACCATCAGCATTAAAAGCATCGACCCACAGTTGATTTCCAACGTTCTTGGTTAACACACAGACAGTTCCGGCTTCCAGCCCTATATCGTTGACCATTGTGTTCCATGTTTCACCCAACAATCGATAACAAAACCTACCAGTATTTACCAATACTTCTTCACGTCTAACATGACATGGGTAATGTTCACCATTTGCTATGATAGTAAAGACATCGAGTTCCTGTAGCCCTGGAAGAACCTCAGCTGGAATTGTCTGCAGGAATGTATAACATAAAAAAAATGTAAATATAATGTATAGTATCAAATTCCGTAAGTTTTATTTAAAAAGAATAAAATGTATTGTTAATGTATTCAATACCTGTGGCAAACGAGGATCTTGAAGAACATAAGTTTTAAACCTTGTAAAAGTAGACATGTGTCCATCATAACCAGCCACTTCTTTACCATTACGTAAATATCCAGTGACATAAAAGCAATCCTCTCCTACTTCAATGAAATGCAACAAGTGGACATCTAAAGATAAGCTTTGGTTGCGAATCATCCATTTGGACCATTAAATACCATTGTCCATCACGAGGCCTAACCAACTCAACCTTGAAACAATATCCATCAGGTGAAATGATGTATATGTCAATATTCCCATGGTACGCTTCTAAGTTGTAAACTTCAGGTAACATCTAAAACAAAATAAATAAAACAAATTTAAAATGTTTATTAATAAAACACCAAATTATATATCACCAGTTGTGGAATGAAGTTTATAGTACTTGAAACTCGGAAAAGTGCTCTTCATCTTGCTGAATCACAAACTCGATACACATACTTCCCTGCACAAACAACTATATTTTTTTAAAACATTTTTTATAAAATAAAAAAGGAATAACAGATCATTTACATATATAAAAAGTTATTATACTTCTGTTAACATATGACTTAACAACAACACATGTAACCTTTGATCAAAGTGTATCTAAAGACGATACTTATTATATAAGATGAAAGTTAGTCCAATTGTAACATAAGATCTGTTTTTAAATGATATAAAACAGAGCATTTACATAAACGTACATACTAAAAATCGCCAAAAACATAAGATGTAGTAAACGTATTATTATATACAAACGTATTATACTTCTGTAAACATATGAATTAACAACAATACATGTATTCTTTGATCAAAGTGTATCTAAAGACGATACTTACTATATAAGATGAAAGTTATTCCAATTGTAACATAACATCTGTTTTTAATTGATATATAAAGAAAGCACATTTATAGCGTGCATCCTAAAAATCGCCAAAAACATAAAATGTAGTAAACGTATTATTATATACAAACGTATTATACTTCTGTAAACATATGACTTAACAACAATACATGTAACCTTTGATCATAGTGTATCTAAAGACGATACTTACTATATAAGATCAAAGTTATTTCAATTGTAACATAACATCTGTTTTTAATTGATATAAAACAGAGCATTTACATAAATGTACATCCTAAAAATCGCCAAAAACATAAAATGTAGTAACCAAAGTCTATATCATTAGGGAGTTAAGATTGTTTACATTACAAAATTTCTGAATAAAAAGTACAAAATTAAAAACATATTTTTACGTCATATAATCCTTACCAACACCTAGAAATACAAACTTTCATCAAAGTGGATCATTTACATAAGAACGTTAATAAGTATAAATTACCAAATTAAGATCATATATTGTGTCGTATAATGTTAATATACACCAACAAATCCAATCTTTGATCAACCTTTATTTCAAACCATACTTCCAATAAAAAAATAAATGTATTTGCTTAAGGCATATTCTAAAATAATATCTAATGAACATTAATCTAATATCCTTAGAAGATAAAAACTATATAAGTTCAACCAATTTTGATCTCATATCAGAGTTTCTAACTATAACACTTAAAACCTTTGATAAAAGTCTATACCAAAGCATAGTAAGTTGGAATCATATATGACAATTAATATACACCTATTCTAACATAAGTGGTCCGCATCATTGATCTAACAATCATATGGTTATTGTCAATACACCCTAACTAAAAACAGCACATGCAACCTACGATGACTTTCTAAACATATTTTTCCAACCACCATATACGTTTGATCAATCTTAAAGCCAAAAAACGGTTTATTTTTCATAAAGAGAAACTAAAAACTTACACTTCTAATGAAGATCTGCAACTTCACTTGATGGCGAAAGAATGAATGAGTATGTATAAATGATGATTAGGTTGTACTGTGATAGATGAAGGGATACCTCGATGTATGGAACAAGGAAAGAAAAAAAAAATTATGTAGGGAGTAGATACTATATTGCAATATATGTTGCATAAAATCTTTTAGAAGATTTTGTAGCCAAAAAAGAATTTAATAGTAGGTATTTAAACTTTTATTGATAAATACTAAATTATTTAAAAAGTTGACATATTATCCAAAGAATATATGTTTGTACAATTGCAATTGACTTTTAGATATTAAACTACTTTGTCATATGTTTTAAACTGAAAATTTCCAGCCAGTTAACACAATATAAGGAGAAAACATGAAAGTTGATCAAAACATCGCTCATAAGTATGAAAATTACTTTAAAAAACCCTACGTACGTAAATATAATTTTAAAACAAACAATTCAATAAAATTAAATTTCGTAAAAAACAAAATATTTTTTTAAGTTTTAATTTATTTATTATTAATTAAAACCAAAAATATAAATATTAAAAAAATAAAAATTTGGAAAAATGACAAACTTTTCCTAAGAATAATTTTGTTTAATAATTATTTTTGAAAAATACTACTTTTTGAAATCCCAACTTCCATTAAGGTCCTATTGAGCTTATAAGCAAAATAAGCATAAACGAAAAAAAAATACTTATGTTATTAAATGTTGCAATACTAAACGAAAAAAGACCCAAGGGCAATGATGGTTGAGATTGTGTGTGTAAACATGAAAAGTGTGTTGAGGTCTTTTGTTCGAGCCTTACTTGCCCAAGAATTCCCTAACTCCCTTTTTCCCAATTGTTGCCAAATTGTTTTGGTGTAAAAATTTTAAACAATTACACTTATTACTTGATTATGATGATGTTGTAGGTATGCTCATTGTTAATAATTGTATAGACGAATGATAACAACCACAAAAACTAAGTTTTATTAAAGGGAAATCAAACGGATACATTTCACGACATATAAAGTACAATAACATAAGAACATTACTTGAACAACTAATACAACAATCACGACAACCAAAAAATACACATAAACAAACATCATAAAGATCGAATCATTTGATATACAGCGACATCACGTATCGCAACATGGGCTTCACGTAACAAACTCTGAAATGCAGTTTGATTAGAACGTAAGTGATTCTGAACCTGTCTCAAAAATCTAACTGAATCACGAACAAGCAAGCTATCGCGTTGCTGCAAAACCTCTTGAATAAGGTTTTCTAAATATGCCACGCGCGTTCCAATTTCAAAACAACGCCCACGCAGCATGCTTTCCCATTCACATGCAGCTAGAACCTCCCTTTCAAATAACAAAACCATCTGATCTTGAAAAACGTGGCTATCACATGCCAATCCAAGTTCAGCAAGGCAATGAAAGTCCGCCATGTTTTGGAAAATTGTGTTAGGAACACATAAAAAGACACAAACATTCACAAATCCTAAAGCATTAATTTATAGATAAAAGAAATAAAACAGAGTTGTCCATTATCAACAGCACTCCCACTTACACAAAACAATGTAATCTGACTAAGCAAAGCGTGCAAGCACGAATGTGAAATTTCAATCATAAGACTATAGATATAACTGTTGCAAATCAGCATACCATAAAAAATAAACAAAACAATGTTGTTTATTATGTTTGGATAACCATATTCTGCTGCACATAAGAATTGATTGACAAATTAGCGTTGAAAAAGCCAATTGTAAGTGAGAAACAGATCATGAAATTGTTTGTGAACAAAAGTATTTTGAAATTGAGTATCCAACATATGATAAATACATATTCAAATTCAAGTATAAAAAAAATTACATAAACAAATGTGAAAGACACCTGAATTTACCAATTAACAATTATTGTTTTTGTAAAACTTTTTGAACACAGTTCATATTAGACAATTAACAATATAATTACATATGTTTTATATTAAAATGTAATTAATAAAAATGAAAATAATATAGAATATTAAAAAAAATATATGTATATATATATATATATATATATCTATATAATGTTTATCTTCATTCCTAATATATAAACAGAATATTAAGATAATCTTTAATTTTCACGCTATATTACGAAACGAATTGGTTACTAAGTAAAGTTTATCTTAAGAGGCTATAAATAAAGCCTAAGATTACACTTCACAAACTAAATATTGAATACGTGAGTTCTGAAAAGACAGACAATGGCAAGTGGAAAATCAACACATAACCACGCAACATCTTCACACAATAAGCGGCGAGAACATCTCATTATTGTGATCTCAGATGATGAGGAGGTAAGATTTATAATTTCAAGTTGTATACTTTGTAATGAATACAAATAATTTCTGTAATACTTAAACATAATTGCAACCTATACCCGCTATTTTTTTGCAGAATAATGAAAAAAAAATTGGTGTATCTTTTAAAAAACCACACACAGAGGATACTTCTTTCCATGTTCAAGACAACGACATCTCTGTAATACTTATATCAAATGATGATGAGGTATGATTTACAAATTTTAGATGTATCTTATGTAATACCTTAAACAATAATATTGAAACAATTATAAATAATTGCAGGCTGCACCTACTGATTTATTGAAGGTTGACACAAAAACAATTGTTTTATCAGATGATGAAGATGTACAAAGAGTATGCTCTGTAAGTTATTCAACACACTTTATAAAGACAAACAAATTAAATTTGCCACATGTTTGCAGCCTTCTCCAGCGTTACGAAAAAGACAAAGAATCAGCAGCAATGAGAATAATGGCAACAAGGTTCATAATGGCATGAAATTTGTTGATAATGACATCAACACACACAAAAAAACAAAAAACTATTTCGACACGACATAATTTGCGGACACAATGGTATTTGTTTGACAAATAAATTTATGTTTTTAAAAACAAAAAACACATATATTTGTTCAATAAACATGTAGATAATTTTTTTTTCACACTAGGAATCTGATGATGAAACACCAATCAAGTTTAAGCGAACAAAAACAATTGAAGCCTCTAATGTTCAGAAAAACCGCAAGTATATGCTATTCGATGAAGACACAGATGACGAATACGTTAGCAACAGAAGCGATACTGGAGATGGTGTTTGGGTTAACATCAATGATCTTGATGAGCATTTTTATGATTTAGATAACAACAAACCCAGATATACTATCCTAGATGAAGATATCAAAGAAGATTCTTCCACAGGTTTCATTCAATTGAAAAACTAATGAAGAATTGTAACTTAAACAGGAATTATATAGCGTATAATCATCTTTGATGTTTTATGATATGTGTAAATTTTTAGGTGACAAATACACAGCGATAGATGAAGGCCACAATGAATCCTTTGAATGCAATGAAAAGATTAACAAAGACATGTGGCCTGATATGGTTGATGTTGATGGAATGGTTAATGGTGAACATGCCTATATGACTATTTCGATGATGAAGCTTTAAGTGATTGGATGCATCAGTAAAAGACCAGTATCCAGTAGAGACTATGATGACAGCTTCATAAACGACACATCTATTGACTATGAAACAACTGATAGGTCAACACCGATGACGATTTTTAAGATTACATACCAACATTCTACAAGTTTTATGTTTCTTTAAATTTTGTTTTGAATAATTAAAGTTGATTCTTTTGATACAACAATCAACTGTCATAAATAATGTTTGCAATAATAAATTTCACTTTCCTTATCATGTTTTTGATTATTTATTTATATTCTGAAGAATTACATACTTCAAAAAACTTAATACCATTTAAGTCTCTGTGTTTTTTTATTTTTTTATTAAAGACACAAACAAACATATTCACTAAATTTTCTTTTCATTGCATTCAAATTGAATAATTATTTGCAAACCTATAATAGTTTTGGTAATCCAAAATTGATTTGCAAAAACATCAAACTAACAGACAAACAAAATTACTTAAAAAGACCACTATGCTATACGATATTACTTTCGATTAAGTAGCTCGGTTAAATAAATTTGATATTCTGAAAAACAATGTGTTCAGTGTGTTTAGTTATTTCAAAACCTACACGAGAAGAAATCGATGTTCAAGGTTTTTTCCATGACAAATGCTAATGAACATCTATTATTTGGTCATATGAAGTACAAAAAATTATTATATATATCAATTATGATAATTAATAGATTAAAATTATAATTATCTATATTATTGGTATTTTTACTTTATATTGTTATCTTATTCAGAATTATTTTTAAAAACAAATTTAACAAAAGATTATCATACAAAATTAATATCACTTATCCATTAAATATAACATGACCACAAAAAAATAAAATTACTCTGACATCAGACCTACATTTTAAACTAAAAGAATGGAGGAATCTGAACACTGCAAGTATGGAGGGAGCAACTACGATAACAAAGATACGAGAACAACCAAACCAAAGGGCGGCCTCAGGTGTATCCAAAAGAACCAGGTACAGCGATATTCAAAATAAATAAATAGTTTTGGTAACTGTAGAAAACACAAAACTAATTGTTTACTTATAACTTGATGTGTCTATAATTATGAAGAAATTATGTAGAAGCGGTCGAAGACTAACAAACATACATCATATTGTTATTCTTTATACGAAACCACAAATGTCTCGAGGATCAACCACCAGCAACAAAACAAACAACTTCACCGCAACACAATCAACATCAACGCCTCAGCGGAATCCAAACAAACAAAGTGCTGCATATTGTAAACAAATATATGCGACACATAACTGCGAGAAAACACAGCAAGTAATTTAAACATATAACAGGACTGCGGTAATGATATAAGAATTCAAAGACCAGGTAGAAAGGCAAACAAACATACACATCATCTTACCTTCATCATCGTTAATGCAAGTGTCTGCGAGGAGCAATTACCAAAACCTAAACACACAAACAACGGACACTTTCAACGCTACAACCTTCATTCTATCAAACCAACCAGGTACTGATATTTGCAAAATAAATAAATACATCTGTTTACAAAAGTGCACAAATTATACAAACTAAATGCTCAAATATAACAGTTGACAGTAATGATCTACTAATTCGAAGACACAGGAGAAAGCAACAAACAAACATCATAATCTGTTCCTTCAAGTAAGTAAAAGAAACATAAAACAAATTCACAATTTAATTATTCCATGTATTTACACAAAAAATATATGTTTAAAAATCAATTCACTATACTTATGTAATGAAGCTAACAACGATGAGTTACTTCTGTTAACATGGACCGCCTCAGAAAAAGCCAAGCGGGTAAGTAAATTCCATTTTTTAATAACATCCACAAAGTTTAAGAATATTGTATATTGTTAATAACATTCACCAACATATGCAGGTACAACAAGCGAAGAAGTCAATGCAACACCCGACCAAGGGACTGCCACCAAAAAACAAAACCCAATCAGGTGTATAATGTAAAAATATCCGCAAGCAATTATTAAAATTTTAAACAAAAAACACAAATTAAAAAACTTTTCATGTGAGCAACAATTCCAAGCATGGCGTATCAGAAGATGATCAAGCGGTTAGATATTCGTCAAAGCGCAAATTCACAAAGACTAAAGACAAAACCAAAGTTGTAAGACAAAAAACAACTCATCAACAAGTGTTGAGTGAAACAAACATAAATAAGAATGTGTCATACGGAGATTCATTATTTGGGAATTTCAAACAATTACTAACACTCTATTTTAATTGCAACAAACATCGTAACATTGTTTAAACATATTTAATACTAATGTTATTTTTTTTGAGTAACTCTTATTGTCAGATTACATAGATCACGGAGATGAAACTTTCCGATGTGCATCATGTAGCGCACTATTATGGCATGCTGAGTGTATGATAGGCAACACACATTCAACATCTGATTCGTATTCGCTGTGTTGTAGCAGAGGAAAACTAACATTAGGAGAGGAAGTGCAGACACCACCAAAGTTGTTGATGCATCTTCTTAACGGTGACCATCCAAAAAGCGCAACATTCATTGAGAATATCCGGTATAGCATATTCTCATTCACCGATGGGTGCTAAACAAGACTTGTCAGTCACATTGGTCGAGGACCATATTGCTATAGGATACAAGGGCAAAATTACCATCAAATAAGTACTTTGTTACCTAAGCAAGGAAAACCACCAACGTTTGCCCAACAATATATTTATGATCCAGAAAATGAGATACAAAATAGGATTAAGCGGTGTCGGTGTAGGAATCGCTGGACATGTTTTTCGTATCAATTATTTCATCATATTCAATAAAATATTTTATTTAACGTTAAAATAAATTCTTATTATATTATGGTTATTTTAAATGTGAATTCACAATCTGAGAAAAGCGTCCTCAACCAACCATATGCTCAACCACCAACTAACAGGATGATCTCTACGAGACACCCTAGATGGCATTAACCCATTGGTCGCGTCATTTCGCATGGGTGGAGAACGTTTTTAAAAGCAAGCGAACAAAATAACTTCAAATTACGACTTATGGCACTAGAAGCGTGGCGGAAGAAATTACAACCTTCCAACAGCTCTGAAGGTGGCGGCACTAATTATAGGAGACTTTGACTCTTCAACAAATCAAAGAGACATCATCTTGCACATGTAAGAAGGTGGCCTCAAACGAATAAGTGAGCTACATCCATCATATCTTGCACTCCAATACCCATTGTTGTTTCCGTACGCTGAAGATGGTTATCGAACAGACATTTACCACTTTGGTATCACTGACAGAACAACAAAGCAAATAAAAAACAGAGTTACAATGAAGGAATATTTTGCATACCGATTGCAAGAAAGACCAAGTACTTTCTCAATGGTTTTGAATGCACGGAGGCTATGTCAACAGTTTATCGTAGACGCATACGATGAGTAGAATCACGAAAGGATGTCATACAATCAAAACCAGCAAAAAGATCTAAGGTGCGAAATACTCCAAATTAGCAAAATTATCGAAGATGAAAACACGGAGTTAAGTTGAGGGGAGAAAAAGTTATGTTGCCATCATCTTTCACGGAAGCCCAAGATATATGATACAAAAATTTCCTAGAGCCTTAATGACAATTTTCAAGGTTTATGGATATCGGATCTGTTCATAACATTCACATGCAGCAAAATTGGCCAGAGATTGAACGTTTCTTTGAAAAAGGATTGAAATCTGAAAGGCAATTAGGATGTCATAACCGCGTGTTTTAAGAAAAAGCTAGACACCATGATGAGAGAATTCAAAGACAAAACATGCTTCGGTTGGCTGAAAGCAGGTTCTTACATTTCTAAACTTTCTTAAAAAACGGCAAACAATGTAATTAATGCTACATTATCTACTATCAGTGAAATTGTGTTACTCCAGCATTTGTCTACACGATTAATTTCTAAACTATTACTGACATTATGTTATTACGCAGCTGTCTACACCATTGAATTTAAAAGAGAGGACTCCCTCATGCTCACATTTGCTATTTCTGGAAGAAGAATACAAATTAAATATCCAGCCAAAATAGATCGGTTCATTTTATGCGAGATACGGACAAAAATGAAGATCCGAACTTTATAAAATTGTTACCGAACACATGATCCACGGCATGTGGTCCAGATAGACTTCCACCACCTGTCCGTGCACGGTAAAAAAATGCACCAAAAGGAGTTTAATGATAAAACCTTCATTGATGAGTGCGGATATGAAATTTATAAAAGAAAAATGGCCGTTACCACAAACAAAAAAGCGGGATCGATTGCATACTTGGATATGTTGTACCGTACAATCCAGGCTTACTGCGACGTTTTCAATCACCATAACGTAGAGTGGGTGCAACCAAATGGGTTCCATAAAATATCTATTCAAATATATTAACAAGGGACGAGGATAAGAGCAACAATAGCACGAAGATGAAGATGTGATAAAATCAAAGATTATTCACGATTTGTAGATATCTATTAGGCATGCGTGAAGCAGCGTGGAGGATCTATGGGTTTGTTATTAAAATGCTCGATGTTACGGTTTTTTTTTTTGGTTTTTGATTACGTTTTCTACAAATAAACTAAAGGGAAAGTAATTAGGGCTACGGGAACAAAGTAAATGATAAAAACTACTACTAAGCATACGGAACAATAAAATTAAGTTACACTAAGTCCTAGAGTGATAATATGCAAAAACGTGAAAACCCGGGCTAATCCCGAGCTTCAAAAGTGAAAAAGATGCAATTTAAGGCCTAAGGATGTGAAACTAATTTTCCTACGTTCTAAACGACTAAAAATAATTTTAGGAAAAAGCCGGGTATTTTTCGACTTTTAAATTATTTATTATGATTTAAAAACTAATTTAATCTAATTTAATAATTAAAAATACTAAATGATTTTGGAAAAATCTGAAATTTTCACTAAAAATACTTGAAGTTATACTGATTTTGAGAAAAATAGAAAAGGTTGGCACTACTTGAGGAAATAAGCTAATAAAAGCAAATAAGCAAACAAGCTTAAAAACTGTTTTGAGTGTTTAAATATTAAGTAGTGCAAAGTTAAACTTGAAAAGACCCTAGGGCGACTGGTTTGAGTGTGTGGTTGTGAAGCAGGTGGGTTGAGTTCGAATCTGGTGCTATGCACCTTTTTGCTATTATTTTTTTTTTCTTTTTTTTTCAAATTTTCTTTTTGCAACTTAATTATAAGCTTAATTTGAGAACTTTTTGTGAAAACTTGCTTTTCAAAACTAGGAGAATAAGCAGTTAACACTGCTTATACCAAACAGTTTTCAAAAACTAAATGAGCACACTATTCTTTTGACAGATTCTTAAGCACAAGGAAAAAAAAAAACTCCAATAAGCTATGCAAAATAAGACAAACATTATGAGACTAACTGAAATAGAGCTAGGGGAATAAGCATTAAGTAGAAAGAAGAAAAAGGAGCATAAGCAGTTTGGGAAATCCTAGGCTAAAAGGGAAAACGAGCAACAATGGGACAATAAGCTATTCTAACAAGCTAAATAAGCACTAATAAGCAAAAATATAAACTAACCTAACCTAATTTATCTAATATGCACTAAAGATACCTAAATAAGCTGATGGGAGCACTAAAAAGCACTAAAATAAAATGGACAAACAGTGGGCTCTGAATCTAGGCCAGGGGGTCTGTTAAGCATAATAAGCACTTTGGAGACTCCTAATACTGCTAAAAGCTCACATGTAAACTAGGACAGCTAGGCTTCTAAAAAACTACTTTGACTAGGGGGAACTTAAATAAGCTAAATATGAAATGGTAAAAAGGGGCTTATGCTTGCTTTACAGTGATTAATGAAAATGGTTTGGGACAGATTTTTAGAGCAAATATAACTAAGCTAGATGGATCCTAAGTGCATATAAACTAAACCTATATCTAGGTGGGTATGTGAAAATACAAGAAAAGTGATTTGGAAAAAGTTTTGACTTAAAAATAAGCTAGAAAAAGCCGCAAGCAGCAGCCGAGCTGCTTTGTTTAAGTGTTAAAGCAGTGACAGATATGGGATTTTTTTAGCCAAAACTTGTACAAAACTTGTGATTTCAGTTTTAACCATTCAAAACTAACTTAAATAAAACTGAAAGGACTTTGACCCTAAAGGTCAAAGTGGGTATAAACTGCTTTTTTTTTTTGACCTCAAATAAGCTTAAACCAAGCACCCCTTTGTGGGTGTTAAACTTTAAAAACTGACTTTTTAGAACTTTAGACTAGGATTTATTTTTGTAAAAACTAACTTGTAGCTTAAATTAAAACTTTAGAATGAATAGTAAATGACAATAAGCAAATAAGCTCCAAAGTGCTGGCATAAAAGCAGAAAAAGTGAAACAGTTAATCAAAGGGAAAATTTTCATTAATAAAAAGAAATTACAACTTAATTTAAACGAAAAAATTTTAAAAGTACTAAATCCTAATGCCTCCTCAAGGCTACAAATGGTTCTATTTATACTAGTCTTGCTAGGGCTTCATATCTTGAGCTTGTGTTTCTTCATAGAGAGAGAATGAGATGATTGGACATCCTTGTGTTTCTTAGAGATCATCTCAGCCATCCATTAAGCTTGGGCACCACTCCTTTTAATCTTGGCTGTGGATTTAATGAGCTCCAATGGGGGTTTGAGGATTGCCAACATGGCATCTCACCCATGTGGGTGTGGGGCAAAAGGTGAGAGCTTGGGGACCAGGTGATAGTGAGATGTTGGAGAAGAAGACAAAGGTGAGGGGTTGGGAGCATTTGGGCGCCAAAAGGGTGAAGGGTTTGTGTTTCTGTTTTGGGTAACCAGGGAAGAAGGATTAGGTAAATTAGGGTTTTATTGGGTTTAATAAAGGTTTAAGTAAAAACTTTTGTATTTTTAAATAAAACTTTTTTTTTTTTTTTTTTTTTTAGAAAGAAAATAATTTTAATAAAAATTTGGTTTTTTGAAAAATAATTGGTGTTAAATAAAAAATGGAGTTTAAGAGAGTAGGTTTTGATAAAAAGGGTAAAATAGTAATTTTGGGTTCGGGTAGAGGGTAAATTGGTAATTTGGATTTAGGGATAGGTTTTTGATCTGATTCCCCAAGCTCACTCCCAAATGGTATCCCGGGCTCTGAAAATGTAGAAAATCATCATCCGGCTCCGTCGGCAAAGCACGTATTCCAATCCGAGCTCATTTATGTCTGTTTTTGCCCTGTTTTCGATCCTTTGTACCTGAAATACATAAAAACACATTCCAAGGATATCTGCAGCATAATTGGTTATATTTCCGTGTTTTTAGACGTTTTTGTGGGCTTAGATGGGTAAAAAGGATGAGTGAATAAGCACTCATCAAATCCCCCACACTATCAATTGCTAGTCCCTAGCAATCCGATCATATGAAGTAATGAAAGGATCAAAAATACCAAGAATACCCCGTCTCGACTTTTTATTCAACTACGAGATATTTAAACAAGACGATAATAAATAAAATGCTTGATTATCAAAACATGGCATCATAGAACGGGATTCACGCAAAATGGGTGTTTCCGGGGAATTGTAATCGTCATCCTCTTTCTTATACTCTCAAACCAAGCTTAAACTTATTGTGCAAACGTTTTTGTAAAATGCTAACACTACTTATACAAATAATCTACGTAAGTCGATACTTAACTTTTACTCCCAATTTATACAATTTAAGTTGTGTGCTCATTTTCAAAAGTTTGACCATTAAAATCGACATTTGTTATGGTTGTTATCCACTTAACCAAAGTACTAACTCAACGGAAACGATGAAAGTCTAAGGATCGAAAGGGCCTCTTCCATGTAGCGGCTTTCTTCTCGGCACATCCCAAAACATTAGTTTTAAGTGACCGGGCTTTTGACACCTCACAGAGAATAGTACCGGAATTAGCGAGAATTCGATTCCAAAGATTTACGAAGCTACCGTTAAGTTAAAACTAAACCTAAATGGATTACAACCGACGACAATTTAGAAATTCGAGATTCAAAGGTGAGATCACTCCATGTTGCGACTTTCTTCTCAGCTTGTCCTTTTAAGGAGGCTAGGTTTTCACCCTCGAGAATAGTATCGGAGCTTTCGGGATCTTTGAAATCAAGGATTTCCAAATTACCGTCAAACTTTTAGACAACTTTGACGAATACGAGTTCAACTTCCGATTTAAATTTAAGAAAAAGCAAGTTTCGCACATTTATTCATAAGCAACTTAGTGCTTTTATTCACGCAACTCATATTTTTCATTTTTCATCACTTTTTTTTTTTTTTTTTTTTTTTTTTTGAACTTTAAACTTGCAACTTTTGCATCATTCAAGTACTTTTACGATACTTTCATTTTGCAACATTATTCAGATTTTAAGAAAGTATGCTTTCTCGGAAATTTAAATAAAAAGTTGAACTCGGACTCTAAATCAATTTTGCTTAAAACTTTTTATTGTAACAAGACTATTTGAATGTTCAAAAGTTTGACAATGAGCACGTATTTAAGTCCAATTAGTTAGCTTCTGGGAGAAAAAGCCATAGATTACTTATATAAGCTCTAAAGAGAACCAACTACTCCACGCTTAGCATTTTCATTTGCACAACTCGTAAAACCTTAGCCTAAATGTTAAGAGAGCAGCTAGATCAACACTCTAGCAGAGTCGGGATTCCCTTGTTCTAGCCGAATCAAGACTAAACTACCATTAATACCGAAGCATCAATGCTTTATTTTTTTGTGCAAAGCACTTCTTGTAAATGTAAATACTTGACTTAAAGCGATTAAAATTTTTTGGTCAAAACGGGGGTGCTAGGGTACTAGAAGGTACATAATGTGATCAAATTCGCTAGAATTCCACACTTAGAATTGAATATTGCCCTCAATATTCAAAGTACCGGCCGTAGCCGAACTATAGAACGGAAAAAGGTAATACTACTAGCCAAGTGTGGAAGCGAAATCTTTTTTCACAAAAGGATTAATAAAGATATCCCTAGATAATCGTTAGCAAAGAGATCGGATATTGGGCGGCTGGATTGAAAACAGGCATCAATCATCACGATCTACGGAATCCTGAAAACAGAGCAAACACACAACAAGCAAACATCGGTGGAATTCCCCCCACACTTAGTGTTAGAAAATAGAAAGAAGATAGAAACATGGGTGGACACCCATGAAATGCTACTGTTTTTGTTAACCGAGTCGCTAGCTTGACTCGACCCCAAATTCATTGGTCCATGGGGGAGCAAGTGGAAGAGAAGATCTCCATCGGACTTTCATTCAAATGGTTTGGATAAACATTGAATGTGCTGAAAGTTCCACTCCGATGAGATATATCCGGCTCAAAAGAATGATGAATGGAGATGCCGGGGTCGAAAATGAAATCCTCATTTACGAATGAGGTAACACGGGTGGGTTGGGTGGGCAAAATTTTAGGCATGAGAACATAGTGTTCAAAATCTTTGCCCACCGCCTTAGAGATCAAAGTATAGGTATTGGGTTCAAAACCAAAGATGAATCCATCATCCGACGGTTTAGCGGGAAGACGAGGGAATGATGGATCATCAAGAAGCACACTCTTAGTCACAAATAACTCCATAGAGAAGAGGAGTTCATGGTTAGGTCGAAGAGTTTGAAACATCACATTGGGTAAAGTACCCATTTCAGAAATTTGAGTTCTCTTAGAGTGAACTCCCTTGGAAGGTATTATACCGGGTTTGAACACTTTATCCTCGGAGTGGCATGAATCGAAAGTGTCAACCACGGTAAAATCCTCAAGAGAAGGAGTCACTCGGTTAAAAGAATGAAGAACATCTTGATCAACAAGTTCATCAATTGAAACTTTCAAGTTCTTCTCTTTTTTTGGAAAGAATGGATCATCAAAATTTTCCAAAGGATCATCGTTCAAATTTTCATTCTTAGATGGAATCGAGTCCGTGAGAGCGAGTTTATCGGAGAACTCCTTTTTGTCAATTGAAGGATCAAGTGACGGATCTCCATACAACAAATACTCAAGTTCTCGTAAGTCGGCTTCAAAGTCAAAGACTTCATTGTCAATTCCCGGTGGGAGAGGACCAAGGCGAGCGAGTTCATCGGCGAACTCCTCGAGAAGTAAATCAATAGCTGAATCCTCGGGCTCGGGCTTCGAAGGATTTTTGGTCAAAAGCTCAACTTCTTTAATTTCAATTTCTTCCGGAGGGAGTGAAGACAACGGATCTTCATTTTCACTAAGTAATTGTTCAAGACGAACACGGTCTCCCTCCGGGTCAGATTCATCATCATCAATTCCTGACGGAAAATAATAAGCTTCGATCTCTTCCAAATTCAAGTTACTTCCCTCAAGCGGAGTGAGGGAAGGGGAAGAGTCGGAAATAATGAGGTCGGAAGTAGGAGTGGGATTGCCACTCGAAGAAGGTTCAACAAGATCGATTCGATTAACCGAATGCGGAGGTGGGACAAGTGGTGTGCTCTTAGAGCTAGCAATTTCCACCACTTCCGTTATGGTCTCCGGTTTTTTGGTAATCGTTTTAAGCTCAACACGTTTACTCGAAGATCTCTTGACCGTAAATCGTGAAAGACTTTGATCAATCCTAGATGAAGAATTTTGGATAACCTTAGGTTGGACGTTTTCAGTACTTCCGTTATTAGTAGGAAGCACCGGGTCCTTTGTCACCTTGGTTTCACGGCTTTCAACTTTATCAATACCACAAATGGTAGGCATAGATTTCAAATCTTGGTTAACATTGAAAGTTACGGCTTCTTTGTTTACCCTCAAAGTGATTTCCCCTTCATCAACATCGATCAATGCACGACCCGTTTTTAAGAAGCACCTCCCAAGGATGAGGGGCACTCGGGGATCGGCATCGAAATCGACGACAACAAAGTCGGCGGGGAAATGGAATTTTCCTACTTTCACACAAACATCCTCGGCTATACCTAACGGATGAGAATTCGTTCGGTCGGCAAGCTCGAGGATCATACATGTAGGTGTGAGTGGGGGTAACGAAAGCTTTTTCCACACGGAGTGTGGCATCAAGTTAATGCTCGCGCCAAGATCGGCCAAAGCGGAGCAATGAACTAATCCTTGAAATCACGGGATGAGGAACTTTCCGGGGTCTCCTAACTTTTCGGGAAGTTTTTTAAGGATAACCGCCGAACAATTCTCATTCAAGGAAGTTTTAGCCAACTCGGAAATTTTTTCTTTGTTGCCCAACAAGCTTTTGATCGTAGGACTTGGGCATTAGAAGGAGAGCCTCCGCGAAACTAATCTCGAAGTGAGTATCTTGAAAGATTTGGATAAGCTTCTCCATTTGTTGATTAGTTTTGTCGCGGGCCTTTTGATCATTAAGCCTTGAAGGATAAGGAATTGAAGGCTTAATCTTCGGAACATCGGGCTCCGGAATGGGGATGTGGACTATCGGAGGTTGGACGTGTGCGGTACTTTGTGGGCTTGTAGAATGCACCTTGTCCTTGGTCACCTCGGTTTCTCGTTCTACTTCCCTCACCGGGGAGGGTGTAGGCATCGAAGGTCCATCATATGTCTTACCACTTTGGGTGGCAATAGCATTCAACTCTCCCCGGTTTGGAATCGTATTAGCCGGAAGGGGTTTAGAAGTTGAAGCTTGATTCATTTGACACATGATACTATTGAACATATTTTCAATTTTGTATTGATTTTGATCAATTTTGTTGTTTGTTTTGTTCAATTCATTTTTAACTCATTACCTTGTTTTGACATTGAAGTTTGGAAATCATTTCTCAAAGTAGTTGATTTTGCAAACCCTAATTGTAACCTCATTAGACTTAATGTAGTTGGAAAGTTCAATAGAGGGGCCAACTGGGGTTTGGTAATTAGAAGCTTGATAACCATGATTGAGATTAACCCCTTGGGGAGGGTATTGGTTCATCGGGGCTTGATATGGAACATTTTGCCCTTTCACTTGATTTTGATTGAACCTATTTTGATTGTTAGGTTGAGGAAAACCGGGTGGTCCCATTTGATTAGCAAGGTATCCTTGATTCGGATTAGGATTGTGATTGTGATTAGCAGCTGCCACGGTGGCATTTCTGACGTCACCATCGGTGGCTTGACAATTGTAATACGGATGGGGACCACCGCAAATAACACAAGTTTCGGTAACGGCTTTTACGGGTTCCGTTTTCTGAATTTTCAACTCTTTTATCATGCTATGAATGGCGTCGGTAAGTCCTTCCAATTTTGACTCCACAACGGATGAAGAAGAATTTGTAGTGACTTTAGCAAACTGCTCTTTTCTGGAGGTTGGAACCTTTGATTTGTTCTCGATAATCGTTCTAATATCCCCGGGCATACGACTCAAGATATTACCACCGGCGGCAGCGTTAAGCGAATCTTGGTCGGATGGGGTTAAAGCATTGTAGAACGTATCGATCTGATGAAGGTCGGAGAAGCCATGGTGTGGGCATTTTCGTAGAAGTTCTTTGAATCTATCCCACGCTTCACCGAAACTCTCGTCGAATCTTTGTCGAAAATTGGTTATTTCATTTCTTAACATTGTAGTTTTTAACGGAGGAAAAATTGGTTAACGAATTTCTTAGAGGTCTTCCCATGCGTGATTGAACGGGGGGTTCTTAAGCCAAATCCGGGCTGCCCCCGAGGAAAACGGGAATAACATCAACTTGATCGACTCATGAGGGGCCCGAAAATTAATAGTGGAAGCCACTTGATTAAACCAACGGATATGGGCATGGGGCTCATCCCTATCAAGACCGCAAAAAGGTTTAGATGAAACCAATTGAATCAAATTAGTCTTAAGTTCAAAATTTTTGGTGTCAATTGGTGGAACGACGATAGCATCACCGTAGCCGTCTACGGGAGCTTGAAGTAACTCAGACATGGTTCGGGTATCCGCCATTTCGGGAATGGGGTCGGGATTAGTACGAATCTCGGGTTCGACTATTGGCGGGGGACGTCTATTTCGTCTTCGCGGAATTGTGGCGAGTTCAAGAAGAGGGGTAGAAGAATTAGAAGAACGAGTGCGCATGCACTTCCAAAAACAACACTTTCAATTAAAACAAGACCGAGGCAAAACACAGTGAACTTAAACCAATAATCCCAAGTGAATAAATCACCTCTACAAGACAAACGCACAAGCGAGCGGAGAAGCTTTGTAGGTCAGTGCGAAGCTTATTAAAAACCCGCTTCTTTACAGCCGCAATTTAATGTCAGGCCGTCCTTACCCCACCACAGTTTGTTTGTCGATAGAAATAAATAAATCCACAAGAGACACAAAGGCAAGTTTTTGATCTTTAGTTCGGGAACTTATAATGATAACACCTCCGTTGAGAATGTTATATTGATTGTGTCTTCTATTTTATTTAAAACAAAAGAGAAAATCTTTTTGTATTTTTAATCTTTTATATATATATACAAAGAAAAAGGAAAATATTTTTACTTTTTGATTTTTATAAAACAATAACTTCACGAAGGAAGGATCTCGAGTCACTAATCGTCAAACCGTAACGATATTATCGCGACACAACCTCGGCAGCGTAAAATTTGATAAGTCAAATACTATATATAAGAATATCAAATACAAATACGAGAATTACAAACCAACCCTTTAGGAAAAAGGTTCGACCGCAAAAACCCTCAAATATTCGATAAGTGATACCGGATAAGGATATCCGGTTCGTTTCCCAACGAGGTGTGAATTGAGAATTCCGTTTGAGGTTTGTTATTAAAATGCTCGATGTTACGGTTTTTTTGTGGTTTTGATTACGTTTTCTACAAATAAACTAAAGGGAAAGTAATTAGGGCTACGGGAACAAAGTAAATGATAATCTAACTACTACTAAGCATACGGAACAATAAAATTAAGTTACACTAAGTCCTAGAGTGATAATATGCAAAAACGTGAAAACCCGGGCTAATCCCGAGCCTCAAAAAGTGAAAATAATGCAATTTAAGGCCTAAGGATGTGAAACTAATTTTCCTACGTTCTAAACGACTAAAAACAATTTTAGGAAAAAGCGGGTATTTTTGACTTTTAAATTATTTATTATGATTTAAAAACTAATTTAATCTAATTTAATAATTAAAAATACTAAATGATTTTGGAAAAAATCTGAAATTTCACTAAAATACTTGAAGTTATCTGATTTTGAAAAATAGAAAAGGTTGGCACTACTTGAGGAAATAAGCTAATAAAAAGCAAATAAGCAAACAAGCTTAAAAACTGTTTTGAGTGTTTAAATATTAAGTAGTGCAAAGTTAGAAAAAGACCCTAGGGCAGATGGTGTTGAGGTGTTGTGTTGTGAGCGTGAGCAAGAGGTCCCAGGTTCGAATCCTGTGGTACCTTTTTGCAAAAATTATTTTTTTTTTGGTTTTTTTTTCTTTCAACAACTTAATAATAGAACTAAATAAGCAATTTTATCAAAAACTTAAACTTTTGAAAAAGCTAAATAAGCTGTTATGACACTTATCTCCAAATGTGATAGTGACGAAGCAAAACAAACACACCTTTTGAAAGATTTTATGCTAAATGAACTTATGAATAAGCAATGATAAGCTAAGGTCAATGTAACAAGCTGGTATGCATTTCTCAGAGACAAAATAAGCTAAAGATAACAGGAAATCAGAGGCAATAAGTCGCTTTCTCCTTGCATTTGGTGAAGTTGAGACCAACTTACAGTCCCAACTTGTCCTAGAAACCACCGAGAAGATAGTTCGATTCGTATCGGTTGCAAACCACTCTTGATAGACAAAAGAGTTATGCCGATAAGAGACGTAAACCTTTAGAATTTCAGGTTGGAGATCGTGTTATGTTTAAAGTTTCTCCTTGGAAAGGAGTGATTCGTTTTGGGAAACATGGAAAACTCAATCCCTGATATATTGGTCCCTTTCAATCTGGAAAGAATCGACCGTAGCATACCGCCTGAGCTACCATCGAACGAGTAGTGTACATAATGTCTTTCATGTTAGTAATCTTAAGAAATGTCTTTCGGAGGAAAACATAGTGGTGCCTTTAAGAGATATTCGTATTGATGAGAAATTAAAGTTTGTTGAGGAACCGATTGAGATTATGGACCGTGAGATAAAAGGCTGAAGAATAGCCGTATTCCGATTATTAAGGTTCGTTGGAACTACCGGCATGGACCAGAGTTCACTTGGGAATGTGAGGACGTTTTACGTAGGAAATATCCTAAACTTTTCATGACATCAAGCACTTCAGTGAAACCGGGACGGGTTTCTTAGGTTGGGAGGCTGTGACAACGTAATTTAGGGAGTTTATTTTAGGTAACCGCATTACGCTAAACTAAACCGAAGTTTTTCCTTTAGCACTATTTTTATAAACCATGACTTGATTTTATATCGCCTATTGGTTTTATGGTTTATTAAATGAGTTATCATATGAGTTTTAACTATATTTGGTAGGCACTATTCTATTCGGCACTAGAAAATAAAAACAAGAATTATTGTAACTTTTAGACGTAACTCCCGAAAATTGACAAATAAATAGTCAAAACTCGTGGAAAAACGTAAATAATGATGTTAGAAAGTTAAATAAACGCTTTAACGACACTGGGAAAATATGTGAGCTCGGGGATGGGTAAACGGGATAGTTTCGAAAAATTACAACTCCGACCCCCCTATTTCTTCCCTAGCCGGCGTCCCCTCCACCATATTTATTTATTTTTGAGTCCCCAACACCCAAGTATAAAAGGGACCATCCACCCTCATTATCCCCTTCTATTTCTCTCTCTAAAACACACACACACCACTTTATCTCTCTAAAAACCCTAAACCACCACCACCATAACCGGCCGCCACCTTCCAGCCATATTCTGTCCAAATTCTGGCGCGTCACCCCCCACCTCCACCACCATATTGAAGCTCTCTTTCTCCTCTTTCCAACCATATATTACACGCTTCATTTGGACTTCAATAACACCTTCAAATCTTCGAATCAAGATTCGACTTTTTAGGGTTTCGTGGGTTTTCAATTGGTGATTGAATAAGGTAAATGGAACAAGTTTTGAGCTTGATTGGGCAAGAATAAGCATCGAATTGAAAATTAAGGTTTCGACCCTATGAACAAATTTGGGGCTTTTGGGTGGAACATGAAATTAAGTATGATTAGTGTCTAAATAAACAAGTAATTAGTATTTAGTAAATGTGTGGTGTATCAATTTGATGGGTTTATGCATTTTAGGTTTAGTTTCATATTTTTGGTTAAGATAGATGATGGGTTTTGTGTTTGGTTAGTGATTGAAGCTTGAATGATTGGATTGGGATGTTGTGGAATTGATTTGGTTGTGTTTGGTTGTGAAACATGGGACGTACGAACTACCTAGGGCTCGTACGTGGCTCATGAGAAGCGTACGAGACCCACATGGACCACGGGTCCGGGTCGGGTCGATTTGGTAGCTTGTTGGTTGATGTAGTTGAGGTTTGGGTGAGACGCGGCGGGAGCCAAAAAAGCTTCTAGAGCTTGTTTGGTTCACATGGTCTTAACACAGCGACCGTGTCATGACCATTAGGGTCATAACATTAGTTTCGAGTACATTTGGTTGATTGATTGGTCAAGACTTTGTTTTGAGTTGGTTTGGGATTGAATTGCGCTATTATCACTTTTAAATTTGGACTTGATATATATATTGTTGACTTTGAGCTACGTCGGCGTTACTTTGAATTTTTAGTCAATATTTGACTCCGACAAAGCCGCAACATGGACCACGGGTCCGGGTCGGGTCGATTTGGTAGCTTGTTGGTT
Source organism: Chrysanthemum makinoi (assembly GCA_910596185.1). Lineage (NCBI taxonomy): Eukaryota > Viridiplantae > Streptophyta > Magnoliopsida > Asterales > Asteraceae > Chrysanthemum > Chrysanthemum makinoi. Next base: position 261,006,688 of record OU343224.1, on the reverse strand, counting down.
GATGTAGTTGAGGTTTGGGTGAGACGCGTGGAGCCGAAAAGCTTCTAGAGCTTGTTTGGTTCACGTGGTCTTAACCATGACCGTCATGACCATTGAGGTCATAACATTGGTTTCGAGTACATTTGGTTGATTGATTGGTTGGCGAGTTTGTTTTTGAGTTGGTTTGGGATTGAATTGCGCTATTATGACTTTTAAATTTGGACTTGATATATATATTGTTGACTTTGAGCTACGTCGGCGTTACTTTGACTTTTAAGTCAATAGTTGACTCACAAAGCCGTAAATATGGACTTTAGTATAATTTGGACTGTTGATTGATTAAAAGCCGAGAAGTTATGACTCGTGCTTGTGGACTCAAAACTAATAATATAAGATAAATATTGGAATTTGACGAAGTATATATATATATATATATATATATATATATATACATATATATGAAAATGCTAATAAACTATGAAATAGAAACAATAAATGGGCTTTTGTACCAAAAATGTCGATAACAAGTCTTATCTTGTTATTTACTATTTTAAACGAAACTAACGACTAAATTGGAAATGTTTTGTAATAAATAAGTAATTAATGTTTCAAGTACCGCCTATCAATAAATGTCGTTTGTAGACATTTAATACTAGTTAAGTATTTATTTACTTACGTTGTGTGCATGGGTTACGGATAACCTAACATTAATAGTGCTGATCCACGTGGGTAGCGGACTTATTAGGTTGACGAATCTAATAAGAGCCCGCTAGGTACGTTAAGTAACCTTATTAATGGGTGAATTATCCTTATGACTCTTTAGGATGCGAATGATTTATGGGATAATAAGTTTACACCTAATAAATAAAGGAGTTTATCGAGTTGATGAATTCGATAAGGTCTACTATTTATTCCAAAACTTATTAAACTATGGAGCTTATCGTTTAGAGGTCTCATTGTGTCGCATTGAGTTATATATTGGTTGTTTGAGTGCGTTCCTGGCATAATATTGAG